>JAQOOD010000001.1:9520984-9949658 GCA_029633175.1 Citrus glauca
AAACTCATAATCATGTGCGTCATTAGAGTCGGCATATGTTTGCTCCTGGTGGTCATCAACAGCCACCTCATCCTCAGAAGTGTCATGACACTGCTCTGGTGTTGGGTTTGGTATGTTGTCATGCTCGTCTAATTGCCTTAAAATCGACAGCATCGCATTGATTGAGGGTTGGTGCTGTATCAAGTATCATTTAAAATTAATAAATGAAAAGTCAAAAATTTCGATTAAATATAATTTATAGTACTTTGATTTATAACCGACCTTATGAACCCAATCTGGAATGCTTGACATGTAATCCTCCATAGTGAACCAATATTTTCTGCTACTCTCCTTTAAATTTGGCTCAAGGGTTTGTAAAACGCCCCCTGCCCTAAATTTAATTGAAAAATTTAAGTATACTTAACTTAAATTTAGTAAAGTTAAAAAAATAACTAATATATATTATTTATAATACGAGATTCGTCGTTGAAAAATGAATAAACCTCAGCAAAGTTGATTCTCGAAGACGCCATGGGCTTCTATTGCACGATGCGGGGAATCTTATTCTTCGTTTACATGACCCATGTTGAAGGCAAACCTCCGATCGTTTCGTAAATTCAAGCCTGCAACAACCAAAATGAAAAACTTATTAACACATCTATCAAATATTTAATACTATAAAACTTATTAATAAACAAAAAACAACAACACACCTGAACCCCATACATAAAACCGTAAATATTGTATTTTTCAATGTTATGATCTGGATTTTTTAACCAAGTCGTCTTAAATTTCTCGTCTTTCTCGAACAGTCATCATCAAGACTATCGTATACTATTTCCCATGACACAAGACCCCATGGACGGTTTCGGAAGTATTGTATATCATCAATTTTGTTAAGCCAATCGCAATTGATTTGACAGTGATTTTTTCTTGCATTTAGTACTCTGTCTGCAAAATAAAATAGTGCAATTTTTAATGCGTTGATATCATCCATTTCCTTGAATTTCAACCCCTTAAATAATGCATCGAATTCCTTAACATTGATATTGCGATGCACACCACCAAAATATGTTTTCCGTAGCCTATCCACTTTTTTGTCATTGCTTAGTTCGGTATCAATACCATATGAAAGTCCAATAACCAAGCATCATTCTACAATTAACAAGCGAATCAAATGCTCATCAATTTGAAACCATAACTGATCCTCACGGCTATTTTCTTCATGGGTCACTTGCCTCAATAAAAGATTGTGCAAAAATACCCCACTAAATGGAAAACTTCGACACTCCAAGAAATGCTCAAATATATCCTTCTCGAACATATTCAACTGCCGCTTTGTTAATTTTTTTCTCGATGACTTTTACGACCGAAGATAACTTACACATGCTCGAAATTCGACTAGAAAAGTGATCGGCATAACCAAAATACATCTTGCCTACTTCGATATCCGGTGATTCTGATTTCTCCATGTATCTGTAATATTTATAAAATTATTACATTGCATTTACAGCAAAAAAAAAATTGACTTATAAAAAAAAAAAAGACCATCGTGGGTTTTGGTGCGACAGGCGTGGTGCGACAGCAGCAGTGCTGTCGCACCAAATCGGGCCGAGTATGCGCGTGCACTGCTGCCCAGCAATGGGCGCGCGCGCGCTGCCCATCCCCCCTTCCCCATCCCCAAAATTAATCCAAAAACAATACTTGCAAATTAACATACTCTCAAAACACTACCAACCACCACAAACACCACCACCACCACCATTATTCTCAAAGTACAACCATTATTATTCTAAAATTTCATTTTAAATTAATGAAAATAAGTAAAATGGATAACTTAGGTTTTGTTGAAGGTTGTAGATCGTAAATCGGACACCGATGAGAGATGGAGCCACCGCTGACGAGGGAAGATGTTGCCGCCAATAATGAGAATTGGTTCGGTTTGGGAGAGATAAGTGAAAGGGAGTGTTGGGGGAGAGATGAGGGAGAGGGATATTTTGGTTTCAAATATTATTTTATGACTAATATTGATAGAAATTTATTTTGGGGGTTAAGATGGAAAAAATTAAAAATTTAATGGTTATTAATATAAATTTTACAAAATTATTCTCAGCCAACTTACAAACTATATATACTGAAAAAAATTATTTCCAAATTCCAATGTCTGTGAGGGTTTAAGAGTTTTCCATGTGTTAATGGAAAACTACCCTACTAAGTATTATATTTTTTCTTATCGTAAGCTCCATAACTTATTAACCAACGAGGGGGGCGAATATATCAATTGTTACCATCAACGACTCATAATTTGATATTTATCCTGCTACCGCCAATTGTTGGTGTTTAAACTGTTAAGCATTAACAATTTCTCAAAACAATTATATATGCACAGTACAACATAGGACTTAAAACAGCTGAAAATTTTGAGATTTGTGCCAAAAATAAATGAAGTGAGAAAGGAGAAGCATTGGTCGGAAATCCAGAGAAAAGGACAAAAGGAGTCAATGACCCATTTTCATAGGGCGTAACACGTGTGTGAATAGAAGCATTGATGTTGATAGAGGTATGATATATTTAATGCTGGAGTAAATATGCAACGGTCAGATTAAATCTGGTTCAAAATACAAAATAAAAATCCATTCCCATTTCGTTTTGTTACACGACTAGCAAGGCTTTGTTAAACAACTGCTCCCTATTTGGTCTCTAGCTGTTGTTTTGATTTGAGATGGTATTCCCGAGAAAATTTATCACAATGAGCCACGGCAAGCATGAGTTATCTGTTCTCCCTTCAATATCAACGTGTTATTATTTTTAACGGAAATTATTATTTTATTATTAAAATTTTATTGACATATTATATCAATATCAAAATTTATTAAAAAATATATTGTACTATTAAAATTTTGCGCCGTTATTAATTCACTAACATTCGGTTAAGAAAAAATTAATATTTAACAAAAATTGAGTTAAAAGTTGATTTTACATCCAATAATTTAGTAGTAAAATAATAATTTCTTCAAAAATTTAGTAGTAAAATAATAATTTATCCATCAAATTAATAAATAATTTTACTCTTACAGCTCAAAATATCTTTGATGCTCTTATGATAGCAGTAAATTTTTAACATTGTTAATTGAATGGCAGTAAATTAATAACGGCGCAAAACTTTAATAGTAAAATATATTTTTCGGTAAACCTTAGTACTGACATAATACGTCAGTAAAATTTTAATAATAAAATGATAATATCTCTATTTTTAATTACATTATGAGTATATTTGAAATTGAAGTTAGACAATTGTAATTTAAAAAATATAATATTAAAATATTTAATAATCACTAACTATTGTAACTCAAAAGATATGTTGATTTAATTTTTTATTTACATAATAAAAAATTTATTATATTTTTAATAATTTTATTAAAATTAGTATTTATAATTATTATATATTATTAATTTTTATTCCTTAGTTATAATTTTTTTACAATAATTATAATTTAAAAATTACACTATCTCAATTTCAAACAGAACACATTACTTATTGATATTTATAATCTTAGAACAAACTGAATCGATTCGGGAAAAAAAAAAGTTAACAAAATAATGAAAATAAGTGAAGGAATAATATTTATTGCAAAGAGTAGTGGTTGAAAGTTTTTAATGGTAGGTAGATAGTAGCCACTACGAGCAATAAATAATGTCAATTGCAGAGCTGGAAACCAGCAATAAAGAGGGCCAAACCAAACGGCCAAATCAATACGTGCCGTTTGGGACTAGAGGGGCCCAATGGTTGCAATTCAAAAAATAGAATTTTTCCGTTATATTTTTTAAATTTATCGAGAGGGACGAAAAAAGTGCAGTGACTGTGAGAGAGGGAGACTCTTTTGACTGTAGACAACTAAATAACCGTCAATATTTTAATGTTACTTTGTATTCTTGAAACTGCAAGCGCAAGACAAGAGGCCACATTTTTTCCACTTTCATATCATCCCAAGACTAAAAAACTTTGAGCAATTGTAGGCACAGGTCTCTTTCTTTCTTTCCTTCTTTCTTCTTCTTTGAGGGCGGTGTTTAACTTTTTTCTGTTTGAAGCATCTTTGGTTTCTTTCTTTAGCTGGCCTTTTTAATTGCTGTAGCTAAAGGGAGGATGAGTGCATCAAAGTTCATTAAATGTGTTACAGTTGGAGATGGAGCTGTTGGGAAGACATGTATGCTCATTTGTTACACAAGTAACAAGTTCCCCACTGTAAGTCTTTAAATACCCATCTATAAAAAAAAAAATTCCCTTTTCTTGGCCATAAATTTTTTCTCTTGTGTTCCGATTTTTGAATTTTTTATGTTATTTATCTATATGGGGCTTTCTAATATTGTAGATGCTGACAGGGGTTTAGATGAAGCCCTGAACTTGGGATCTCTCTGACTCATATTGTTGTTTTTTTTTTTGTTTCCCAGGATTACATACCCACAGTGTTTGATAATTTCAGTGCCAATGTTGCTGTTGATGGTAGTATTGTGAACCTGGGCTTATGGGATACTGCAGGTATCCGTCTTATTCTTGTTAGAAGATAATGTTAGTTTTAGGTTTTATTGCTGAGAGTTTGCTAAGTAGGTGTAATATTTTTTTTTTTTGGTCTAACTGTTAATCTGGTAATATACTTGCTTTGATTTAAAGGGCAGGAAGATTATAGCAGGTTGAGGCCACTGAGTTACAGAGGTGCAGACATTTTTGTGCTGGCTTTCTCATTAATTAGTAGGGCAAGTTATGAAAACGTTCTTAAGAAGGTAATGATTTTCAGTTAATATTAATGTCTTTTCTACTTTATCTCTTTTTCTACTTTTATTATGTCTCTCTGTGGTTGTGGCTACTTTTAAATCATGTTTCACGAAAGTTGGTCTTTTTAAATTAATTAAATACAGTTTGTGTTGCTTTACGCTTTAGTCCCATGAATTTACGTTTCTTTGGATAGCTTTTTCGTCAGAAGTAATATTTATGTATTATGAATTCCATTTATCATTTACTAATTTCTTCCTCTTTTTCCCTTAATTTCTTCTCAGTGGATGCCTGAACTTCGGCGATTCGCACCCAATGTACCGATTGTTCTTGTTGGAACAAAGCTAGGTAGGCAAGATTTTTGAGAAATTTGCAATATGATGATGCAAATAGAATTCCCCTGTAGAGACAAGTAAATGTTATGATTAAATCTCAAGCGCATTAACCCTTTTATCTATATCAGATCTTCGTGAAGACAGAGGGTATCTAGCTGATCATGTGGGATCTAATGTCATGACAACTGCCCAGGTATGTGAATCACTCTTATTTGCTCTCTCTTTACATTTTGTTTTCTTGGAAAGCATTTAGCTTGTTGTGAGAAAGTAGCTCAATCAGCATATAATAAAACAGGGAGAGGAGCTGAGAAAACAAATTGGTGCGGCTGCATACATTGAATGCAGCTCTAAGACTCAGCAGGTAAAGCACTTGCTGAACTGCAAGTTTGATCATTTGATGTTGATTTCATCTCATTGAACTTGGTAAGCTGGAACCCATTTCATTTTCATTTACATGTTGAAAAGTACCCCTTATGTGCTTTATTTTATTTTTTAAATATTCAGAATGTCAAAGCTGTTTTTGACACTGCAATCAAAGTTGTTCTTCAACCTCCAAGGAGGAAGGAGATGATGGCAAGGAAGAAAAGGCACAGACGATCCAGTTGCTCAATTGCGTAAGTACTTCACCTTCACCCAGTCTAATCGGTACAACAATCATTCACCTTTCATGTTAGTTTTGTTGCATATTTTTCAGGTGCATTGATCTTACCTGACTTTTTCTGCTTATTTTCATGTTTTGCCGACAGGAGTATCGTGTGTGGAGGTTGTGCAGCTTAATAATGGTGAAAGCTGGACAGACGGACAGTAATGAAGCACTTTTCCCAAACCTTGCTGTTTTGTGAATGTTTTCTGAAAGCCCTTTTGTGAAGTAAAGCGGAAATAGTTACATGTTATAGACTGACTTGGACAAGAATGGAGGGAATTGTTCATTCTCTCCAGCGCTTTTTGGAACTAAATTATGTTGTAATTTGGGGTTTCTTCTGATGTTACAATTATTTTGATGTTAATATATTGTGATGTGGATGGAGATTCATAAAGTTAAAGGTTCTTTCTACCATTAGATTGGGGGTGTCAATTTTTTAATCTCCTTGAACAACTACTTTTTATAATAGTATGGTTCTACAAAAATTCCTAAGTTCAATTTTTTTTTATAATTTTAAATTTTTATTTTGTAAAGAGTTAAATTCAACCAATTGAAATTGTAAGAAAAAAAAAATCTTTAGTGTTATGAACTTTGAGTTTTATTAGTTGATTAATTGTTTATTTATATCTTCATTGCACCCTAAATAATTTTAAAAAACAAATATTACATCATGCATTTAGCGAATTGGTTAATTTAATATGTTTCTCAAATTGGGATCAAAGAATTTTATTATTTAATTATAATTATTAATTTATTTAATATTTATTATCAACATTTTATTAAATTGTAAGTTGTACCATAAAGACAGGAGAATTATGCTCGAATGGTACCCTTTTTCTTTTCGTGAAGAATTTGAAAAGTAAAAACAGTTGATCCTGAATCTACCATTAAATTATTATTGTTTTTTATAATCTCCTTGAACAACTACTTTTTATAATAATATGGTTCTACAAAAATTCATAAGTTCAATTTTTTTTACAATTTTAAATTTTTATTTTGCAAAGAGTTAAATTCAAACAATTGAAATTGTAAGAAAAAAAAATTTTAGTGCTATGAACTTTGAGTTTTTTAGTTGATTAATTGTTTATTTATATCTTCATTGAACCCTAAATAATTCAAAAAAAACAAATATTACATCATGCATTTAGCGAAATGGTTAATTTAATATATTTTCCCAAATAGGGATAAGAGAATTTGATTATTTAATTATAATTATTAATTTATTTAATATTTATTATCAACATTTTACTGTATTGTAAGTTGTACCGCAGAGACAAAAGAATTATGCTTGAATGTACCTTTTTTCTTTTCGTGAGGAATTTGAAAAGTAAAAACAGTTGATTCTGGATATATCATTAGATTATTATTATTATTATTATTTAATCTCCTTGAACAACTAATTTTTATAATAGTATGGTTCTACAAAAATTCCTAAGTTCAATTTTTTTTACAATTTTAAATTTTTATTTTGCAAAGAGTTAAATTCAAACAATTGAAATTGTAAGAAAAAAAATAGTGTTATGAACTTTGAGTTTTTTTAGTTGATTAATTGTTTATGTATATCTTCATTGCACCTTAAATAATTCAAAAAAAATAAATATTACATGATGCATTAAGCGAAATGGTTAATTTAATATCTTTTCCCAAATTGGGATTAGAGAATTTGATTATTTAATTATAATTATTAATTTATTTTATATTTACTATTAACATTTTACTATATTGTAAGTTGTACTATAAAGACAGAAGAATTATGCTTGAATGGTATCCTTTTTCTTTTCATGAGGAATTTGAAAAGTAAAAACAGCTGATCCTGAATCTACCATTAGATTATTATTTTTTTTAATCTCCTTGACCAACTACTTTTTATAATAGTATGGTTTTACAAAAATTCCTAAGTTCAATTTTTTTTACAATTTTAAAATTTTATTTTGCAAAGAGTTAAATTCAAACGATTGAAATTGTGAGAAAAAAAAATCTTTAGTGTTATGAACTTTGAGTTTTTTTAGTTGATTAATTGTTTATTTATATCTCCATTGCACCCTAAATAATTAAAAAAACAAATATTACATCATGCATTTAGCGAAATGGTTAATTTAATATATTTTCCCAAATTGGGATCAGAGAATTTGATTATTTAATTATAATTATTAATTTATTTAATATTTATTGTCAACATTTTAACTATGGCAAGTGATGAGTTACATTCAATGTAATTTACACAATTCATCTCAACCACATAAAATTATAGGACTTGCAATTCATATGCTTGAGATGAGTTATGTATATTACATTAAATGTAACTTAGAGACTCCTTTTTACTATATTGTAAGTTGTACCGTAGAGCAGAAGAATTATCGACTCGAATGGTACCTTTTTTTTTGTTTATCCCTCTATCTTACATGCATATAAGATACATTCCTCTCATATAAACAGTATGTGAACCCTACACATATACTATTCATGTGAGAAAAATATATTTTACATGCATGTAAGATAAGAATTGTCTTTTTTTTGTGAGAAATTTGAAAAGTAAAAGCAGTTGATCCTGAATCTACTATTAGATTTTTTTTTTTTTTTTTTGGCATCCAAAAATGCATTCATAAGTATCATCTAAAATCTGGGCCGCGGCCAATCGGTCCAATTGTTATCAAGCCATCAAATGGACACTCTTGTATTCTTGCTTGCTAATATGTTTGCTAACGGTCAAGTTAAGTATATGATGTTAAACAATTTGGTCCAAAATAAGAATTGTTCAAGTGTTTCTATTTTTCTTTCTTATTGAAATAAAAGGGTTTTATTTTTGAGTTTCAATAATACTCTAAAATTCTCCCTAATACTCTAATAGTATATTAAAAAAAATTAAATAAACCAACCTACTCAGCTACTCTCATTTTTATAGGACAATAAAAACGTACAACAATTAATTCGAGAACGAGGGCGTTATGGTCATTTCACTTTCCTCCTCTTCTTCCTCAGGTAACTGATCCCTGCAGTTAAATAACTGAAAGAACGATTAAAAAAAAAAAAAAAACCAAACACAACACAATACAAATCGACAAAACAAAACAAAAACAACATATAAATGGAGCAACCGTTGCCCAAGAGCTGGAGCATCCATACCCGATCCGAGATCATTGCCAAATACGAAATCCTCGAGTGCGTGGGCTCCGGCGCGTACTCCGACGTGTACAAGGGCCGGCGATTATCGGACAACCTGATCGTCGCGCTGAAGGAGGTCCACGACTACCAGTCGGCGTTCCGAGAAATCGAGGCGCTGCAGATCCTACAGAACTCGCCGAACGTGGTGGTTTTGCACGAGTACTTTTGGCGGGAGGACGAGGACGCCGTGCTGGTGCTGGAGTTTCTGAGGACCGATTTGGCGACGGTGATTGCGGAGTCCAAGAAGAAGAGAGAGGGCGGGGGCGATTGTGGAATCAGCGTCGGTGAGATTAAGAGATGGATGGTCCAGATTTTGTGTGGAGTGGACGCCTGTCACAGGAATACGATCGTTCATCGGGATTTGAAGCCCGGGAATTTGTTGATCGGCGATGATGGGGTTCTCAAGTTGGCCGATTTTGGCCAGGTAATTTGCTTCCAAATTCATTTTTTTTAATTTAATGCCTCAATTATTTTATGCCATTGAGAAAACGACATGCATTATGATAGACACCAATGTTTGTGAATTTATAGTTTATAATATGTATGCTTATGACAATTGTGGAACCTTGATTTAGTTGAAACCAATCATCTGACAGATACAGGTCTGATTTTTATTAAGGATTAATCGTTCCTCTCTAAATTTGAAGAATCTGAGTCCTTTCGCTGCAAGTTTGTGGTTTAATTACTACTCATCTTGTGGCGGCCAATTGTTTAGGAGTGAATCTCAGAAACAATGACGTATATAACACACAATCATGTGTCATTTTCTCTGTATCATTTGTGCTTTCTATAAGCATTTAGAGTAGTTTATGCTGTTTTCTGAATGAAGGTGAATTGTTCTTCTGTTTGATTTTGTTTACAGGCAAGGATACTCCTGGGTAATGAATTTGATGCTCCTGATGGTAATTCTCAGCCTTGTGAACCCAATGCTCCATATCAAGATAACATGTCTGAAGCTCCACAACTTGATCTTGAGGTAGAAGATGCATCCCCAGAAGGAGATGTTAATCAAGAGCAGGGTATAATGAGTAGAGAAGATTATTTTAGGGCATTAGACGAACTAAAGGCTAAGAACTCCATAGATGAGACTGATAAGGATACGAATGTTCATGATGGAGATACATCATGTTTTGCAACATGCACAACCAGCGATGTAGAAGATGATCTTTTCAAGGGTACCTATTCTTATGACGCAGAGGATGGTGGAGATGGTAGACAAGGTGCCCTCACTTCCTGTGTTGGAACTCGCTGGTTCAGGGCCCCTGAACTACTTTATGGATCCACATCCTATGGACTTGAGGTTGATCTGTGGTCATTGGGCTGCATATTTGCAGAACTTCTAACCCTACAACCCCTTTTTCCTGGGAGTTCTGATATTGACCAGCTTGCTAGAATTATTAGTGTTCTGGGCAATTTAAACGAAGAGGTCTGGCCGGGCTGTGCTGAACTTCCTGATTACAGAACGATTTCATTTAACAAGGTAGAGAACCCAGCTGGTCTGGAGTCCTGCCTGCCTAGCCGGTCCATTGAAGAAATCTCTCTCGTCAAGAAACTTATTTGTTATGATCCAGCTGCCAGAGCCACTGCCATGGAACTGCTCCAGGACAAGTATTTTAATGAAGAGCCCCTTCCAGTCCCAGCATCTGAGCTGCATGTTCCATTGACAAAGAGTAATCATGATGAGGATTCTCATGGAGGATGGTACGATGACATGGGTTCAGATTCTGATTTTGATGAATTTGGCCCCTTAAAAGCCACAAAAACCAATGCTGGTTTTTCTGTAAGGTTCTTTTGATCTTGGCAAGTGTTGAGGTACTGTGAAAGCGCGAAGAAATTTTCCTTTCTATTTGTTTTGAGTAATTATTGAAGATTATAATCGGCTTTAAGCTAATTGTATCTTAGATTTATAATGTATTGCACCTCGTGTTTTGCTTATTGAATACAACAGGTTTTATGCAAAACATCATTACTCATTGTAAACTGAAGGGTAATAATAATATATTTGTATCACATGTTTGTATGCCAGCAGCCGTACTGACATGCTAATTTAGTTGTTGTCAATCATTTTTCATGGTGATCAGCTAATGCTTATTGAGCCTGTAAGATGAAATAAAATGTGAATTAAACCAGAACAAGGAGGGTTTATCACCGCTGATGTGATTCAGATTCATAAAGGTAAAGAAACCCAAATGTTAGTAGTGCTAACGAACTGTTTGGCACACAGGTGTTGGTGGTATGGACTCCATCAAGAAGCTATTTCCCATACCCATCTGCCTAGACCCAGAATTGTTCTGCCGTCAATCTCTCTCCCTTAATCAGTTATCAAGTCATGTTCTGTGTCCAAGTGGTGTAAATCAACTCGTGTGGGAAAACAGTCCAAGCTAAAAACTTCTTGTATGTCGACAGTGTCACGTTATTTGTTCAGTTGGACCTCAAGGCCATATTTTGACTAATGGGGTAAATTTTAGATTATCCACATTACGAATTGATTGCCCTTAAATCACCTTTTTATTTTGAAAACCTTTAAGTTATCTTTATTTTTGTTGAAAAGATAAAAGGAAAAAAATTGGGGATGGGTTGATGAACTTTTTTTTTGGGTCTTCTTAACAAAAGTGGGAGTAAATTGAGATTTTTAAAGAGAGAGTGATTTGAAGATAGTCAATTGATGAGAGAGATAATTTGAAATTAACCCTTAATATTGAGATGGGGAGATGTCTGCCGTGGTCAAAGTTTTAGTTTTGTATAGAACTAGCAAAATGGGTTATGACACAATTACATGACATAGATGCAGCATGACTTTTCTGCATTTGTGTTAACAAATATTGATATGATTAATAAATTGGTTGATACGACATGACACAATTATTTATTGTGTCGAACTACCTCAACATGATTACACATTTATGTATAAATATCAAATAATATATGGTAATATTATTTTAAAAAATAATTTATATATATTTAACACAAAATTAATTATCAAATAATATATGATAAATAATCAATAAAACCAAAACTGATGTCATACTACCTTTGTTTTCTCTTTCCTCTTCTTTGGCATAGAGTTCTTATTTTAAATATTTTTTATACGAGTAGTTATAAAGCATACTTCGTTTACTTCATTATATATTTCCCATCATTGCTAAATTTGACCAAAATCTTGAAAACTTTTATAAAAGTTTATTTGTTGTTTTAGAAAAAGATTCTGATACTTGGATAGAAAATAACCCTTACATAGATACTTTAGAAAGTGCTTTAGAAATTGTAGAAACTGAAGTAGTAAGAATTAGTGGTGAATACTTACATTTAGACATGTTATTAGAAGAAATATTAGGAAATATGAAGCTTTTAGTAGATTACACATCTCCTTTACCTCCTAAAATAGAAACAAAAATAAATATTAACATTACACTTTTACAATTTTGCCCATACTTAATTTTAGAAGGTATAATTTACAATATTATAATATTAACAAGCAAATAAAATTATTAGACAAATACTAGAATCTAGCATTAAAAATTAGAAATAAATTAGAAGATTTAACAAATTAGTTAATGATTTCCAGAAATTAGAATATTGAGATTTAGAAATTACCCATCATAGAAAACAAAAATTAAATTTAACAGAGAGAATAAAAATTAATTGTAATATTGAACATTTAGAAAACCAATTTAAACATTCCCATATACTATCAATAGTCAACAAAATTTCATAGTAGACTTATTAATCAACTTAGGACAACACTTAGAAGTCAATATTGAAAAGCTAAAAGAGCTAATACTAGGACTAGGAAAATTCTTCGAAACTATTAATATTAATACATTAAGAAGAAATTTGGATTATATTAAAGAATTATTAGCATATTTTAATAGCCAGGTTAAAAGATTCCCTAGAAAGAAAGAAATAATAGATTAATTCAATTATTAGACATAAAAACACCTAATCCAATAGAATTAGAAATTAAAAATCTTGTAGAAAGTTTAAAAGTAGAAATAGAAAATATTAAATTTACACAGCGATATTTACAAATATAATTAGATGCAATAAAAATAATAGTTAGTGAATGAATTTAGATAAATTATTAATAGAATCTTTAGCAGAACTAAAGCATGAAATCCCACGTCTAAACCCAATAGGTTATAGCTATAAAGAATTTAGTCAAAAAAGTAAGACTTTCCAACAAGCCCAAGCCAATACTATTATTAAATTTTTTATTAAAATCAGTAATAAGTTAGACGACTTAAGACAATAGACTCAACAAATGTGAAATTAATTTTCAAACCTTTAGAAAGAATAAATAATCTATATCAAACTTAGAACTTAGTAACTCGTTAGACAATTTAGATATATAATTAGACATATTGACCAATAGAGTAAAAAAGTTAAATTTAAGAGGACCAATTCTAGCACGTGGAACAATAGACATTAAAGATATTTTAGGACCTAAAGTAATATTAAAAAGCAATGAACTTAGTAAGAAATAATAGAATAGATGTAAATATGGCAAAAAGACTTAGAAGGTCACTTTCATTTTCTAGTAAAGGTAAAGAAAATATAAAAAGAACTGAAAATATAATAGACAAACAAGATCCAGATAAATTATTATAAAGGGGATTTGAACAAATTAAAAAGAAAATATTATATAAATCTATAGTCTTATGATATACTATAAACAAGGTGGCATTGACAAGTAAATCTTTCTAAAAGAACTTATATACAAACGAGATCTTCCTTCAGGCAATTTACATTACTGAGTCTCTTATATGATAGTTAAACTATTAATTTTTACTTCTAATATAGATAGGTCAATTAAAAATTTTATAATATATATTTGCTTGTCTGTAGCTATTTTGTAGTTTCTTGTCTAATTTTTTGAATTAGATGGGTTGGAAGTGGATATTCTCTCTTTGGAAAAAGGGAAAATTTTCAGTTCTCAAGTTCATCCTATTCTTTTCTTATTATTGTTTGTTTATTCCATCTACCACGATGCTGAGTGTCTAATGTATGACTTTTATTTTAAAGCGTAGGCTGTCTAATTAATTCTACATTAGCACTTTCTAATGCAAATATTCTCTGTCTACATGCATTTACTTCATTGTCTGAATGATATCTAGTTTCATTAAGCTTTTTAACTATGCGTGTTATGACCTCACAATGATTACAAAATTATATTGATGATGATGATGTTGATGCACTGTTTAAAGGATTAATTAAATGGCTAACATGATAATTTGGTCCTATTCCCTGTCTAGCAAATTTTATAGCTTTATGAAATGTATAAAAACCTTTATAGCATAGATAAGGATAATTGATTATTAAATCAACTACTTCTCTCCACTGACTATAAATACCTGGTTGTCAACTCTAATTAGTACGAAAAATCCAAAGTAATTATTGTCTACGTGTTTATTAATCTGTCTAAAATAATGCATAATTGAATTGGCTATTTTTAATTTATCTTGTGGATTACTAACACACCACAAATTGTCTGCAATGTATTGTTAACTATCTAATAACTGAAATTTACTTTTAAAGCTTAAATTTATTCATGATGGGAACTGTCTAAGTTTAATTGGACCAAAATTCATATAATCTTGAAAGAATATCAACTAAAATTTTATCTTTACCTACTATGTGTTCAAATTTCGCTTTGTATCCTCTACCAGTTATTACTTCTAAAAAGTATCTTCGTCTTTTACTAATAAAAGAATTTTTCTTTTCAAAATTTTTCTATTGTACTTTTTTTTTATAAAATTCTATAATATTATCATAGCTTGTTCGTATTGCAAATGTGTCATTTTGTATATACAAATGAAATAAATTTAAAGAATTTATTGTTCCTAAAATTTCTAATTCCGTACTTAATTTTCTACCTTCTATCTCTGTAAATTTACCACTGGTGTACATTGATATTTCCTCTTTATCTTTCAAACTATATTTATTGGGCTTTTAGATTAATATTCCTACCCATTCTAAGCTATTAGCATCTATTTGTATAATTTTATAGTAATTGTCTATTGGTAATGCTAATGGTTTGCGATTTCTAACTATTCCTTTAAGTTTTGAATTAATTTTATGTCTTCACTATTAAAATATTTTTTTTCTATTTTTACTTAATATATTATATAAAGTTAATGTTAATGTACTAAGATTTGATATAAATTTTCTATTGTAATTTAATAATCCTAAGAATTTTTGTAATTCTTTAGTATCTTCTATCTTATTCAGAAATTCTAATATTTTACTAACTATAAGTGGTTGTAATTCTATTGTTCCTTTGTCCGTTGTTAATCCTAGAAAATATATTTTGTATTTTAATAATTCAATTTTCTTTTTAAAGATGACTATATTATTATTTTAAAGTGGTCTAAAATGTTATGTAAATGGGTAATATGCATAGATTTATGGGTTATTTTTCTCCAACCCCCACATGTTTCGACAAAAATTGGCGTGCACCCTATTGTTTCAACAACCATCACCATGCCCCCAAAACAGCTTATCCAACCGTAATCTTTCACAGTAGGTTATTTGACTGAGTGAAAAGACTTATTTGCCCTTGATTTGAAAATTAAGCATTAAAAATGCAGGAAATATATCAAGTGCTGCTGTTCACTACATGCAAGTACTGAAAAATAAAATGACGACATTACCCTTAATCCATAAACACAGTAGAGACCGTTGATAACAAATAATTAATGCTAGCAAGACAGATTAATGCTGAAGATCATAAGACAACCTCTACCTTCAGCAATTTGATTAAACCAACTGAAAATAAATAATTATTAAATAAAACCAAAATCAGAAGTTCGAGGAACCAAAAAGCAGCCAAACTACCTTCAACCCTAGTTATAGGCTCTTTAAAGTTTGCCAAATTCACCTGTCACAAAAGATATTAGAATTCAGTCAATGGAGTTATACATCAATACATATCTGTCCTCAACCATCTATCAAGTTCTCAAAACATTAAACCTCTTTTCTTGATTAAAAGAAAACTAAAATGATTGCACCATATAATTGCACTTGTCATTTTATCATTTTCTAGTTCTGTGTCACGCAAATACCAAAAATGAACAAGTCATAATTTACCCCAATATCTATCAATTCACAACTCAAAGAGGTTAACTTTCCTGTCTTTCTATAAATAAACAAAATAGTACTTGCAAGAGAAACAAAAAAAAAAAAAAAGTTCAGAAAACAAAAGCAGTTCAGAAGCCAGCAAGATCATGCTTAGATCTATTCTTAATATATCGATGTTATAATGCAGACAGTTTATTATCACCATATAAATAGTAACTACTACTACTAATAATAATAATTACAGAGCAAAGATTTAGAAAGAATGAACTAAAATTAAAATATTAGCAGTTGGAATATAATAAACCTGAGCTATACAATACATATAAGCTATAAGTAGCAGCGCTCCCTGAGAAATCCAGCAAGCAACAGAAAAAAAAAAAAATCAACTGTTGAATATAAATGATTGTAAAATAGTTAATTGGAATGGAAAAAGCTTATCAGGATGATAGAGTGATTTGGACGACCAAAACCCAAAAATGCCGCCTCCTCTGTCTCCGCATTGCCGACTTGGGTGGACTGCCATCCTTGACAATACAACTTCATCAATTTTCTCGATGGTTTTTGCCAGATATTTGATGTCAAATCTCTTTTTTACCCTACTAAATGGTGCGTTTTCTCTATTCTTTTACCCTCCTAAACGATGTGCTTTGTTTGTTTCATTTTCTTTTTGCAGCCGTTTGTGTCAAATCTCAATTTTGCCCTTCTATCGTTAAAGATAACGGTTGGATATGCTGATTTGGGAGCGTGGTGGTGGTTGTCAAAACATTAGTGTGCACTCCAACTTTTGTCGAAACATATGGGGGCTGGCGGAAAAAATAACCCTAAACTTATTCTAACTAAAAACTAAATTATCATTTATATAGGCTTTACAAATTTTTTTAAAAAGTTTTAATATTCTATCCATTCTAACTTAAAAAAAACTTGTGGGTCATTTTTTAGTTCAAGTGACATTACTAATCATTCAAAATATCCTTTTGAACAACTAAAATTTACCCATTGAATAGATTTTTCGTGGAGTCGGATTTTCCAAAATCCCCTTTTACAATCAAATTTAGAAAAATATTTACCATTCTGTATACAATTTACTAATTCATTTTTATTAGGTTTTTTTATAACTATTATCTAAAGTATTATTATTTAATCTTTTATAATTTATTATTATGCTACTTTTTCCATGTTTTTGCGCACTATGATTATTTACAATGAATGCGGGGCTTTTATGTCTCCTGGTACTATTTCTAGTTATTTTTAGTTCTAATAATTCATTTACATGCATTTTCAATTATTTTCTATCTTCTAGACTATAAGGTAAATCTCATGTTTTTATTGTTATGTCTGAATTAATGATTTATAACTTATATACTTCTTTGTTATCCTTTTTGATTGGATTATTTCCTATTATTTCTAATTTTTCTACCCTTTTTCCTAATTTCTTCAGGTCATTTCTCACACTCTAAGCATTCTGCTTGCTTTTCTATATTTATTACATCATCCAAGTACTTGTCTATTTCATCTTCATCTAACATTTCTACTTCATGTACATCATTTTTTACTTCTAGTCTATTATTATTGTCTATTTCTTTTGTATTTTCTATTTTTTCTTCTTCCAATAAAGAATCAAAGAATTCTATATCTAAATCTTTTTCTACAACTAAAAATTTTCTTTTCGTGCGGTAAAATATGTGTTTCATATTTAGGTTGAATAAATGTTGATTTTTTAAAGAAATTTACTCCAAATACTACCATTATTTCCTAATATAAAATTTAATCCTAGAATAAATTTATATCCTATTTTTTTATTAGAAATAAATGTTTGTGGTAAAATGTGCATTTCACCATTTTTCTTATGGGCATATTATTTATACATTCTATAATATGCATTAGTTCACCATTAAACTGTGTAATATTTAGTTATTTACTGGATTTCTAAGTTTATTCCTATTCTCCTTAGGTACTAAGCTATCAATCTATCATGTAGAATACATTTATTTGCACTTGTGCCTATCATTACTTTAGTATAAACTGTTTTTTTAACTAATAATTCTACATCTATATTTATTAGTTCACTACTTGCTCTATTTATTTCTATTGTTTCACTGTCTTGTTGTTTATTTTCACAATTATTACAAAAGAATTTTCTTGTGTTTGTGTCTCTATATCCTAATTCAAAATTCTTATTACATTTTGTACAATTTTTATCAAAAAAAATGATGTGCAAGTTTCTAGAACATTAAATTCTACATTTGATTGTAATTTTGAATTTGATTCTAAACTTGAATTGCTACTAATGTCTGATTCACTACTATTGACTATACATATATTATCACTATCAGATAATTTATCTATATTAACAACTTCTTCTATATTTAGAATTTGTTCTTCTATATTATAGATGTCTACTTCTAATTGATTGACTTCTTTATTCTCAGGGCAATGTGATTTAATATGTCATTCTTTTCTACACAAAAAAAAAAATTTACAAATTTTATTTCTTTTATATACTCGTTTTCCCTTTTTAAATACCTTTTTATGAAGTGTTATAACTTGTTTATATCACATTAATTTATTTATGACATATTTTAAGAATAATATTGACATATTTATTATTTTAATTAATGTTTAGCTTCTTTGTATTAAATATATTAAACAAGTTAATACAACTAATGCAATTAGTAAATACATCGTATACAAATTTTAACTTTTCAATACGATTAAAAAATAAATCATATATGTGTCTACTTAAATTTAATATAACATGAATAAAATACGTGGCAAATACGAAATGATTACACAATTTGATGACCCCGAGCTTTGTTGGATCCACATGCGCCCTTGCAACCTCTTTTACTTTAATTTGTATTTTATAGTTATAAAATTCGCCCTCTTCAAATTCACTTTTAAGCTAATATAATTTTTTCTTTTCCTTATTCTTTGCCGAAACAAGACAGACATGAAATTTGATAATTGACATGTTGTAAACACAATTTTGCTTCGTGAACCGCATTTTATTAAAAATACATTTTTTTCCTTTTGAATTTTTAGTTGAAATTCATAAAATGTATCACTTTTTTATTAACACCATTAGAAGATTTAAAAGAATATCTGGAAAAATATATATATTTTTTTACTCCTAATTTTGGATTGATGAGAACAACTACAACTCTAAGTTCCTCTTAATTAGTTCTATGTTGTTATTTTTTGATTGATGGATAAAAGTTATAATATTTCAAGTTTCCTATAACTGATATTGTGGTTATTTTGAATATATTTTAAATAACTATTTCTTTTAATTTGTTATTATTATAAAAAAAATATGTTATTTAAAATGGATTATATAAGCATGAATTCTTGATTTATGTTGTAAATAACCTACTAATTAACTCAAACGCCTATTTAGACAAATTTATATCTTTAAATTAACAAGTTTAACGAATTTATATAACTAATTTTGTAACCATTATTGGTCCTAGCAACTCTGACACAACTCAAAAACTATTATTACTCCCAAATATAAGAGTGTCTAATTATATTATAATTCGGCAACTCTGGGGTCAAACCACAGGGAATTTAAAATCTAGTGGTCAATTTATTAAGTAAAGAAAATTAAATGTGAGAAAAGAAATTAATAAGAATCAATATAAAAATATGCTAAGGTTACATGATCCACTCTCAATATTCAAACTATAGTTTTAATACTCTCTCATTTTTTTTATATTTTTCATCACTTTTACTAGTTAATTATTATGTCATTTAATTCTTAACTAACTATGTGTGTGGACAAATACGGAATCAAGTACCTAATGTGTCACAACTATATTAATATGTTGACATTACGTTAAAATACCATCTAAATATAAGAAAATTTATAAATTAACATGACATAAAAATAACTAAAAAATAAAATAAATTTAAAAATTTACTTCAGAAATTAATTAATTTAATAATTTGAAACCTTAAACTTCACATTTCACCTCAATTTAATAAAATTAGCCACTCATATTGAAAGAAAACAAAATATTTTTTATTTCAAAAACTTTTGAAATATATATATATATATATAACAAAATTGATAAATTAGAAAACAAGAAAAGAGAAGAAAGAAAGAAAGAAAGAAAGAAAATTCCTTAGCTACTCCCTCGTTCTCTCCTTAGCTGCTCTCCTTCTTGCTTTCCCTTGTCTTTTATAGGCAAGGAACACGTCTTCTTCTTTTGATTTATTAATATTTATTTTATTTTATTTTTTTATACTATATGTAGATAGAGAAGTGTGATGGTCAAGTGGTGAAATAGCCACCTAACCATCACAAGCATTACCAACTCACTTTTTTTTAAAAATTTTTTATTGATTATATTTCCTCAATAATACATTTCAAATAACTCTATCAATTCTTCTTTGTTGCTTGCTCGCAGTTTCAACTCTTTTTTATTCTTGAAATATATCTATAATATAAAATTAACATATTACAAATTAATTTAACATAAAAATATATTTGGAGAGTGATAAGATAATTTAATAATAATTAGCGCATTAATCGACGCTGTAAATGAAAAACTGATAATTTTACCCTTATTAAATGTACACTTTTTAGTGTCAATCAAACTCCAAAATAAAATTATTTCTTGTTATTTAATTAAGATTAGATTAATTTTTTTTACATTCAGGGATAAATTTATCTTTTTATCAATATTCTATTAAATCTTCTGAAGGTGTCAATGAAAAAAAATAAAAAAAGTAATACACTCTATAGATAGCTACAACCAACAAAAAAAGATATGTTTTTAACAAAGTACAAAATATCAATTAACCCGTGGATAATTACCCAATTTTAATCAAAATCTTTTGATTTAGAAAATAAAATTAGGCACATAATCACATGTTCTTTTATGTACATATTTTAAACTCTTCACTGGACCCGTGAATCATGCACAGATGAATTAGCGAGTTACCGATCTACAATTCTACATATATTATTACCATTAGCCACCGTATCGTGCCCTCCTCTCAAAACAGTTCCAGATACCCACACGCCATTAATTTCTTTGCCACCCGACATCGTCAACTCACTGGCATTTGTCTTAAGATTCAATTACTAGTTACCATCCCCTAAAATTCAATTTCTAGTTACCATCCCTAACGGTTATAAGCTTCTTGTTGGAAGCTGTTGTGAAGTAAAGTTTAGTATGTCATTAAATTAATTTCACCGTTTGTGAATTATATATCCTCAGACCACCCATTTATCACCCCATTTACTTTTGAGAGTTTTAATTTACTCCCATTTTCATTAAGAAAATAAATAAATAAATAAATAAGAATAACTCAAGATTTCTAAAAAGAAGAGAAACGATTTGAAAACAATCCATTTACGAGGGTTAATCCAAAATTTACCCTATGTGATTAACAGATTATTTTAAGCTTTGCATTTTGAGTTGCCAGCTTTCTCCACCGCAGGTCACCGTCAACTATTTATAAGCCAAAAGTGATTTGAGACCAACACTAGATCTTTAAGCAAGCAACTCAACATCATATAGGAACAATATGCATTTCATACACTAGTTATGAATATTAAGGACAGTACATATTTAAGACTATATGTAATCACAAATCAAAGCGTCAAAAAGGCCAGGCCTGCCCGTGCTGAAATTTGACCAGTGAAATAAAGGCTAGATCACACTCCACTAGAACTCATATGCAGCATTTACCCTATCGTATTTGTAGATATGCAAGGGTGTTCCAATCGACAATTCTAACATTCTGGTATCTCATCTTGCTTCAGCCGCACAAACACCTTTTATCAGATAAGCAACACTTGCTTACACATCTGTTATACTGAAGTTTCTTTAAACAGGAAAATAACTTCCGTTATTCCTGCGGAAGAAGAGCTATCTCAATTTCTTGGAGTGATTTTCCTTTGGTTTCCACAACATTTCTTTTTACAAAAGCCACTGCCATTAAGCAAAAGGTTCCAAATATAGAATACAAGAGCTGTGGCCCTAGTTGCTCCAACAGTCGCAAAAACAGCAAGCCCACAAAGAAATTTATCACCTGAAGAAGGCCATATATTCAAGAATCAAAATGGAGTCATCCCATTTCATTACATTGTCAAAGCTTTCAGAACTTTCAAATATAGTTTCTAATTTCAGCTCCAAAATGAGGTGCAAGCAAACACTACAAAACAAAAGATGTGAAAGAAAAATTACCCAGTGTACTGACATACACACTGCCATTGCTTTTGCCCTAATTCGACTGGGGAAGATTTCAGGAAGGAGAAGACTTGGGACTGGACCAGCTCCTAGAGAAAATGTTAATACAAACCTGCATAAATTTTACAATTAGGGTCCAGTTTCAAGAAACACAATAAAATTTCTTCATGCTAACAGTCTTAAAAGTCTGTTTCAGTGGGTTAGCTGGAAACATAGCAAGACCATTTCATTACCAAACACGAGAAAATTTCTCCATGCTAACAGTGTTAAAAGTATGTTTCAGTGGGTTAGCAGGAAACATACCAAGACCATTTCATTACTAAACATAAGATACACAACTACAAAATGCAAGTTACAAATAAATGTGACACGAGCTAACTTTTTTCCTTTTTTCGGTAGCATCTCATAAGTGTCAGCCAAACTCCTCCCCAACCGGATTTGAACCTCAAGCCTGTTGCACCACCTCAAGAGGTGTTACCCAGTTGATTGCAACATCGAGCATTTTTTGTATTGCCGCGGACAGTAAATGCATATTTATGATTTATCAATTATAACGACACTCACATTAGCATACCACCAACAGAGAGGTACAGAGCTGCAGAGCCTGCTATATAAGAACTTGATGCAGCAACTTGGATAGCCATTGACACTGCCTGTGTAGATCAAATCCATCGCGTAAGAGTAGCAATTATTAAACCATAGGCTCCATTAACTAATTCAAATATAATCGGGAAAGAAATAATCATACTGCTGTGTGCAGAGGCTTGCTTGAAAAAATAGGGACAGGGGTAGGTTCCATAACAATAATGAATAGAAAAAGATAAATGTGCATGAATGGCCAGCTTGTTTCCAAAACATTATGTTACTTCTGGTTCTGGGTGATTATACTATCCCGTTCTCATTTGCCACAAATCACTAATGAGCTCCTCTTCCTGTTTACTCACTAAATAAAAAATCAACAATGCACTGGGAAACCAAACAAGCCCCTATTGCATCAGCTAAGTGAAAAATGTCTAGTCTATGTACCAACACGGGGTACAACAAACCAACTCCTTTTGATATTCTTTAAATGAAAGGTATACAGCTCTTTTATCATTATCATTATGCCACTAACACAAGAAAGGCTTCCAAGATTAATGAAATGCAAGAACAAATTACCATGCTGAAGAAACTCCACTGGAGGAGTGCCTTCCTTCCTAGTTTATCCATCAATGCCATTGCGACAACAGATCCTGGAAACAAACAAAATTAAGCATCATAAAAATGCACTAATGCAGTGTATGTAAAAACATATTAAGGAACATACATATACCTAATAAATTTGCAATTCCAACGAAGACATTTGCAAGGCCCGATGATAGTCCCGCACTTTTAAATACAGATGAAGAGAAATAAAATATAGCATTTATACCAGATAGCTGTTGTAAAGCAAAGAGGGTTGATCCAATAAAAACAACTGCAAAAGGAACATGTAAATAACAAATCCCCAAAAGAAAAATGAAAGAAAGAGAAAGAGCGATGGCTCTGCAGCAGTAGCAGCAGCTGTAGATGCTGAATCAGAATAGAATAGAATTCCTCCAAAAGCTCTAAAATGTATACCAGAGCATGATATCTACCTCTAAAATGGCGGCCATAAAGCAATTCTTCAAACTTCACAATATCTCCGTCGTCCCCTCTGTCTAACTTGGACAACTCTGCCAAGGAAGATTTGACATGCGATCCACCTAAAAGCTTCTCAAATTCAGCTTCAGCTTCAGCAGTTCTTCCTTTCTAATCAAAGCCATGAGATGTGTTAGCAGCTGCGTTCAACACCGGCATTAACTAGAGAGAGAGTCAGTACAAACCTTGTACAGCCAATGCGGACTCTCAGCACAAAAGACCATAGCAAGACAAAGTATAGCAGCAGGAACTATAGATACCCAAAAACAAATGCGCCACCTGGTCACATAAGTTAAAAGAAAAATGGAATCTGTAAATATGGAAAACAATCTATGAACCAAGGGTGCTATGAGCTGCAATGCACATATCTTACCAGCCAGCAATTTCTTTGACAGGGATTCCTATCAAAAGAGATCCCATAAGTCCAAGACAAGTTGCAATCTGGATGAAAGCTCCATAGGTACCCCTCACAAAAGGGGGAGAAACCTGCTCAAGTTGACGATGCAAAATCATTTTCTCTATTAAAAATAAAAAATTAAAAAACAAATCTCCTGCATTCATCATACAAAAGAAAATTTGTGCATAAGCATTGTGGCATATGATTTATAATCAATATACCTCAGTAACATAAAGAGCTGCAACAGTGGGACCAAGACCCATTCCAGTCCCAACCACGAACCTCCCCAAAAGCATGCCTATAAGGTTTCTAGTTGTTGCACTGAGAATTCAAACCTTCGCTTTCAGTTTCTTCGCAGATATATAAGAATTAAATAACAGAAGAAGGGAATGAGAAGGGATAGGTGTATTAAGTAGTATCAAAAACTATTTCTTATACTCAAAATAAAAATGTATGCAAAGAAACAAAATAATAATGTTATGCACTAAAAACAGCAATATGATAGATGTCCATGTGTAACTTCTAAACATTGAATAACTCCTGGTGATTTAAACTTTTAAGTCCTACTTAACTATTTTAGTTAGTGATATAAAACCACAGAAGCAAAATGGTTTGCATGTAATCTGCAAATTCTGCAGTCAAAGGAGTCCACAAGACCATTTAAGCTAAAGCTCTTAACTCGTACAGATTCAGAAAGAAATGAAATGCTGCAAAATTTGCCATCTCATGCAAAAACATCACCTTATTGAAGCACCAATGATCATAGGCAAAGCACACAACTGAAAAGCCTTACGACGGCCAACCCCATCAGCTATCCAGCCACTAAGTGTGGATCCAATGAAGGCCCCAGCCAGACACATACTTACTACCAAACCTGTGATTGGCATTGCACAAGAAAAAATATGATATTAGAGGAGTGAATGTTTAGCATCACCATCAGATAGTAGCAGTAAATAGCCTCTCTTTCCTCCGCCCCCCGCCCCGCCCAACCCCAGCAAACAAACAAAAATTAACAAGAAACAAAATAAGATCCTAGTGAGAAGAATCCAATATCTAACCTTCTGCTAATGTGTTCCCATTGAACCCAAGATCCAGAGATATGCTTTCAAGTGGTTCATTAACTACTCTGTATAAAATAGCAAAATGAAAATAATAATTTTAATGACTCAAACTATAACAGAAACACCTGATAAAAAAACAAGACAACAAAAGAAATAAGTTTAAGAGAGCACACAAACCCTAGATGGTAGCCAAACAAGAATGAAGATAAGGTTGCCACTAGTACATGTGGGAAAGACAACTTCCAAGAAGGATTTGTATTCTCGACTTCCGTGCCGTTCTGTACAAGAGCTAAAAGAAATACAAGCACTAAGCTCAGAGATCTCTCAAATAGCTTGGTAACTGTTCAGAATCCAAAAAATAAATATACTGCCCATTCAAAAAGTTCCTACTTATTCATGATATTTTACTATGACCATCGTATCACCGGACAACTTTCACCTTGACTTAATGTTTGCTATTTCAATCTCCTTTGATCAGATAAAACTATTTCAATGAGTAGACAAGGGTCAAGGAGGACAAAAAAGCTCAGATACAATGCATCTAATGTAACAGAAACTGAAATATGCATCAAATCCAAAGATTCTGACATAGCCTGTTTTCTTACACAAATGATTAATTAAGAATCTCAATCATTTAGGCAGGGCACTTTTAAAAAAGGAAAAAAAAAGCTGAAAGTGACTTTGATAACCACAATGCACATCACTGGTGTTAAATCAGTCAATTATAAAGCCAGCCATTGGTCGGCGCCGACACATAAGATTTTAAGGAAAAGTTACCTCTGTCAATAACAGCATTACCTGTGGTTTCTTCTACGTCAAAAGTACTTGAACGATCTCTTGATGATGTTCGCTTATACATCATAGATGCTTCTCGTTGGCGTCCCCACATGCCAACCTGCAGCCACCTTAGCTCTAATCCTAATGACCAAATTCAGAGACTTCACTACTCGGACTCAACTGTCATATCACATACATGCCAATTAATAACCAAGCCACATCAACTTCATATTTCCTTCAGTACAAGACTTCAACTACCATAGTTTTGCCTTATCATTTGCAGAACAAATTACCACGGTTTTCCTAATAAATAGGTTTTATTGGGAAACAGTAACATAATTCCATATCAACTAATCTAAAAATCACCAAAAGTTTAATTATGCTTTCGTTCTTTCTACAATTTTACCTTTTCTTTCTGTTATCTTTTTCATAATTCTCAATACAAAAAATATATTCGTATCTTGTTATGCTCTATTCTTTCAATTTTTGCCAGCTATACAGGAGAAAGCAGCCTTAGATCTCACCTTATAATAATAACAATTACATGAACAATAGATTGCACATCAAAATAACCGATAAACTAATGGACTACATATTTACGAATTAATAAAACAGTCGCAGTAGTTTCAGATAATAATATACAACACTCGTTATCAAATAAAAGAAAGAAATCAAACTTTCTGAGCCAAAAAAAAAAATCTACTAACAGAATAATAGCTCAGCATAAACAAACTTGCTTGTTCTAAATCTCTCCACAGCAAAAACATCAAATCTAAACAAATGAAGTAGTAATTATTAAAAAAAAATTAAACAAGATTGAACAAAGCATGTATTAGATCAGACATGAAGTCAATTAACAGTAATACAAGCTTAAATAACTTCAATTACCTTGATTTAGCTTCGATTATCGAAAAATTAAGCAACGATCCGAAACACGAAATAGTTGTGCGAATTCAGTGACACTTACGCTGAGAAAAGCGAAACTTCAAGAAAAGATTTTACAGCTTATCAATATATATAGATATATATATATATTGAAGAGTAAAGAGGGAGGTGAGGCTAGAGAAGCTTTACACTATCGTGCGCGGGGGAGTGTAGGTTAAGAAAATGAGGTGTAGAAGTCTTCTAAATGCGCAATGGAAACAAACGCTGGAACCAATCGCTTTTTCTACACACTGCTAACTTTGGGAGGCAGAAACTAAGAAAGAGACAAGCTGACAGCTATTGCAGTAATTAAATTTCATTAATTATTGAATTAATAAAGTGAAATAATGCCTCCGTTGTACGAGATTTTGGTGGTTCTGATCTGCTGTTATTGATAGGTTCGGCCTACGTACTGTGCCTTCTGCAGGTGTCACTACAGGGACGGTGACAGCGAGGGGTGTTTTAGTCATCGCGTGATGTCTCAGGAGTAAGTAAGTGGATGGCTGTGCTTCTGACAAGTGGCGAAACGTAGAAACTTCTGGCAGTTTGAAGAGTGCGGGTGGGCCGAAATGTAATTTTAGTTCTTTGCGTAGACGGAATTCTCCCCGCGGTCGACAGGAAGACTGGACTTTGAACTTTGACGTGTGTTTTTCCAGTTTCCAGTCAACATGCCTAAAAGCTTTTGGATCTTTATTTTTTCTTTATAAATGACACTTCGACTTTTATAAAACTATATATTTTAGAAATATAATTACAAATCAAAATGATGTTTTTAAAAATAATATATTTTATATAAAAATATTTTTGTATATGTTTCGGCAAATTTTTCGTCAACTTGTCCTGTAACTCCTAATTAAGATGGCAGCAGGAGAATGAAAACATTAAGAGAGAATTTAATTATTTTGGAGAAGGTGATGTAGAACCTTGGATCGATTTGGTGTTACAAAGATTGTGTATTTTGGAGATCTCAGAGAAATTGTGGGACAATTTAAAATTACAGTGGCCAATGAAATAAATTATTTTTAGCTTTTTACTGTACAAATAAAATAAGTAATTAATTAAAAAAAAATAGTGATATTCGACTTTATATCCTACTACCCCAATTTTTAAGTTAATTTCATTAAAATTTTAAAATAATTTTATCTCTCAACATATCCCACCTAATTCTAAATTTATCCTCATTATAATTTTTATATTTTTTTTAAGCATCCACTATATAAAACTTATAAAATCTATCTCATAATCACTATAATCTCTCTTTTTGTTTTTAAAGATTTCATCCATCGTTACCATAACTACTAAAGAAGATTTGGCGCCTCTTTACCATCCTCTATTTAGCATTATAAATTAATATCTTACATGATTACGAAATTAGAGTATACAATATTTGATAAGAGATAATAATTTAAAAAGCCAAAAATAAATTTGAGTTTAAGAAATTAGATAGTTAAATTAGATATTAATAGAAATTATCATGTGGGTGCACTTAAAAACTATTTACCCTTATGAAATGACAAAATACGTATTAGAATTAAATGATTAGTGGGGGCTGGTGAGATATAATGAGGGGGTTAAATATCACAACTCTTAAAAATGTAGTTTAATTTGGTTAACTGTACTGTTATAGTTGCTGTGAGTTTGAAAAGTGGAATACATGTATTTAGTGAATTTTATTAAGAAATGAGATATTTTATTATATAATAATAAAAATAGACATAAGTTTAAATTGTCTTTTATTTTTTAGAGTATGTTTAATAAATTGTGAAGGCATGCTTTTTTTTTTTTACATAAGTGAGACAAAATGTGCTCGGATGCTTACAAATTGGCACTTGTATGCAGAGTCTTTTTTACACTCTTGTGATAGAATTATTCTGAGAGGAGTCTAGGGCCTCTATACCTCCTAAACAAGTGTCTCTCATTCACTATCTACATGAGTGAGACAAAATTTGCTCGGATGCTTACAAATTGTCACTTGTATGCAGAGTCTTTTTGACACTCTTGTGATTCCCACTTTGCACAAAATCTCTCTTTTTTTCCTTGATAAGGAAAATATTTCCATTAATTCACATTAGTGAAAACATTTGATATTTACTGGTATAGAGTCTAGCCACATAACAAGATAATTGTGTCTTAAAGCTAATTTAGTTAAGGAGTGATACAGGTATTACATAATTTGGGGATGTGCTAACATTTTAACTATTGAAAATCTTTGTTGTAACTTTGAATTTATGAAATTATCCACAAGATCTCTGATTTGCTACCATGTCTACTGTTTACTAAGCTTGCAACGTCTTGACAGTCAGTTTCTAGGGTTTCAGATTGAAAATCTATATTTTTAGCCACTTGTAAATCCTATTCGACAGCTTCAACTTCTGCATATTTAACATCTCTACCAAGTTGAGTTTGTTGAATTGCTGCAGCTATTATTTTGCTATCTGAACCTTAATTACAATTCCCAAGCCTGCCATATTCTTATCACAACTAATGGCTGCTTCTATATGAACCTTAACAACAATGTGCAAGGGGAAATTCTCTTTTCATGAATCTTGGATAACTTCTTCTTTGTGAAACTTTGTCCAAATTTCTCAACTCTTTTAAAGGCTTCCATTACTACTTCTGCGTTTGTAACACTTTTCACATAGTAGAAACTTTTCTTGTAAAAAATCCACATCATAATACACAAAACCAACAAAAAAAGTTAACAATTGTAGATTTGTAGATCTGGGTAGAAAAACAACAACATACTACCCAAGATCTGAAGATCTAAGTGAAAAAACAAACCACCACAGATTTGAAAATTTAAGTGGAAGAACAAACCACTGTAGATGTGAGGGTTTGAGTAGAGAAATAAGCAAAGAAAACTAAAAGAAAATTAAAAAAAAGGTTTCATTGGAAAAACAGCTCTAGAAGATTTATAAAGAAGAAGAGAGAGAAAAAGGTTTTGTGCAAAGTCTCCTCTACATCTTCTAGATGGTGTCTTTCGCACTTATGATTAGCTGATATGAAGGGTTCTTTACCTAAGTTGGACCTAAAAGTCCATCCTCTTTTCAATTTCGCCCTTGACTATTTTGGTGGCAACCTTTGTCCGTCTAGCAAACATCTATTTAGTGATCATCCATACGGTAAACATATCCATATGATGATCATTCGTTATTGAAGGAGCTCCGCCTTTTAAGTTAAGACTTCTTATTTGAACTGTGCCTGCTTCCCATTGGTTCAATCAAAATTCACCTCTAACAACATCCTTTTAGTCTTCTTTAAAAACAAATCAGGTGAAAGAAAATATACTAGTGGAGATATGTGAAACCATCCAAACAATAAGATAATTTTTTATTTTATGCCCGTTAGCCCATATTGTGCTTCTTAATTGGTTTAACTAAATATATCTACCAACAATATCATTCTATCAAATTAAAAGCAAATACTGAAGTTAATAACATCTTAAAACTAAATATATAAAATAAAATAATTTAAACATAATGAGATAAAATTTAATTATTATATAGATTATACTTTTGTTAACTAGGTAAAACTTCTTTGTTATAAAAAAAATAAGTCAAACAATAGAGTAAGAACATACTTATTAGTCAATCGCTATTCGAGATGTGTTTAAATCTCTTATTAGAATTCTCTGAGGCTTGGGTCAAAAAATTTGTCTTATTAAATTATTTTAAAAATTGACAAGTTTTATTATAATGTGTGATTTGGTAAATTGATCATTATAATTTCAACCCAAAATTAATTTTTTTATATGACTAAATTTATTGTTTATCAAATAATTATAAGTTGTGGGAGATTAAAGCTAATTTGGGTGTTTGGTAATTTTTTTTAAATCACTTTTGACAAAATCACCTCATCCTGCAGGCTATAGCTGATTCTGAAAAACTACTTATTCTCAACTTTTCAAAATTAGTTTTAGCCTGTAGAATGAGGTGATTTTTTAAATCACTTTTTGACAAAACCACCTCAACCTCATCTTACAGGCTAAAACTGATTTTGAAAAGTAGGGAATAAACAATTTTTCAGAATCTGATTTTAAAAATCAATTTTATATTTAACACAATACTACATATATCCTTATATATTTTACATAAGACTGTTATTTACCCCAAGTCAAATCCTGGGTCAAACCCCGAAACTAATGCAAACGACGCCGTTTCATGCTTATTTTTTTCATCAGCATCAAAAGGACATCGTGTGCTAAGCTTCTCATCTCTTTATCATTTATTTCACTCAAGTCTTGAAATCTGAAATTGATTCAGCATTCATTGAGGATACCAATTCCGTGCAATACATCCTAACACATAGCAGATTGATATATTCTACAACTTGAGAGGAAAATCTGCCTTAAGAACGTAACTTGGTATTGCCCTGCTTGGAAGATAATGTCTTGTTAACAACCAAAGATACCAAGACAACCAAATGAAATAGATTGAAATTAACCCAAGAACTATCAACTAATCAGAATCTTGGATCGATTGAATTCGCCAAGTACTTTTCGGCCACTTAAGCCAACAAGAAATTGGGCTAAGTCTTCAAGACTTAGAGCTGCTTGCATGAACACTCAAGGCACCAACAATTTCAACAATCACACACTTTCTCAACAATCAAGCTGTTGTGCAAATTTTATTGAACTCGCAAGCACACGAATCTGTTGTAGTATAGATCAATGGTGCGAGTGTCGATCCCACGAGGAGGTGGATTTTAATTATATATAAAATTAATTTTGTGAATGGGTGGTTGAAATTGTGGTGAAAAATGATTTGGGATATGCTAAAACTTAAATTAAAATGGCAAGATTAAATTCTGAAATTGGAAATAAAATGGCAGGAATAAATTGAAGTGTAAATCTATTAAATGACGTACTTGGGTATCAGGATCCGTATCAATATACATCATGAGCTAAATATTCCATATTAATACCAATTAAATCATGAGAGGGGAATCCACACCTCATGAACCACACTCTAATAAATATGGTGCTAAGGGCTTATCGTGCCAAATAATAATAATCTTATACTAGGGTGCCGGTGAAACCAAGGCAGTACTAGACAAGATTAGTATTATTTGTCGACGAGAATTCAAAAAATCCACAAAAACTAGAAGGGAAGAGAAAATAAATTTACCAAATCAAGCCCATGACACATGTTGAGACTTCACCTTCAACCCAAGCTCGAAAGAAAATTAGCCACTCATAGTTGAACTAGGGGCAAAATGGAAATTTATTAAAATACATAGAAAATACAAGATAAAGAGAGAATTACAGAAAATGAACCCCAAAAATGGATTCAGAGGTGCCAAATTAGGGGGGGAGGCCCTCTTTTTATAGTTACATCGAGTAAATTATGGCCATCGAATTAAAAACAGTTTGGACGCTCAGGATTTCGCCACGTCAACAGCCACTATTTGCACAGTACAGTCAACAGCCACTATTTGTACAGTAACACCAACAGTACCCGTATATGTAAATAGTACCGTACATGTGAATGTGACGTTTTTCCTTTTATGCTCCTCCTAAGATTTTCGACCGTCCTGAGTTCAAAAATGATGTCCGTTTTGCCATTTGATCTCTCGTTTATTGTGAAATAACTATGATAACCCTAAGATACATAAAATACTTAATTAAAATAAAATACACATAATTAAAATACAAGAAACTTAAACACATAAAAGTAAGAATTGTTAGTAAGAATTGAAATATAAAATGATGATTTTCTCCTTTATAAATATGCATTTTCTAACACTCAACATAAGCCACCAACAATTTCAGCAATCACACACTTTCTCAACCTATTAGCATCCACAAACACACTCACTGTATCATCCATCTTCTCTATCATTGCCTCCACAATAACCCCTTTGAGTCTCTCATCACTCTGTCCCTCAAAAGCCACCACCCAATACTCTGCTATCCTCACTTTGCACCTTCTTGATTCTACCAATCAACGACCGCACCATCAGCCTCAACCTGCCTTCAATTTGCTCAATCTGTGACATTAAATTCTTAGACAAATTACTCTACACCATGAAACAGAGATTTCAAGACTATTGTACCATTATCTGAAGAGAAGCTCAGGTAGGTTTTTCTGGGTGGCCGCATTGTCTAATGTGTCGTAATAAGAAAGAAAATGGCTGAGGAGGAGGTCAACGTGAGAGTAGAGGAGGGTTTGCAAAGAAGATGAAGAAAGAGACTTCTGAATGAGAGGGAGGGAGGAGGGTTTTTTTTTTGCAGAAAAGTAAGGATCTTGGCATCTTTAAAGAAAATGATGATTTCAGAGCTCACATGAAAAAGAGACAAGGAAGGGAAACGATGAAGTAAAGGGAAAAGGATGAAGGGGAGGGGAAATATTTGACAAGTAAAATGAATTGGTTTTGGCTTTGTTGTGAAATGGCGCATTTTCATTTTAATCAAAACGGTGAGTTTCAATTCGAAACTTGAGTTGGGGCGTGATTCGGGGAAAATAGCTTTTTCCTTTACATAAACTAGTCAATTAAAAAAAATCTAAGATAATTATTATTTTAATTTATTTTTTCCTTCACACTCTTTACCCTAATCCTTCTTATTCCTAAATTTTGAATTCCATCAAAATTTCTTTCTAATATGCAGGTATCTTTGCTGTAAAATACTTATGTCCATATGTGCTTCATTACTTTATTATTTAATTTGTAAATATTCAATAAAATTTAATGTGAACTTCATCAATATACATTTTTTTATGGTTTTCAAAGGACCATCTCATTAATTAAAACTTTGATTATATAAAATTAGTGTTATTTGATGGAAGAAGTGATTATTATTATTTTTTTATTATGAACTGATATGAGATAAAAAATAAATAAAGTAAAAATATTATTATTAAAGTTATGAACTCTCTATATATATAATTAAAATATTAAAGATACACATTTATACATTGAAATAAATTTCATTTGATATTATGTTTGTTTTCATCTTTGATATTCAAATAATTATTTAATAATAATATTTACTAAATACAAAATTAATTTTTTTATAATTATTACTTTTACAATACAACTAACAGTAACTATTTTATACATATAATATTATCAATCTGGCTCTAATTTTGGGTCAGCAAGGACTGACTCGCCTGCTGCCTTGTAAATGATAAATTTATTACATGATTTTTAGACAACTCTCGTAAAAATCAAATAATACCTTGTCCTATTCTGTAATTTGACCCGTAAAAATGTACCGGTCCGCTCTAGGGTTTTCGTCATGTGCCCCTCCGTAGGCAATTGAAATCTCGGCAATAGGCACGCCCTCTTCGAGCTGGTTGGGACAGGAGAGATAGAGAGAGAGAGAGAGAGAGAGAGAGAGAGAGAGAATCCGAATACATGGGTTCGAGAGATAAGGACCAAACGACATCGCATCATCAGCCGCTGCTTAGCAGCCTGGTCGTACGTCCCTCCGTCAGTGACGGAGCTGGTGACGGTGGCCGTGGTGGCGCTGGCAGCGACTACGAACCCGGTGAAGTTCGCCGTGAGCCGCCTTCCTACTATCGGTCGGATCGGTATCCCGACGATCCTGGTTCGTTTTTTCTTTATGTGTCATATAAATTATTATCTTCGTTTCTGCTCACTGTTTAATTTTATCTAACTTACAATCGCGAAGGTTAATTTTCTAATTTTGTATCCCAAAGTTCTGATGATTATCGGAAAGAATGTGATCTAGATTTATAGATCTGATTCGCAGGCGCTGCGTTTTAAGTTTTTCATTTCGGGAATAATTACTGTTTCTGATTTAGTATTTCACTTATGATTGGTTAAGATTATAAAAATAGCTGCATATATCATTTATGTGCCAAAATTGTCTTTATGAAATTTGCAGCAATTTTTATGATCTTTCAGGTATTAGGAAGCCTTCTCTAAGCCCTTTTTTTTACCTTCCTAAATCCAGCCTTCTTGTTATACAAGGTTAGAAGGTTTGTGCTGCAAGCCAAACTTATTAGGGTTCTATTTGTAAGTATTTGCATTCCATTGAGCAGAAGTTCCGCTGCCTTGCTAGTGTAATAGAAAATCAACTAGTTGTTACAATTGTAAATGTTATTTGAAATTTGAATTAGTGGCATCCATAACCCAGGTTTTCTCCAATTCAGGCATTTGAATTGTTAATGAACCATTATTATGATTCTTTCTCAGAATGCTAGCAAGTGACTTGTATAGCCAATTAAGTATGATATTATCCTATGAGTTCTGCTAGTTGTTCAACCTGTTTTCTGTTGCTTATGTTGAATAACAAGCATTTGGATCTACTGCCCCTTATGGAGTGTCAAACCGTGAATAAATTTTGCTGTTGTCTGTTACAGCTTTGAATGTTGCCTGCAAGAACTTGGGTCTTGATGAAGGCATGTTGGTGTCAGTGCAGTTTGGGATCAGGGTCTGGATGAAATTGTTTTTTTTATTTGGGTTAATATGTTTGTGGGGGTATTCTGACAACGGATATTGTGCATGCTGTGTGAATCCATGGAATGCGGCATCCTAAACGTGTTCTTCTATCTCACTTTGGTGCAAATCCATTGCTTTGTGAATGGGTTATTATAGTGGGAAAAATGAATTTGACTTTCTCTTAAATGAATATGAGGTTTTTGATGGGAAAGATGTAGATTTCCAGTTTAGGAGGAATTTTCTCTCAAGGATTCTGAGACGGATACATGGCACGGTCTATAAAAGTGCTGGAGTTTGCTCCTTTAGTTAGCACAGTTTTGATGGTATTTTGGGTAATCCTTCTTATACTGAGGTTTCAGTGCAATATATTGGAAAATTTGGTGTGGTTGAATTCTGATGGGCATGTCTTTACTAAGTTGACATTTCGTCATGAAGGATTATAAATGCTGGTGGACGGTGGCACTATGTCTTTCAGATCGCCGTGGTTCATTGTGTAATGGAACATGATTACATCTCCTGCAGTAACTGATAAAGTTTTAGCTCCCTGCTTGCCAATATGCAGATTGGAATTGCTTTGTACAATATTAAATGGTTTGATTGGGGTGCCCACATTTTTTGTTCTTTTCTCTTTCTTTTTTCATTTGTAATTGTCAATAAGGTTGACTTTGATTGCTTTAGAGATAGTAATTTGGAATTCTGTGTTTTGGAGTGTGGTCGATTCCAAAACTGAGGGATTTCTGTTAATATGTTGTAAATTGTTTTGTAATCCATGTTTCATGGGTGAAGAGCTGGTACAGAGTGTTGCTGGAGATCTCTTGAGCTCTCAGGTCTTTGTTTTATGTGGGTTATTATTCTTCTCTTTATTTGATTGTTTCTTAATCTGTAGAAGATTTTATTGATGGCAAAGTGTGATCAGCACACTCCAACAACCTCTCTCCACACATTTGTTGAGCAATTATGTGCTTGGTTGGGTCGGAATATGTGATTGCTCTAAGTGATGTTTTATCTGGTGTCTGGTTTGTAACAAAATGCCTCGTGGCTACTCAAAACAAGTGGATGATTTGAATTATTTGGGTAGTGGGTCTACTTTCGGTGCTTCTTTGCAGTTGATCCTCTTTTTCATGTTTCTCCTTATTTGAAGGTGTGGCTCAGCTGAAGGTTTTGGAATAAATAGTAATGGGGTTTTGGTTTCTATGTTGGTTGTTATTCACTATAAATATGTTCATCTTTTTAGCTGCAGTACTCATCTATGGATAAGTTCACTTCCTAATTACTAGCTCCCTGTACTAAATTTGGTTGCTCCAGATCCATGGTTTGGGTTCAGAGGAATTTAGGTTAGATTATATCATTATACGCAAATGGTTCACAAGATAGATGGATTGGCACTTGAATGTAGGAAATATGGATTCTTGGGTATTGGCGTATTGCATGCATGGTAAGTACAAGTAACCACCGTTGACTTGCTCGTCACAAAATTTATGTTCAATGGTAAGGTGGACTAGGGGTCGAGAAGTAATAACGGCAATATGATGTCAGCTTTTGGCTATATTCATTGGCCGTCTTTACATTTTGTTGCTATCAATAATGAGAAAATGCTCAGCATGAGGATAAACTGCACTTTTCAAACTAATTGGATTGGGTTGTCGACAGTTTCTTGGGTTTGCTGATCTTCAATCATCATGAATACATATGCGTCCACTTGTTATTCTTTTTTGGGGTTTGCTTATCCATAAAGTTTCACTGGCGCCTTTTTTTTTTTTGGCCCCTCCAGGATATAGAACTCGTGCAGGTTCTGCATCTCCTGTGCGGCGTAGGGATGCAGATCATCGCCATGGATCCAGTTTTGATCATGCTGGTGGTACTTCACGCAGCCGTGAAGTTGGTAGCAGGAGGGACACTGGTAGATATAGAGAGCCTTCTCCCCCTTATGTTCGAGGAAGGGGTGTTGTTGGCAGACCACCTGGTAGAGCTTTTGACGGACCTGGATTTGGTCCAGGGCCTGGGGTGGGTAGAAATAATCCAAATGTTCGACCAAGGGAAGGAGACTGGATCTGCCCAGATCCTTTGTAAGTTCATTAATTAATTATCGTACTTTAATATTTCTTTTTCTTTTCCATTTTTTATTAAATCGTTAAATATTTACGCACTCTTTCAGTTATATAGCTTGTTCATAATCTTGGCTTTCTTTGGTTTTTTTTATTTGTGGTTCTTTATAACAAAGAAATGATAATCATTATTGATGGACTTCTGAAGTAGAGAACCACTATGTCGTTTAATTCTCACTACATAGGTTTTGAAATTTTGTCGTAAGACTCTGGATTTAATTTTTATCCCACCAGTTATGGTTAACCCAGTTTTCCGATTACCTTGTTTACCTTGTAGCACGGGAAAGAATTCATTTTGCTGTATATATTTAGCAAGCTTCAATTTAGGTGATCATCATCATCATCATCTTTGTAAGTTTATGCAACTTCGAAGCATCTAAGCTCGTTCATTCTTTCAGCACTCATGTTATCCTTTTGATTTCCCAGGTGTGCCAACTTGAACTTTGCCAGGCGTGAGTACTGTAACAACTGTAAGAGGTTCCGCTATGCCCCTGGTGGTAGTCCGAGGAGGGGCTACCCTGGTCCTCCACCTCCACCTCCACCTCCTCCCCCTCGGCGATTCCCTGGGCCTCCTATAGCTATTTCCCCTGGCAGGACTATGAATGGCTATAGGTCCCCTCCTAGGGGTTGGGCCAGGGATGGACCTAGAGATTTTGGGCCTGGTGTTCTGCCACCTCCTCGACATGAAGGCCGGTTTTCTGATCACATGCGGAGAGATAGGCTGGAATACCCAGAAGATGACTACAGGGGGAGGAACAAGCCAATTCCACCCATGGATTGGGGCCATAGAGACCGTGGAAGAGATAACTTCTTCAATGAAAGGAAAGGGTACGAAAGGCGGCTACCCTCACCTCCGGTTCCACCGCTTCCTCCTCATGGTGGGCGATGGCCACGTGATGTGCGAGAGAGGAGCAGATCTCCTATTAGGGCTGCTCCACCTCCTAAAGACTACCGTCGTGATATGTATGGTGATCGGGGTCGGGACAATCGGAGAGGCATGGGACGAAATCGAATTGGGGACGCATATTAGAAGTTTGTGGAATGTGGAACTCGCTTGTGCAATCTTAGTGTATGAAAAGATTTCTGCGGTTGATGTACGGGGAAAATCTTACGGAACAAATTAGGATTTTAGTGCTTGGTTTTTTATTCTAAGCCGCCATGGTAATTTTGTCAGACTATTAACGTCTATAAATATTTTGAAAGTCGTTGTTGACTAGAAGGAAAGCAATTATTAGTGGTCTGTTATTGCTTTTTCTGTCCAGGCAGAGATTAGCGTCAGAAATCAGTTTCCACTGTGGAGGCAGATTCCTAAAGCACCAATTGGAGCATCATTGTGCATGCTAAGTTGACCAAAGGTCAATTTTTATTAATTTTCTATTCGAGATATCAAATTCAAACAAAGATAAAAATAAAAATAAAAACCTCATATATTAATTCAGTTTTCCACTAAATCATTGACTTTTACGTAAGATTAAAATGGTAAACAAAAAAGAAAGTAAACAAAAGTTCCCTCTCTTTCTTGTTTTTTGGTAAAGTATTTAATTCAAGTGATTTTATTTTTAATGACATTATTGATGAATTACTAAATAACAACTTCAATTATTTATACATTAATTTGATAAACGAAGAAGAGAAGTTTTATTGAAATACTTAGAACATTATTAAAACAATATGAATAAAACATGTCCTTAATTATTTAGCAATTATTATGTGCATAAATTATTAGAGTTTATTGTAATAAAATCTTGAGGTATCTATTTTCAAAAATATTATTTTAACCCTTTTATCTAAGTATTTTCCAAACAGTGTGGTAATAAATAATATTTGATAATAAACAACGAAAAAGACGAGAATATCCCAGGAAATGGGCAAAATATCACAAGAGTTCACATAGCTATTGCAAGTTTATTTTCGGTGTTTAACCAGATTCTAATTAAAATTCATCGTGAAATCTGAACCGTCCACTCCTCCTCGTACTAGCAACGAACTTCCCTATCAAATCCATCGTCACATCGGAAAAACATAACTTTAACCTAGTTGTATTGCATTGCACCTCAAAGTCAACAACTTCACACTCTTTAGCGCCATTTTTTATTTTATTTTTAACTTTTTAACGGAGTAGAAGACTAGAATCTTTTGAAAAAACGCCCTCGTTTTCTACTCCTCTGAAATACTTCCCCACCAGTCAGATTCCTCTAAATTTATACACCCACTATGTGTCCGCCACGTGTCCGTTAAATGAAACAACCCTCCTTACTTCTTGTGAATTACACAACACCTGATTATCTCCCAACCTTTGGGTAGCATTCATGTGCCCCTAATCCGACGGCTGCCTACTCACCACAATTCATTCCTATGAATTCTAACCGCGAGATCACTTCTTTCAATATCCACCATCCGATAAAACAAGGAGGACAATCTCACCCTTCAATAAACACAAAAATTGAAATTTCAAAACATCAACGAAGAGAGGGAGGAGAGACAGAAGAACATAAAACAAACCAAGCCCCTTTTGCTCTTCTTCCTTCCCTTTTTTTTTTCTTTTATTTTTATTTTTTTTACAGTTCTTTCAATCAACAGGGCCAAAATTATACAGTCTCGTTTCTCGACAGCGTCTTGCTCTCTTTCTATTTGTGAATCGAAGTTGTTTCGAATGTTTTAAGAAATCATCCGTGTGAATCTTGAGCTGAGAAATCACGTTATCTGTTACAATCTGATGTTAAAAGGGCGTCGGATTGGTTTCTGGATCTGGAATTTCGTTAATTCGAGTTGATTTTATGAAATTTGTGCGATTATTGAAGAGTTATTGGAGGATAGAGTTTGAAAAGATTTTTTTATTTTTTAAAAATAATTTGTGTTTTTGAAAATTGATGGGGGAAGGTGAGGGAGGCGAATTCCCTCCAAAGAAGTCGCAATCGGAGAGCGGCGGGGATATTCCGGCGAAGAAGCTGGCGAGGCAGCTCGATTTCACCGGCGGTTTTGTTGGTAGTGTGATTTTGCCGGAGCATCCGCAGTCACAGGCCGTGACGGCTAACAGTCATCCGCCACCGCAGCTGAAGCCAGTTGTGCCACCTGTACCGCCGCCGCCGCCGCTGCCAGGGCAGGCGACTCAACCACCAGTGAGGGTTCCGTAAGTTCTTGTGAATTGAATTTCTTCAATTTTTTTAGAATGGAAATTGGTAATTGGAGTAGGAACTTCATTGAATCCTGTCTGCAATATTCATTTAAAGATCGGTGCTTTCGTTTGGCAAGTCTTGATTTTCCATGTGTATAGTATTTTTTCTGGATTCTGATCAGCTATTCATTTGTTCTTATTTCTCTTACTCAATTTTGGCTGCTTTGCGTTCGAGTGTTTCTAGTTAAATTGTACTTTCTGATTACACAAATTTTGTTATCTAGCAATTAAAGTATTTTAAAGTTTTTTGGGTGGACTAATATTGAAATTGATAGTGGATTTAAGTCCATCTACTCTTTAATTTTGAAATCTTGTAAATTTTAGCATTTTCAATGTGAGAAGTGATGCAGGCTTACCAATGATCCTTTATGAAGCTAATAATATTAATGGCTTCTTTGAGAATTTTGATCTCACTAAAATTCATTTCTCTCTTAATGAAGTCAAGTTCTCTCTCTCTCTCTTTCTCTCTCTAACTCTTTCTTTTCTTGTGAGGGAAACAGAAAGTTTACTAGGGAATGCAAGTACCAATTTTGCTTGTCATAGATGTTTCCAGAAAAGGCACTTCAGGTTTTTGATTCCGCAGCTTGTTAGTTTGATCATAGTTACACTTTATTTTTTATTTTAAAAATATGTATGTTCTCGTGAAACATTCACTATTCACTGAGGGATTTAGCTACAGTGTAATCCGCCCTTGATCCCTCAACCCCAGAAAGTGGGTTTTATTACCATTCTACTTGGAGTGGGTTTAGCTTCTCTTCTGATTTCAATTGGTGCTGATTAATTTTCCTGTACATGGTACCCTATGGTTATGAGTGCTTTGATTTTGTCAATTGTTTGATGCACTTAGTAAAGGTACTGCATCATGGATTTGAAATTTATTGAAGCAGATATTGCATATAATCCACATTTACGGTGTAAATATAGTATTGTTGGCAAACTTCACCCAAATGTTGATACTTTTTACCTTGATATATTTTTGACTCTATAATTTTTTTTTCTTCAGAAAACCAGAATCCCCAAAATCAAGATCAAGGTCCAATGTTGAAGTAAAAGAAAATACTCCGAAGAAGCAAAAGCAGTGTAACTGTAAACACTCACGTTGTTTGAAACTGTGAGTATATCATCTCTATATTCACTCTCTAATAGTTGAGCATCATTGATAGGTTGATATATATGTATTTTGAAGTCAGAATAAGATTCTATTCATACTGTTTAATTGGAGTTATGCTCCCATACTCCCACTCTGTTAATATTTTGAAATAGTGGGTTGCCGTTGCTATTTCATCATGAACTTGAACAACCAACAAAAGAATGTTCTGTTATTCACCCTTTCTTCCTTCTATCTTTGAATTAAATGTTCATATGAAGCTCTGGATGTGTAATTGAAGGGATAACTTATATTTGATAGAAGGAGGGGATAAGCTAACTTATTAGCTAATAGTCTACTGCTATATAAAAACTGTGGTTGCTTGCAAAGTTTGGAAAAATGTAATAAATTGAAGCACTATTTTCTCCAGCCCTATCCTACTTTTCCATCTTTGCGGACTTGTGTGCATGCATTATTGAACTTGTTCATTTGTAGTGCCCCTTAGGATAGGGCTTTTGTAATACTTTAATAGATAATACTGTAATATAAGCTGGTTGGCTTAGCATGAAATGCTCAGGTTTGAGAGGAATGACTGTATTCTTTGGAATTTGTTTTCTGTTATTCCTAAAATAATACACCATAACAATATTTCAATCAACACTACCTCATTGTTTGGTAACATAGGTTGTGGCTTGGATTTCAGTTTTCTATATTGCAATTATGGTCATCTTTTGGGAAATACTACCCTTAACATTTTATTTTTGCCACCATATACAGGGATCCATCTTTAACAATGTCAGTTGTCTCAGAATAGCTCATGTATGGATGACAGTGCAATTTATTTGCTGCTATTCAATATTTACTGATATTTGAGTTAATCTTTTGCTATGTCTTATCAGGTATTGTGAGTGTTTTGCATCAGGAATTTATTGTGATGGTTGCAATTGTGTAAACTGTCACAACAATGTTGAAAATGAAGCGGCCAGGCGAGAGGCTGTTGAAGCAACTTTAGAGCGTAATCCAAATGCATTCAGGCCAAAGATTGCTAGCAGCCCACACGGAACACGTGATAATAAGGTATGCAGATCATTGTTTTTTAAACTTCTATTAAGCAAAATGTTCCTTATAACTCAGATGTAGCTTTCCTGAGATCCCGTGTAGTTTGTCCATATTGATTGAACAAACTATATAATTTGTTGTCTTAGCTAATGGGATCAAGTGGAGAAGTCATATTTCTCAAGGGCTTTGTTGAATATGTATGGCCATATTGTGGTGCAGTTTAATCTGGGAACTCTTTTTCATGACATACTTTTGTTCAAACAAAAGAATATCTGTTGTATTTTTAATCACAAAATTCATATTCTATATTTGAGAAATATTTAATTAGAACATTTTTCATTAAATGTTGAGATGAATGTATTGTTTGGATTGCATTCAGCTTTTTGCATTATATGCCGTCACCATGCTCTTATCTGGCTACTGTTGACAATTTAATTGACTTTTCAAATGATTGTAGGAGGAGACAGGGGAAGTTTTGATGTTGGGGAAACACAACAAAGGATGCCACTGCAAGAAATCAGGGTGCCTTAAAAAGTACTGTGAATGCTTCCAAGCAAATATTCTATGCTCTGAAAACTGCAGATGCATGGACTGCAAGAACTTTGAAGGAAGTGAAGAGAGACAGGCTCTTTTTCATGGAGATCATGCCAATAACATGGCATACATTCAGCAGGCAGCAAATGCTGCAATAACTGGGGCTATTGGTTCTTCTGGCTATGCGTCTCCACCTGTATCTAAGAAGAGAAAAGGTCAGGAGCTCTTCTTCGGGTCAACAGCCAAGGATCCATCAATTCACAGGCTTGGACATTTTCAACAGGTAAGCTTGATGGCATTGTACTTTATTTCATTCTTTTTTGGTGAATGTTCTTATTGCAAGTACACTCTGTATAGGAAGTTTTTTTTTTTTTACTGCAACTTCCAATTGGTTTAAGTGGTAATGTTCTCTCATCATTATAAGTGCATGTTTTCCTTGTTTTATCAGGGAAACCATATCAGAAGTTCTCCATCCTCCACCTTATCTTCAATTCCTGTTGCTCGTGCTAGTGGCACTGCAGCAGTGGGTTCTTCAAAATTCACATATAGGTAAATATGGTCATCCTTTTGCATAATATTAGCAATGTTGTTGTTTAGAGTACTAACTTGTATATTATGGTTGAAGATCTCTCCTAGCAGACATTATCCAACCGCAAGATTTAAAGGAGCTTTGCTCAGTTTTAGTGGTACTATCATCAGAAGCTGCAAAATCGGTTGCAGGTAAATATTTCTACAAGTTTTTGAAGTCACCATCTATGGACCAAAAGTCATTATATGTTTAATGCTACAGAATTACAGAAAGTTTAGTTGTATTTACTTGTTTTAGAATCTCTCTCTCTCTCTCTCTGAATTTAAGATTCTATACCTGTTGAAGTATTTTGGCGTTGGTTGTCCGCTTACAGACCTCTTCGTTACGTTAATTTGTTTACTGAGATTCATTATTGTTCAACTAGATGATTATTGCTACTGATATTTGTTTGCATTTCGTTTGGCCATCTATACTATTCCCAGTTATGCTGACGATTTAAATTGCTGCATGAAAATCAATTTGGCTCCATTTTCATCAAATTCAGCCATCTCGATCAGTTTCATAATGGAATTAATGTCATTTCATATCTTTTTTTCATTAAAACCATTACCATTCTATTTTTTTCCTGAGTGATAGATGTAATGGATATCATAGGTAGTCTGATAATGCTAGCTACGGAAATCTAGCTCGTATGTGCATTTTGCTTCTGGTGGAAAGATTTTTAAGTGAGCCTGCCACTAGTAGGAAAATTTTAAGTGCTCATTATTTGATCTAATGCACCTTTTTTGAAATATTTTCTTCTAGTTCAAAGAAATACTACAGAAAAGCAGGCTGAAGATCGTGCTGGAACTTCTCTTGCTTCATCAGCTCAAGGCAGGTTACAGAGCCACAAAGAGCCGGATGTTGATAGAACTGCGACTGATGATTGTTCAAGTGCAAACCAGGCTGATAAAGTTGGTCCTGATGATTCTGGTTCAGATGGTTCTGATGGGCAAAAAGCAAGGCCGATGTCTCCTGGAACTCTGGCATTAATGTGTGATGAACAAGATACAATCTTCATGGCAGCTTCTTCGCCTAACAGGTTAACTGGCCATGGCTGTAACGCATCTTCACAATTGCCATATGGTCAAGGCATGACAGAGGTCTATGCAGAGCAAGAAAGGATTGTTTTGACAAAGTTTCGAGATTGTCTTAATAGGCTGATCACCTTTGGGGAAATAAAAGGCAAGTTTCTCACTTTCTTTTTTCATTATTTTAATAAAGGATTTCTCTACCTTGTGCTTTCAAAAAATCTTTTTCAAGAGTTTTCAAACCTGAGTAAACATCTTGAGAGACAATAAAAGAATTCAATGTACTATTTTAATATTTTTCACGACAATCATTTATTGGCACTTCATGATCTTCTAGTTGGATTAAGTATTGACAACTGATAAGAGAGGTGCTTTTCTCATGTTATGTTAATACATGTCTTGACAACTGAAAGGTTTGTATCGGCAGTGTCAACCTGCTTTTATTTGCACATTCTACTTGGTAATTTGGTCACATGATTTTCTGCACCTGCTCAATTGTATGATTCCAAGCTTTCTGATTGTGAAGATGCTGCAGTTGATTCATTATGAAGTGGAGTAGAGTTCAATTGTATGATTCCAAGAATCTAATAATGCTTTTTTATTCCCAATTACAGAAACGAAGTATTCATCATTAGCCAGAACTGAGGTAGGGAGTCAAAAGGATGCACTCAGCAATGGCACTGCAAGCAGCAGAACAGGAACAGGGAATCAACCGGCAACTGTCAGCAACGGTGTTTCAAAAGCTTATGGTCCATCTGCACTTGCTGCACCTGCAGCCAAGATGTCTCAGATGGTTACTGCAACAATTCCCTTCTCTAATAATGATCTTAGACACAATCCAGCCCTGCCAGGAGAGGGGGATGTTAAATTAAAAACTGAAAACAAGATGTAAAAAGGTAATAACACAGCTGATTGCCCTGAGGTATGCCACTCTTTTTCTGTAATGCTACACCATTGATCATTCCTGCTCATCTTTGATGCAATCTCCGGATAGCATCGGGCCTCATTGTTGGAACTGACCTTGATCTGATTTATCCCTTACATTATTACTATATTGTAATTCCAATTTTCACTTCAACCACCATTCAAGCCCATTTGTTGTAAATTGTTGAGCCTTAGAGTATCACGAGGTATATTATTACACTACTAGGTGCGAGTTATCACCATAGATATTGCTAGAGACAGCAGTTTCCTGTCTGTTAAAACATTTTTTTTTTTTGGTTTGGAAATAAAAAAGAAGAGCCACTGCTTAATTTCTCAGGGAACATGTAACTTATTCCCATTGACGTGTAATTGCATAGTTTTAATTTACATTATAATCCATATTTCACATATGAGGATGAAATGTCTTTGCATCGAGATGCAACTAGCAGGTAATGCATTTTTTAGCAGGGTTGACTTGTGTTGTGTCGTGTCAATGTACTTGTTGATATTTATGTTGTCAATCAAATTGAATGCTTTTGTTTATTCTGGTATTTCATGGTTATGACTTGATGATATTTTATCTTCGTTATTTCTGGAATTCATGTACGGAAAGAGGGATGATGATTTACGTAACTCCATTACGAAGAAAAAAGGCAAATAATGTGTAAATTCTGTAGCCAGCCCACAATCAACTTGGATTGACTTTGGTGAAGATGATGATATCTTTATGCTGCTAGTGCTATAGGATAAGGACTCAAAAGTGTTGGTATTCTTTTGGATATATCATTACAGACATACGAGACGATGACAATGACGATGATGATGATGATAATGACTCTGGGTGAATTCATTCTCGAACCTCCATCATTTCTGCTTGCTTTTGGTGAAGACAACTATTCTGGGTTTGTAGTAAAATAAAGATTTCATGTGTCCACACTAGCAGTTTTCATCAAAGAGTATATTAAAAAGAAAATTTGGTAAATTAAAACTTATTAAGTCGGCTCAGCTTACAATCATTTTAACTGAGCAATTTTTTAGATATACTTTATTTTATTAGTTAAAATTTTGTTATCAGCTTTAATCGATGCAATTGTAGAGATTTAAAGTAAAATAACAAAGATAACATTTAAATTAACATTCATCTACCATTGAATTGAATAGATCTAATGAATACGAATTTAAGTCGAAGAAAATCAAAAGTTATTTATTCTAACTTTAACTAGTAAACCGTTATGTTTTAATATGGTAAAATTAAGTACCTGAAAAAGAGTAATAAGTTTAGATTTCCAAGTCTAAAATCCGAAGGAGAAAAACAAGGAATATCTTTACTTTCTTGTACGACAAATTTGATAACAGATCTCTTTCTAATCGATAATTTAATTTAGTATCATAGCACCATAGCTTAATTTTCATGGAAATAACTTTTTTGAAAAAGTAATTCATTAATAGCAAAACAACTGATTACAAACAAGAAATTACAACTTATGGGCATTCCTCCATCCAGACCACCAATTCAGCAGTGCAAATAGCTAATTTTTAACTTCCAATGCTGGTGGAGCCCGGCTTGTCAACTACTAGAACATAAACTATTTTGTAACGATAGCCATACAAAATCTATTTGCAAGTGGTGAATTTATAAAGTTATTATTACTATTCAATTCAATGCTGAACTAGACAATACTAAATACTAATCCAGTTCAATCCTAATCTGATTCAATTCAATCTGACACCAAATCATATCCTAAGCACTCCGGGTGAATAAAAGACATCTGGATTTGATGACAGAAAGAATGCAATGCCTTTCACTTATTTTTATTCCTTCCACGACTTTCCCTGGTCTAACTAGGAAGCGTATCTTCATCAACTTTATTGAATCAAAGCATATATAATATATAATTATTGCCTAGAGGCGCGCCCTTGATGTTGAAGAAGATGACACCGGTGCACTCTGCATAACAATAAAAGAATATTGTTATTTCACAAGAGAAAAGAATTTACTTGCATTTGAAACAAATATGACTATCCGCTGGAGCTGTATTCCCTCGGACAAAATAAATTGATGCCTTTGGAGACCAACAATTATCAATTGTGTGTTAATGTTAAGAATCTGAATGGAAGTTGCAGATCAACATAGCGAGCTCAATTCAGGATGAGATTTGAGTAAAAACTTCAACAAATGAAAATACATTGGAAAAACGACGGCATATGATTCTTACCAACGGAATGCCTTTTGTTGCTCTTTCTTCCAAGAACCTAGATGGTTTGAAAAAGTTACCATACAGTTGTGACCATTTCTTTAGACTTGTATATACATAGTTTGCCCCAACTGCGTCGGCCCAATAGACGATGCCACCACTGCAAAGAAGTAATACATGCAGTGAGATTCCAGAAGTAATAAATTATTGTCAAAGAAGAAGATCGCAGGTTGCATGAGAAATCACAGCCTTGATATCACACCACCTCCAAACCAGTTTTGAAAATGTTACTATGCTGGACAATACAACGATGAACCATCCAGAATTACATCTAGGTCTATAAACAATAAAGAAATAATCTAATCTGTTTCCACATCACAAAGAGGAAGGACAAAGTAAGATAGGTATTGTGCTTGCAAAACACGTTTGGGTTATTGTGCATGCAACAAGTAAGAACCACACCTTATATGCAAACTACCAGGTAGTTCTGCAAATTCTAGGGCAATAAAATAAGAATAAGAAGTCCTTGTATTGATCACAGGTTAGAACTAAAGATAACTAGTGATAAGGTGCTGACCGGTAAGATGGGAAACTCATTCCAAGAACTGATGCAATGTCAAGGTCTGAGGCTCGAACTACTATTCCTTCTTCCAAAACACGACATGATTCATTCACCACTGGAAAGAGTATCATCTCCACAATTTCTTTTTCAGTGACAGATATAGGCTGCCAGATTAAAACAAACAATAATACATCAGCGGTTATTCAACTGAAACTACTTGTTATTTCATCAGTATGGAAAGTTTAAGGTGCAGGAGAGGGCTAATAAAATCAAATAGAGCAATCAGCACTATTAGATGCCACTAGCATGTCAATTTTTGTATCAGAGATGACTACCTTTCCCCCAGGCATAATATTGCTTAGTTGTCTACATTCCTCAATAATTTGTAACACAGAAGGATCTGGTTTTGGCTTGCTTCCCTTTTCATATGTATATAATCCTTTTCCATTCGCTTTACCTAAAACAACAAAAATGCAAACAATTTCAGATGACAAATGGACAAGGATGGAGCTAGCGTTGGGCAAGGGCAGCTGCCCCTGCTTGATTAAAATATCCTCTAAATTGCAAGCATTATTGAAGCCCCTGCCCCATGAACTTAACTGAAATGTCCCATGAGTTGAAATTGTGATCACTTATATTCAAATCATTGTTAAGTTGCCCCCAGTGAACTAAATTTCTGGCTATGTCCATGCAAATGGACACATCACTGGCAGAATAAAGAAAATACAAAGAGAAAGGAAAATCCTTTATTACCATTTCGTCCACTTTTCAACAAAAGATCAATCAAAGGAGACTGGAATGAACGGTCAGGGAATGCCTTGTCAAATTCTTTTGAAGTTGCAGCAGCGACTCCGTAGCCTGCTAAGTCCAGAAGCCTGAAGTATATCCATGGTGAATCACGATTTATCATTGGACCATATAGTTAACTCCAGCACCCACCCTCCCTATTTATTTTGTTTGGCAAAACAATCCTAAAGTGGGAAAAACAAAACTATGGAAGATACACTGTACAAATTAAAAAAATATTGAAATGGTAAGGGAAGAAATTTACTGGAAAGGGCCGATGGGGAGGCCAAAACTTCTGATTGCACTGTCAATTCTGAACACATCCACACCTAAACTAACCAGCAAGCGAGCACTTTGTGAATATGGGAAGAACGCTCGATTGACTGCAAAGCCAGTGCAGTTACCCACCACAACAGGAACTTTCTTTATGATTTTCCCGACTGTCATGAGATCAAGAATTACTTGTGCAGAAGTTCTCCCTGTCCGTACAATCTCCAAAAGTGGCATCACATGAGCAGGACTGTTCATTGAAGAGCCACGTCAAAGAAAGCATACAGAAAAGCCATTCCCATTTTAGACTGGTATAAAATATAGTGTACTTGTAATCAAGAAATCTAATAATAACAAAGATAGAGCTCGTCACTTACAAGCTTTAAAAAAAAGGATGAGGATCTTTCAACTTAAATGAATAACAAACTACTCTAATCATCATCTGAAGCTGTAAGCCATAAATTTAATAATTTATAATAACATCTAATTTGACTATCCCAGCTCAATATCAGCATTTTGACTTTTGAGAATCTTGTTATATTATTTACCGGTCTCCAAAGAACCAAAAAGGATGGGAAAGAAAGCAAACAATAAAAAAATTTTAAAAAAAATCACGTTCAATATGCATTCTTTGAAAGCAATCACATTGAGGGAAAAGGAATTCTGCATTAATTAGATTCTAATTGATACATACTTGAAAATCCCTCCATCCGGTGAGCTCAACATTAAACTACACCAGGAAAATTTTCAATGAAGCATCAACCATAGACTTTTAATCTTTTGGACAGAAGATGAGTAGGGAGGGAAGTGTGCTGGGAATCAGTTTTCCAGAAAATGATCTGTCAAGTCCTATGTGACTTTCAGAACACTCCATGTCAAATGAAAATTTCTGGTTCTCGCTCCATGTTTATGGTTTTAATTGACTTAAAAGACATATAAAGACTACAAGAATCCTTAGGACAGTCACAAAGAGAGTATTGGCGGAGAAAGGAGAAAGAGGAAAATGACTTAAATGACCTGAAAAAATGTGCCCCTATAATTCGATCTTGAGAGCTGGTCTTTTCTCCAACTATGTTCAGGTCAATAGTAGAAGTGTTTGTTGCCAAAATGCAGTGAGGAGGGCAAGCTTTCTCTAATTCGCTGAATATTTTTTGTTTCAGAGGAACACTTTCAATGACTGCCTGTAAAGAGAAAAAACTATGTTAGACTTTTTTAACATGAGGAACTAGGCATATATTTGATGCCTATCTTTCATTTATAAGATTTTTCAAATTCAGACAAACCTAAGTGACTTAAATAGAAGTTAAGAATATATATGGGAATGCACAACAGCCATAAATAATGTCAGAATGAAGATAGACTAATGTATCCCAATTTGCATACAGGAACTGCAGCAATCAAGAGTGGGAAATAGAGTTCCAAATTTCACTAAGACGACAAGGATATTAAGACATCACACCTCTATGACCATGTCAACATCTTTAAATTCTGAGTAGTCCAGCACTCCTTTAAGCATTTTGAGGGCATTGTTTGCTTTATCCTGTGTCAATTTTCCTCTTGTTACCAAGCCTCGAACATTTGCTGTCACAAATATAAAAGGAAATGAGTTATCCTAAACCACCCTCAAGTGAGAAAAGAAGGCTACTAACTCAGCATACAATGATTGTGCTAGTAGAACAATTAACAAGCTTACATACTTTACTATTAATAACAGAGACAAAATTGACACAATTAGTACATCAAGATAATATACCTATTCTCATTGCTCTTAATTGCATAATCATATTATAATAGCATATGTTAACTTCCTTCACGACCACAGCCAAAATAGCCATACATAGCCAATATGATTGATTCAAGTAAAGGCATAATGTTACTAAAAAAGAAATCCTATGTCAAACTATCCAATGAACACAATTCAAAAAAAAATGCTTTGAATGACGTAACCACCTTCTATTGTTTTTATCCCTTTCAGAAGATATTCAGAATTAACTTCCTTGAGAACAACATAAATATTGTTCAGAATATGCGCAGTTGCTATGCCAGAACCCATCAGACCGCCTCCAATCACAGCAACTTTTCTTACACCCCTTGGTTTGAGACCAATATCAGTTACATTAGGCACCTGTAAAGCTCAAAATTACTATATTATTACAGAGATTAAAGTGTATTACTCTTCAAATTGTGTATAAATATATAAATATACACACATGCGCGCGCACACAGATATATAAGTCAATCCTACCTGAGCAAACTTCTTTCCTCACAAAACTAGAAACATATGTTGATAAATTAGTTTCCAAGGTATGCAATATAAATTGAAAATGATCAGTGAAAGGGCATTGAAAAGCTACTAAAATTTTGCTAAAAGAAAATTTTAGCTTAAATGCAGCAAAACCTTGTCGACTAACAGAAAGAAAGATTCAATTATATTAAATTAAAACAAACAATGGCAAAGATTGTTCTAGAGATAGCATAAAATGAAAATGAAAAACGCAATATAGCAATTCACGACCTCCAAAGAAAGAACCCTGACTCCTACAATACTCTTCTAATGCTTTCCTTGCAAACAAACTAAGAATGACAAAAGGTATGAAGTGTCAAGAACGTGAGTCCAATCAGATAACAAGCAAGCATCATGCCTCAAACTTTTACACAGACCAGAGTTTGATTAGAGCTAGACAGATCCATCAAATTTATAATCCTAAATCAACTTTGTGTTATAGCATGTAAATTCAAACTACATAAGGAAATATACAAAAATCCATGAAAACCATAAACTGCCTAACAATCTTGCCCACTACTGGAATGTTGAAGCTAAAATTTCAGATAGGATTTTGTTGTCTGAAATTATCATCCATTAAATTCCAGTACAACTCCTGGACTACTCAGAATTATCATCCACGATATTTAGGGTCTTTGAATCTGTACTTTACCTTTGATGTTGCACGTTGTGCGAAAAAGACATGAACAAGACCTCTGGAAGTGTCTAACATGACTAACTCCTTGAAAACTTTGGCCTCCTGAAATAACATTTTCAGTATAGGCACATGTATCAGAACAAATTGTAGTCAATGTATTTTCTAAAACAGCCTAGAAATCATTTATATAAACCCAAGCCTGCTAATGGGTGCATACAGGTCAAACTCAGGAGCACTCAACAAAAGCAGACGCTAGATATGAAAACAATATTGGCAACAAACAAACTTCTCACCCCCCAACCCCAAGAGTGAACTTAAAACGGCTAGCATTAGAAGAAAACATAAGATTCAATCCTGGAAAGAAAATAATATGTGCATGTTAACAACCTAAATCAGTTCTACAACAAAGAATACCTTCAAAACGCCACTATATCCTCCATGAACGATACCATCCTCAATCACGTCTAGGCATGCTTGATGCTGAGGCATATTTGGGGCAGTCTTCTTGGCTTGTAGTCTAGCAAGTTTCAACACCTCTCTTGCTTCAGAAAGAGAACCAAGTTTGTCTGTCCTGTGAAGGGAACGTATCCATGGTTTGCGCCTTGCTGCAATGTCTAAAGCCCAGAGTCGAGATACTTTCAGCAACTCTTCAGAAGTCACAACAGCATCAATTAGACCCAGCTTCCAGCCCTCCTCAGACGTGATTGATTTAGATAACTTCAGAGCATTGTAGTAATAAGAAAGTTAGCACAACTTCATCGCACAGTGTTTCTAAAGAAAAATCCCAGAGGGAGAGTAATGATCAAATCAGAACTTCCAATAATTTCAAACATTTGTTGTTCTATGTAAATATTCATAGTGTTCATTATACTAGTGGGAGTTAATTTAACTCAATCCCAACATTTGAGATGTACAATCTCCTCTAAAATCAAACACCATAAGGTTTTTTTCTACATATTACAGGCAAAGCAAACCAAATGACATAATCATATAATATACCAACTGCGAAATACTTGTATCTCAGCCTCTAATCATTCATTGCAACTCAATCGACAAAACCAACCCCACATATCCCGTCCCTTACTAACTCCCCCACCCCCAACCTAAATTGGGAATGGGAGAAGCTACAAGTTCTAGAAGTGAGGCTTCAGTCAGATAAACATTACAGTGGGGAAGATAACTACAGCTGTATTGATAAATGATGATATTGACATTAAATATAGGGGGCTTACCAGCATCATTTCAATAGCCTTTGAGAGGCCCACCAGCCTTGGTAGACGTTGTGTGCCTACAAAGCAACCACAGTCAAACATCCAGTTGGTACTTGTGAAGCATATAACATTTATCAGTTGAACTGAACGGGGTGGATAAGAGTGTACATGTCTGCATGAGCATTCTAATGTAGTCGTTTTTCCCCCCTCTTTTATAGGAAACAGATAAATTTTTATAGAATACAAGAAGGGACTAAGGATTAAAAAAGTGAACCAGAGGTCTACAAACAAAAATCTTCTCTACAGTGTAGAACACCAAAAAGTAAACAATTCTCCGGAAAAAGAAAAGCTTAAAACCTGACACAGGATGGAAAAATCCAAAAAAAAGAATTAACCCAATACTGCATCCCAATCAAGCTGAATGACAAGAATGAGAGACATATAAATGTAGTTGTACCTCCAAAACCTGGAATTACCCCTAGTGTCAGCTCTGGCAAGCCAAGTTGAGTCTTTGGAGCAGCAATACGTGCATGGCATCCCTGCATAAGAGTAATAACGAATGATTCAGTTGTGAAACAATATAATGATCAATTTTCTGAGGAACATGAAATCAAGAGGCACTGCCTATGAGCAAAAAGACACAAACCATTGCCAATTCTAAGCCACCTCCAAGGGCTAACCCCTCCACAGCTGCAACAATGGGCTTCTTGCAATCTATGGTCATAAAAGAACAAGATCAACAACATCTTATAGGTATTTTTGGAAAAATAAAAAATAAAAATTCTCATAATAAGCTATCAAAAACTAAATGACAAAGTAAGAGACACCAAAAGTAAGGTAAAGACCTTCAATTAAGTTGACAAGAAGTTCAACCGATACATCGGGCATCAGTGAAACATCCCCTGCCAGGCCACACGATACAGTTGTAAATACAAAATAACAAAATCTAAATGACCATATACTCCACTACCAGAGAAAATACTAATCTCATACCAGCCTCGTGAACCTTCTGAAAAACATTTATGTCGAAACCACCTGAAAACCTTCCACCATTGCCTTCAATGACCAAGAGAAACAAACACATTATCAGAGACCTTTCTCCAGCAGTAAATCACAACCGTAAGAACCAGATCAAGCTTCTCACTTTTATCATTTCATCAGTTCCAATAAAAAGTGAAAAATTAGAAAAGAAAAAGTTCAAAAACTTGAACAATATTATTCAAAAAGTCACCGTCCGACGGCCGACCAGCGACAATCACAGAGCAATTCCTTTTGTCAACATGTTTACTTTTCAATCAACTGTTACAGTGTTTGCAGGAGCATATGCTTATTTTACTGTGAATTTCAATCAAATAACTAAAAAATTGAAGAGGAAAAAAAAAAAGAGTCCATTTGTATATTCAAAGAAAAGAAAGGAACAGACCAGTCAGAACAATAGCCTTAACGTCGTCTCGGCTCGTGGCCTCCTCAAACTTGTCCTTCAATCCGGCAACAACTGGACCAACAACAACATTATCAAAAAAAAAAAAAAAAAAACTGGACCAACAACAACAAGAGTAAATCAATCAATCAATCAAACTCACGAATTCAAAAATCAAAATACATCATAATATTAAAATTTAGAAAAAGAAAAAGAAATATCATAGCTCACTTGGAATAGCTAAGGCGTTCACGGGAGGATTAATCAAAGTGATGATCGCAACGCCGTCGTTTCCGACCTCCATCGTCACTCGCGGTGCTGCCATGGCTTACTGTTATTATTATCAATTATTTCTTTTAGTGGAGATTTTGCTATCAAATCCGAATAGAAAAATGGAGGACATACAACGGTGGTTTACGTGAGGTAATTGTTATTAATAGTGACCGATGGCTCTTTCTGAAAAGACACCAATTGACCTACCAATGATGATGCTCCAAAAAAAGAAAACGATTATGTGCCTGCCCATCTGTTCAAAAACAATAATAATAATAATAATAAAATAACGAAGAGCACACCAATGTGGATGTAAGGGTTAAATTTTTTATATGCGTGCCATGACTGCGGGTTGGAAATTAATTCCCTAGGTTGATGTGTGTGTGTGTGTGCGCGTATCAGATTTTTTTAGTCATTTACAGCGCAACACTTGAAATGAAAAAGGAAAAATTATTATCTTGTAAATCTCTCTAGGAGAAAACACGTCGCGTGCGTCACACATGAGAAAGCACGTGATACACAACCGCATGAAAAGGTCTAATTTCAACTGGTAGAAATATGAACGGTGTGAAATGAAGATTTTATCAGAAGTCTAAATCGCTCCTACCACCATGGCACTAACATCGCATTTTCCGTGGCGTGTCATATTTTCTTCTAGGAGACGTCCAAGTACTTTAATTTAACTTACCTAAAGAATTCCAAAAATAAAAAATCAAATCAAACTAAAATTACAATTTGGTGATAAAGTAAAATTTCTTTTCCACCCCTCTCAAAACATAATTTAACTGTTTTATTTTATTTTAATTGGTTTGAATATCAAATTTTCTTCTCGGAGACATCTAAGTACTTTTAAGGTAACTTACCTAAAGACTTCCAAAAATAAAAAATAAAATAAAATCAAACCAAAATTACAATTTGGTGATAAAGTAAAATTGCTTTTCCACCCCTCTCAAAACATAATTTAACAGTTTTATTTTATTTTAATTGGTTTGGATTTGGACGGGTTCAATAAATTTTCACCCAATTCGATTTTATTTTTTTGAAATATACTAAATACATAGAATGGTCATTAGGCATATGTAAATTATTATTATTATTTCTGTTTTAGATTTTGGGATATGACCAATGACTATGGTGCATCAGTCAAACCATATGGATGTAGCCCTTTTTTTTATTATATTGATAATAATATTTTTTTTATTTGCTATTAGTAATAACATATTACAGAAAATTGTTCCTTATAATCTAATGTAATGACAATAAACGTAAAAATTGTTGCAGAAAATAAAATTTTGCTACAATTGCACGGTGCAACGGATGCACCATAGAAAGACCCTAATCAAAGAAGAAAAACGAAGCTTACATGAATTTTGTTTTTAGCATAAACTGACAAGAGTGTGGTGGGTGAAGTGACTGAAACTAATTGTGAAAAATTCGGGGGCTTTGGTTAAATTTCATTTATATTGACTTAAGGGTGTGTTTGGAGCATGTGATTATAGTGTATTATAATATTGTTACATTAATTTAATATCAATATCATATTTGGAAAGAAATTGTATTGGGATAAATGGGATGTGCTAACAATCGGGTTTAGATTAATGCGGTAGTTGCCGCATTAACATTTTGCTTTTGCTTTTTTAATAATAATAAATAAATAAAATTTTTTAATTTAATATATTATTATATAATATTAATTTTTTTATTTTTGCTTTATAATTATTAAAATAAATTAATGATTTTATAATTTATTATTCATATTTTAATTTTTTAGTAAAAATATAACTAAATAATGTATTATTTAATTATATAATAATTAATATATAAAATTGATTAATATTTAATAAGTTAATATAACTAACAATAAGTACTTAAATAATATATAAAAATAAAAATATTACATTATTTAATTATATTATAGTAATTAATATATAAAATTTGATTATTATTTAAAAATTTAATATAACTAACAATAAACATTTATATATAAATAAATTTAAATTATATTAATTTAAAATTAATACCAATAAAATAATAACACAAAATATCATTATATTATGATATTATTTAGAGATTATTTGATTAAATTATTTACTTTGATCTTTTTTTCACATGTTATATATTTAGAAAATATTGAAAAAAATGTTATGCGACATGGTTTTATCAACACCTTTTAAAGAAATCGTGGTTGGTTTTATGTTCGTTTAACTTTTAATTTAAATTTTGTTTAATATGTTCATCTTGGTGAATGAACATGCCCTGAATGACTATGGAGTGTATACTGACGTGGGCAATCAAAATTTATCTACGCACACGTCATTGTATAGTTTTTATGGGGATGTTAGTGGGGAGAGCGTGCAGGTGTTCTCTGAGGTGCCTCAGGGCGTTAGTAAGTTCGGCCGCGCGTACATGCCGTCGTATGTTTATAACAGCCCTTACATGATTCCTCCACTCAGGTGAGGAAAGAGCGCCTTGCCCATACCTCGACCCCAAATTATGGACAATGGCCAAAACATGAATACGAGTGTAGATATACATCCACTGAGAGGACTGGAGGATTCTAGTCTATTTGCTGAGTTTGATCGATGGTTCGCTGGTGATATGACAGTGGTTCGGAGAGTCCAGTACCTGCTATCATTCTTTCAAATACTTTTGGGTTTAACTTCGATGGGATGGTTAAGCGATGAGGTAATTATATTTTCGAATTTCTTTGAGTGTTGTGGATTTGTGTATAAATTTTATCTTTTAAATCGTAATGTTTTTGTTTCTCAACAGCATATTCACGAGTACTCCGCTTGATTAGTGAGAAACAAACGTGTCACATATACTGACATTTTTTTGGGTAACGTGCCGACAAAACTTATAAATACTATTTATATTTTTTTAATTATTGCCTTTAAGTTTTGTAAATTTATGCATTTCTTAATTATCTATGTACTAGGTGTTCCTGAATCAGTTATAGAACAACGGGGATTGTGCGGTCGATTTATTAGTATTCGACAACTGCTTAAATAGTTATCTTTGTGGGCAACAGCACACAATGTCCAAATCAATGACGAATATCGATATGATATATAGTTTATTATATTTCACATACTCCATAATGAAAATATCTAAGTTTTCGCTTTTTCTTGGTTGTATTTCAATTTCACATATAACGAACATGTTTTTTAATTTTTATATACAGTTACTCATCCCTGTTAACTTGGATGGCATGCATTGGGTAGTAGCACGAGTTGACTTTCAAAAAAACAAAATATGAATTTATGACTCATTACTCACATTTCGCGACGGCAAAAGGTACAAGTTGAAATTCAAGTCACTTGAAGTTATATTCCCTCGATAGTTGGAATATGTTGGCTTCTATAATATCCAACTTAAGTTGCGGATTGCAGACCCTTGGAAAATTATGGCAGTTAAGAGCGCGCCACAACAAGAGCTCGGAATTAGCGATTGAGGTGTTTTTGTATTGATGGTTACGATATATTTAATGTTCAGGCTTAAATTGGAGTTTAACGCTAGTCATGTCGAGTACTTTAGAAAGAAGATTGTGGTTGACATATTTAATGATGATATTATGTTGTAAACTATTGTAGTAATTTGAATGTTGAAACTTGAATTTTTATTTTAATTTGCACACTTAAGTTTATATAATTTTAATGCTCACATTTTAATATTCAAAATAAAATAAAGTTTTATGACATATAAGTGTACAATAAACAAAAAAAAAATAGTTATAACCAACGAAACACAAAAATAATAATAGTTTTAACCAACGAATTATTGAAATAATGTAACTAACTCGAGTCAATGCAATGAGATTCTTATATCGCTCACAATCATGGCCCAGTTCATGACACCGCCCGCATCTTACAGTCCGCCGGTTAACGTCCTCGCCAGTCAAGGGTATTCTAAGCTCTTTAGACAGCCAGGTGGTGGTGCCTCAACTGGTGGGTATATTTGCATCTCCTGAATTTCATCTGGAACTTCCCAATCAACCACATCGCCAACTGGCTGTTTATAAGTCATCACCAATAATTTTATAGTGTAAAAGTCCGAGCAAAGGTTAATAATGAGCATATACAAGTTGATCAAGCTAAAACACTCTGCACGTGCAAGTTCTCTTTTACAAGTCAACCCAATCTTCCTTAAGCTCACCACCTATAACTTGAAATCAATGCGGAGACATCGGCCGAATTATCATTCTTTCAGCTATAGTTCTCCTCTCAGTGATTATTTCATCCGCTCATGTTGTTAGCCGAGTAGTCATTGATTTAGCCATAATTTTTCTATCATAAAACAATTGCTGCAATGTTTTCCTAAAGTGATCAACAAGATGAGTAATAAAAAATTTTCAAGGTTCCCCTCATGAAAGAATTAACAATCTCCGCGATGTTGGTAGTTAGTATGCTGTACCTCCTACCTTCAAACTGAGACCTTGCTCAATTACACGTACCGACATTATTTTCTAGGTAATCAGCCGCACCTGAGTGGATCATCCACAACCCTTTAAGTTGTCTCTTAAATTTCTCGTGGCCATATGCTTTTGCTGCATTAATAAAGGTAGGCTCAAATTGATCATAACGAGCTTTGAACATTCTAAACTGTGATTTAATGTTACTTTTGACGTGGTAAAAACAAATGCCATGAGTTGCATTGTGAAATACTTTAAGAACAGCTCTCCTGATGGCAGTGCATCGATAAGAGATAATAACCAACTCAGGTCAATCGCCAATCATTCCATGTAATTTCATCATAAACCATTCCCAAGTGTCATTATTTTCTGAATCCATGATTCCAATGGCTAACAGATACAATTGATTGTTACCATCAAGACATGTTGCCACGAACATGCTTCCACGATATAGTCCCTTTAGATGAGTACCATATATAGCAATGACAAGCTGAATGTACTGTATAAAATTCTTGATAGAAGATTCGAGTGCTACAAAATAGTACAAAAAATTACCATCTTCATCCTGCTCGAGGTGAGTGATTGTACCCTCATTCGCTGTAGTTAGTACATAAGAGTATTTAGGGAGCAAGTTGTATGACTCTGCAAGGTTGCCTCAAACTATTTCAAGACCAACTTCTCTTGCCCGATATGCCTGCTGGTATGTTAACTGAACACTATATTCCTGTTGCATATCTGCTCTTATGTCATTCGGAGTATAAATCCTCTTATTTTGAATATATTTTCTATGATAATATAACCGATAACCCGACTATTTACTTGATGACGTCCACCAATCAATACCTCATTATAACAAGTGTGTACATTGTCAATTCTCTTCACCACCTAAGGAAAATTTTACTCTTTCGATCATCTAGTTGCTCAAATACACTATTTACATGATTCTGAACAACAGTGAGCCTCGAAACATGTCATAGTAGACCGTGCAATCTTGAAATCAAACTTATCTCTGAAGGTCACCTTGCGTAGTTGTAATATAAACTCATTCTTCTCAGTAAATAGCTTACCCACACTGATATAATCTGAGTCACAACTGTTAACAAAGTTTAGAGCAACCATGTTTGAAGGCAAAGTTGGAGCAAGACTTGTAAGGAGGCCAATTCTCTTTCTCGATCGAACCATAGAAGGAATAAGTCTATTGCCTCTATTATTCACATGAGTATTGTCTTCACACTCATCCTCATGTTGAAACCGATGGAACATTCGAAGGATTGGCTCCTCCATCATCACCATTATTATTGAAATGAGTTCCCCTTGTATTATTAGAATGTTCTGTACAAACATTATCCCCCTCTGTCTTATCATGAAAATCATTATTATCTCGAAAATCATTGTTGTGATACGGAGAATACCGTTGCTCCAACGACATCATTATTGGGAATATCGTTGCTCCAACATCCTGTAACGCAACGCCATTATCATCAATGTTGTCATAATTGTCGTGGATTAGAGAGTACTATTGCTGCAGCGATATTATCCTTGGCAACACCTCTTCATCATTATCGGGGCTCAAAATGAAGTTTCTATATCGACATACGGCTCAATATTTTCGCTCGGAACTCGAGGAGATATGGTCACGAATATAGGAATGCATTCAAAATTGGCTACGTCGGATGCCATATGCAATACAACCCTCACCATTTCATCATCAAATATATCCATGGGCAGTGCACATATATGATATAATGTGTTATTAGACTTCAAAGTTATCTTCATTGTGATATTATGTTCATTAGGGTTTATTTGTAACACCTCGTATACTCTTGCCAATAACTAATCAAACAAACCATTTTTCTTAACTAAAGAAGCTCGATTTTTACCATTCACATACTCCATACGGCCATCCTCTAATGTCTCCTACCAACCACCGTAACACAATTCAAGTACAACTGAATCCATTAAGCCTGAAATTATAAAAAAAAATTATTTGAATCTGGATAAAATTAATACAGTTTTAATGAATCTCAAGACTTGATGCGACAAGCAGCCCATCGCAAGATTCACCAACGACTCAGTTCAGCAAGTTCAAAAAATAACTCATACCACTAAGTGATGCTGATTAATGTTGGATCCAGATATATTATGATTCACTTTTACCGTTGTCTTTTGCCATCGCCGTTGGTTGATGATTCAAGAGTGGAAAGCTGCATTTAGTTTGACGATATAAGAGAAAGATTGTTGCTTTTGGTCTGTAAAGAAAGGTAATATAGGGAGAAAAGTTTATGTTTGGCTAATGTTGATAGAAAAAGTTAAAAATGTTAATTGTAAAAATAACAAAATATTTATGGTTATTTTTGTAAATTTTCCAATAATTTTACTATAAATTAGGTGAAAACCCAAATGCATTAATTGGCTTAAAGGAGTTGAAAATTGTGTCATACAGGCTAGGAATCATCTTAAGATTCGTCCCTCCACCAAGAGCATGCCTCGGAGACCCCGTGATCAAAGCATAATTAAACATACATTATTAAATGATAGAAAAAGAAATTATGATTGACAATTAAAAAATATTAACTAGTTGCATAGACGGGCAAGCAAGAGACAATTGGATCTATTTCACCATTGTCTAGTAAGTAGTAACAAGATGTGATCTTATCACTCTTGTCTAAAGTCCAAAGATGAAATTGCAAGCTATGGTAAATTAAAAATAAATAAATAATAAGAGTAGTAATGTCGATGGACTAACAGCAGCATAATAATTTATCATTTGTTCGAAGCAAGGTAGCCATGTTCAGTTTGAAATTGTTATTATTAAGGGTTAATAAATAATCATATATAGGTGGTGATTTTCTAAATCATGCAACTTTATTTTATCAATTAAAACCGTACTCTCATTGGTTGATGTAGAAGTAAATCTAACACAAATCAAGCAATCGGTTCACAAGAATCTTTAAAAAAAAAATCACAAAATATTCTCTAACGACAGATCCTATCCAATCTCTTTCAATCTTTAAACACGAAATGTTAGGACTCTTCATGAACGGATCGTCAAAAGGTTATTATAATTTCTACTGTACTTATTTCTATTCACCCATGTAGTATATCTGTGATAAAATTTATGTGTTTTAATTAAAATAACTTTTTTGAAGTTATTTGAATTACCTAGACCTTATGTCATCAATTCAAATAAAACACTAAACTATCTCATATGAATCCTTGATAAGTTTCAATATTTCTATTAACATTAAGTTTCAATATTTCATATAAATGAAGAAGGAAATTAATGTATTGTACTATCAAAAGTCGTCCACAATGATCAGCTTGCACTTTTTCTCATTTTACTTTCATTTTTTTAAAGAAAATAAAATGAAAATTAATTGGAACTATAGTCCTTGCCCTAGAAATTCAGATTTCTTATCTATAATATTTTTTTGGATATTTTATGATTTTTATTTTTTTGAAAGAGAAGGAAGAGTCTTAATCTTTTAGCTCCCTACTTTTTTTTCTAATTTTAAATTTTGATGATCAACTAAAAAGAAGAAGTGCATGGAAAGTGAAAACCACACTGGAGATGTTCGGATAATAATTATGATTGATGCAAGTGGGGATTTTTTTAAAAAAAAATCTAAAATAGTCGTGCATTCCAAGTCACGTTTTTCAAATAGATATAAATCTCATTTGTGCTGTGATAGCTTTATTAATACAGGTCAAGTCTTAATAGATGTATGATTCTTTTTAAAAAATGAGAATATAGCTTTCATTGATTGAAATTGGGATGTAAGGACACGAATTGCGGTGGGAATAATCCCTCCCAAAATATAGGGTTTTCAAACTCTAAAGCTTTCTTAGCTAAAACGTGGGCTGCGGCATTATAATCTCTTGGAAAATATTGAATTGAAAACTGATTCAAACACTGGATGCTTTCTTGGATGTCTGCAATAATCTAAGAGGTTTCTGTTATGCTGACTTTCTTGCTCAATGTTAAGTCTACCACTTCTTGCGAGTCTGTTTCTATGATCATTGGAGAGAAACCTGCCCTCTAAACACTCTTGATACCCAGGATTACAGCTTCAACTTCCATGTGAGTACTGCTGAGCTGAAACCAGGATCTTTGGACTGCAGCTGCCACTACCTCTCTATTAGAATTTCTTATTACCACACCCAACCCAGCTATTTGGTCCTTAACATTCACTGCTGCATCTACGTTAATTTTAAACTAGCCACTAGGGGGAGGGTTCCAGACTCGCTTTCTATTTCTTTGCTGCTTTTCCAAAATTTTTGGAGATGGTTTTTTAGTTCTTCTAAATGAGTCCAAATTTGCCTCAGCTCTGGCTATTGATAACTGTGAATCTTATCTCTTATTCTCAAAGATGAAAAGATTCCTTGAGTACCAAATGGTCCAGCACAGAACAACTATAAACTCCAACTCCTTCTTACCTTTTTTCCTCTGAATTTCTGCCAACACTTCGTTTGATAAGCTGCTGTTGAACCTCAGGCCATGAATGATCTGGTTTTGGTCAGTCTGTACGAACATGTTGGAAAAGACTTCAGCACATAAAAGAAATAAATATGGTGATAGAGGACAACCCTGTCTCAATCTCCTTTGGGGCTGAATATGACCCTTTGGCACCCTATTTATCAAAACTGAAAAGGAAGGAGTAGTGATACAGTTTATTGTCAACTCAATCCAATTAGATGAAAAACCTAACTTCTGTATTACACACCTCAAAAAGTTTCATTTCACCCAATCATATGTTTTACTAATGTCTAATTTTAGGACTATCATCTCATTCTTTCTTCCCCTTCCCTGCCTTATCTTATTCAGACATTCATAACCAATGATTATGTTGTCTGTAATAAGTCGATTTAGAATGAACGCACTTTGGTTTGGAGACACAATTTTATCAAGGATATACTTCAACCTATTAGCCATTGATTTGTCAATAATTCTATAAATGACATTACAAAGACTTATAGGTCAAAATTCACTCATTGATTTGGGTTTCATGGTTTTTGGAATTAAAGCTATATAGGAGTGATTGATGGGAGCTAGGTTACCTTTCTCGTTAAGTATGTGCAAACAAATGGTGATCACTCCCTCTTTTACGGACCTCTAGTGCTTTTGGAAGAATGCGGCAGGTAATCCATTAGAACCAGGCGCTTTATGGGGCACATATGAGCCAGCTCTTCAGCTATTTCTTCTTCCATAAATGGGGCATCAAGCTGGAAGTTCATCTCCTCGTTCACCTCAGCGCTCGTATCTTTAAGCGCTGCTTCCATTTGCTCTGCATTAGGGGTTGTTGTTGTCAAGAGCTTCGTAAAGTGTTCGCAAAAGATCCTCTCTACTTTGTTGCTGTCCTCCGTCCACTTCCCCTGCTCATCAAGAATCCCCCAATTCTATTCTTTTTTCTTCTAGCTGAAGCTTTCGCGTAGAAGAATTTTATGTTTTTGTCGCCTTCTTTCAACCAATTTGCTCTTGACCTTTGTTTCTAGAAAATTTTCTCATCTTGACGAATGTTATCAATCTGATTTTCAGTTTTCTTCAATTCATCTCCACAATCGTAATGGCTGAAGTTGTGTCGAATTGATTTCAACTTGTTCTGAAGCTGCTCCAATTGCTTCTGCCTTCCTCCAAACTCCTTTTTGCTCCAAAGCCGAAGCTCACCCAAAGATTCTTTTGCCTTCTTACTGAACAACTCAACTGGATTCTCTTCATTCCATCTACTCTTATTTTGCCATTCTTGCTGGACTATCTCTCTGCATTTCTCATACCCGCTCCACATGTCTTCGTAGTGCACTCTTCGAAAAGTTCTTCTTTTGTATCTTGGCCCCATTTCTTTCCCAATTAGTTCCATTAATATGGGACTGTGGTCAGAGCTCCAAGAGATTATATTCTGAGTTGTTGTCTCTTGGTACAAACTGCCCAATTTTGATTACAAAAGAATCTATCCAGGCGCTCCTCAATCAACTGGGGTTCGAACCTTCTATTTGACCAAGTAAAAGGATAGCCCTTCAAACCCAAGTCATTCAACTACAATCCTTTACAGCTTGTCTAAATTCATGCACCCTACTTGGGTTCCTCTCATTTCCCCCCACTTTTTCATTCAAGTTAAGGATTTCGTTAAAATCCCCAAAACAGAGCCATGGCAAGAATGACCTACCTATTAGCCTTCGTAACAGCGACGAAGTATGCTTTTATTGCTCTGATTCAGGGTGACCGTTGACGCATGTGCATCTCCGTGAGCTCCCATTTTCATTGTGAACAACAGCATCTATATGGTGCTTACTGTACGACTTAACTTCCAAGCTAACATCCAAAGTCCATAACAACGCTAAACCGCCTCCCAATCCACATCTATCTACTACAAGGCAATTGTCGAACTTCAACATTCTCCTTTTGACTTCCATTTGCTTAGATGTATGATTAAATAATAGAAATTAGCCAATGAACTTTTAGCCTATGTACTCATGTCTTAGTTATTGTTGGGATTTGAATTCCCTCTAATTAAATTAGTAGGAGTAAAATGTCTTCTCATTAATAGGATAGAATAGATACCCCTTTAGTGTTGATTGTGAGTAAAAATTTAATTTGTATCACAATAAAATTATTAATGATGGTCCCGATAGGTTTTTTTTATTGTAAATACTAGTAAAAATTATGATTGCAATACATTAAGTTATTAAAAAATAAAAAATTAAAAAGATAAAATATGATCGACGCATGTCTTTAATTTATTAGCCCTAAGCAAAAATTGCTGAGCTTTGCGAGGGCTTGCAACCAAAAAATGATGTTCGCTCTGAAATTAAATCACCAATAAACTCTAGCCAAGTGTAATTTTTTCTTTTGCTTTTATCATCATCATCATTATCTTCATTATTATTGGTTGTGTCTTGGTAGGGTTTAGCCAGAGTTTTTATTTGGAATATAAATCGTTGCTCTACAAAGTGAGCAACAAAACACTCATGTTGTGTTTATTTGTCAATAATTGGAGTGGGTTGTAGTTAGAATAGATTGAAATCGGAATGAGGTAGAATAGGAATAAGGAATGAGAGTCATAATAAGTTATTTATTTAACTTAGAGGAATTGGAATTAAAATGAGATATAATCTCATTAATGTGTTTATTTTATTTTGGAATCAGAATTGGAATGAGTTAGGTTGTAACAAATTATTAAAAAGTACTTAATCAATTATTGCCATAATTATTATTTTATATTTTAATTATAGTGATTATTTATTAAAAATTATTATTATTAATTATTGTCAATAACATATTAATATATTAATTAATTATAATAATATACTAATATATTAATTAATTATAATAATATACTAATATATTAATTAATTATAATAATATACTAATATATTAATTAATAGTAATAGTTATGTTAATTAATTATAATAAAATTAAATTAATTATTTTGATTATTTATCAAATATTATAATGATTGTTAATAATATATTAATATATTAATTAATAGTAACAATTATATTAATTACTTACTTAATAATAATATATGACTAATTATAATAATTATTTTAATAATTATCATAGTATTATATTAATTCATTAATTAATTATAATAATATATTAATTAATCATAAATAATGATAATATGGGTATTTTTAATTTTTAGGGAGGGTAAAATAGTCAATCCTGAAAATGAGAGACTCATTCTCACCTTCCCCTTATTATGAGTCTCCCATTCCTCATTCTCAAATTGTGGTGAGCCTCATAATTCTGATTCTAATTTTTTACTCTACTTTTTGAAGTTAACTTTGTCGATGATTTCGATTCCAGGTTTCAATTCCCTAATTCGAGAAATAAACACAACATCAATGCAATAGGCATGCATTAGGGTCCCAAGATGACAACATGTTTTCGCATATTTTCTCGAGAACATCACATTTTCACCAAATTATTTCATTTATAATCAATCCATTTTCTTTTTTATTTTATTTTCTACATGTCACTTTTATCTCTTCAAAATAAATTACAAAACTTTAGAATAATTTATTATTCATTTCCTATTTCTTACCAATCAAGAATTCTTATACTGATATTGCTTTCAAATTATAATTTAATATGTGTAATTTATCATAATGATTGACATTAAAATATTTGATCATCCGTAAAATCTTTTAATTTATGTGTAAAGTAACAACAAGATTGTAAAAGAAAAAAATAACAGATTATTATTTTAAATTTTAACAATAAAAAATTAAATTAAAAAAGAGTGCATTTAAAAAAAAGTACTTTTTTATATTAGAATAAAACTAACTGAAGAAAATGGTTTTACGAGGAGATTAGAGATAATCAACTTTTTTTTTCTTTTATTAGGATTTATTTCTCCAACCCATGTAACTTAAATCCAAGTTCAAGACCAAATGATAAAACGATTATTTTATAATTACCACTTTATTTGATAGAAGGATCGCAAATCACAATCTCAATCGCTTGTCTCAGTTGTGATTAGGATGGCAATGGAAAGGGTCGATGGTCGGGTGTGGGGTGTGGGTTTGCCGCTGCTAACCCCACACCCCAAAAAAAATAAATTAAATTATCAAATCATCACTATTTAAACTGTGGTTTTTTTAAAAAGAAATTCATCTGTTAATAGTACGATTTATTTCATAGAATGAGAATGAATTATGAATGAAAATGAGTTAGAATGAGAATAGTATGTTTATTTTATAGAATGCGAATGAGTTATGCATAAAAATAAGTTAGAATGAGAATAAGAAATATGAATGAAATTCTAATATTTACTTGATAAAAATAAATAGAAAAAAAATAAAAATTAATTACTAAAATATTCATAATATTAAATAATATAATTTTCATTAACTAAATATATATATAAATATTATTATAAAAATAATATTAATTAAAAAAATAAAATTATTAATAATAATAACGACATTTAAAATAATAAAATTAATTATGATTTAAATTAAAATAATTTAAAAAATATAAAACAATTAGAGAGATACAAAAATTAGTTTAAAAAATAAAAATCTCCATTCTCAACCCCCCATGTAAATAAGATTTTTATTCTTTATTTTTAAATTCTGTGAAACCTCCACATTTTATTTTCATTTCTAAATTACATTTTATCAAGCAAACATAAATTTTATTCTCATTACTTCATTCACATTTCTTAAACTCTCAAATAAACACACCATAAAACTTTAACCAAACTAGCATTGACACCTAATGGACTTTTTTAATTCTCATATCTGAAAAAAAAATGCATATTTTCAATTATTAATTTATAAAATTAGCCTATAAATTTACAGGACATTGACCATGCTTTTGCAAAAACATAAAAATTACCAAAAAGATAAAAAGACAAGAATTATGTACGCATGAAAATTCCAGAGACAGAAAAAAGTCTCGTACCATTAATCACTACAAGCTATGCGTATATCATATTAGCTGTGTCCAAAGGGAAAGGAATGTTTTCTCACTTTGGGTGAAAATTATAGCAAACCCAGTGCCCAGGGGATTTATTTCAAACTACAAGCTATGCGTAACAGCCTGTGATGCAATATTGCAATTGCCTTCAAACACCACGGATGGCAGCTCGCCTTTCCGCAAAATAGAATAAAATACACAAAAACACACCCTTTATTCCAATAAAGATGAACAACAGTTTAAGCAAAAGACTTCATACATAACAATATTCGAGATCCACTGGTTTATATTCATCCGAAGCATAGCACAGCAAAAGGAAGTAATAACTCAACTAACACTAAGCAGCTGGGATGGAACTGCAAATTTAAAGAGCCTTGAGGATGTCATCGGCACTGGAGACAGTGAAATCTCCACCGGATTCAACATTTGCGGCCTTCACCTTGAGGTCATCAACCAAGAGAGCAAACCTCCTTGATCGGGTGCCAAGTCCTTTCTCACTGAGGTCAAGCTCAAGCCCCAAAGCATGGGTGTATTTTGCTGAGCCATCAGCCAGGAACTTCACGCTCTTGTTCTCAGGAAATGTTTTGGCCCATGCCTTCATCACAAATGGGTCATTAACTGCAAATTGATTACAAGAGCCCCCGGGGGCAAAAAAAAGAAAGAAGAAGGAATGCTTAGGTTAGACTGTAAGAAATTGATCCACAAAATATGCAAAGTTAGTTATTGCAGGAGTTTAGACAAGTCATGTTCAACACAAGTGGGGTCATTAACTGCAAAGCAATTGGGAGGGGGGAAAAAAATTAGAGCTTGCATCAGAATGAAAGATATGTAGGCAGTAATTATGCAAAATCAGTTTCACAGGCATTTAAACAAAGTCATGAGATTCAACGGTCATCCGAACTGCTGTTGATGACTGAAATTACAAGCTACCACCTCTATTTCGTGCTATAATTTTGTGCCACAACAGAGCTGACTTGAATGAAATTAACCTATACACTCAATAAAGTCATCAATGAAACACAATCTTCAAATTCTCATTTTCAATATTGATAGATCCTCAATTTATAAATCTAATTTGATTAAGAAAACTCAAAATAAGTCTCTGAATTAGAGACCACAATTCCAAGTCTTGAGCATAAAATTTCAAGAAGGAGCCATTTAGGTTGATTAAACATGTCAATTCTCAATTTTTCTTCTTTTTTCTTCTTTTTGATTTAAGATCGTCTTTAACACGATTTATTAATGATCCACGAGAGAAGATATGTCAAAGAAAATGCAACATAATTTATTAGAATATTAAAAGTAAGCAATGTACCGCTTATGCAGAGAATTTCATCGACGCCTTTTGACTTCAACTCATCAGCCTTCTCGATGAATCCAGGCACATGCTTCAAGCTACAGGAGGGGCATTTCCGGATTAAGACAATCGACAAAACCGAAAAAAAAAATTAAAAAAAAAACTGAACCTACAAAAAGAATGAGAGCGACCACCAGGAATAGGAATAGCCGGTGATCGAAGAGCACAAGAGAGTGAAATAATATTACCTGCAAGTAGGAGTGAAAGCACCGGGGACGCCAAAGAGGATGACCTTTTTACCGGCAGCGAGCGAGTGTACGGACACTTGCTGCAACTGATCTTGTTCGTCGAAGTAACCGAGAGTACCGTCCGGCAAGGGGTCACCGACTGCGATAGGAGCCATTTAGAGAGAATCTGATCCACGCCTGTGATTAAATACACGATTACCACCGGAGGGCGAGAGCTTTTTTGTATTTGAGGCAAAACATTGGCTTGCGAAGGAGGATATTTAAAGCATTTAGTGGATGCGATATTCTTATTAAATGGATTTAAGACAAGCTTGGCGTCCGCCCCAGTCTTTTTGGGTCAAAGAGTTTTGTCAATTCAGCGAATACAAATATGCCAAATGGCCAATAGTTTTGACATGGGCCCACTTGGCTACCCCGTTTAATCAGGGGAGAGCACTGGACACTTCGTCTAAATAATTACGTTGGCAGCAGAATAAGAATATGAGATGGATCGACATTTGTCGATCTTATCTAATAATGAATCAGAACAAAAACATTTTTTCATCCTGTTTTCGATTGGGATTCTGAATTTTGATCGGGATCCTAAATTGTTCTGAATAACATGAGTTTTTTGACATATGATATAGATTCGGTAAAAGGAAATCTTATGATACTATTATAATCTATATGTCATATATATATAATTAATTTATTAGATATATATAATTTATTAATCTAACTTGTCATATAAAATTTCAAAACATTAGAAATTCTAATCAATATCTTTAAATATCACGAATCCCAAACAAGTAATGAATCAAAATAAAATTTTATTCCAAATCCTATTTCGAATTGGCCAAGATTCTAAGTCTTGATCGAGACTTGAGGGATTCTATCAATCCTTATCACAATATAAGGTTGATTGAAACAAAGGTAAAACACGTCGTTTTCTCTATTTTTTATTAAAAAATTATTTACCTCGATGTCTATCACCTTATGTCACCACTTGGGTCAAATGGTATTTTTCCTTTATGAAAATGGGCTATTATCAGAAACCTTCCCTGAGATTTAGCGTATTATCAGCTAGAGAGATTGTATTCGCATATCATCAGCCACCTCCCCTGACGTTAATAACCTGTTTGTTTGACCGTATATTGACTGATAAAATAATAAAAATACTCCTATCGTGGATAAAATATCTTTCTGTACATAAATTAAAGAATTGTTTAATATTTTTCGGAATATGTTTAATATTTTAAATTTTACAGAAACAACCGCTAACAAACGCAGCCTTCACAGCAATCTCTCGAGTAAGTGAGTTAGATTCATCTGGAGATCTGGGCCCTCAAATTCTCTATCTCATAGAGCTTGGCATGGATCTTGAAAAGATCAAGTTAATTACTCGCAGATTTCCTGCTTTTTCCTACTACAGCTTGGAGGGGAAAATCAAACCAGTTGTTCAGTTTCTTCTTGATCTTGGGATACCAAAAGCACAGATTCCTACAATCCTCGGTGAAAGGCCTCAATTGTGTGGAATTAGTCTCTCTGAAAACCTAATACCCACCATGACTTTTTTAGAAAATTTGGGTTTGGACAAGACACAGTGGGCAAAAGTCATACCACGGTTCCCAGCAGTTCTCACCTATAGCCGACAGAAGGTCAAGCAAACTGTGGATTTTCTTTATGAGATGGGCCTCTCGGCCGAGAGCATAGGTAAGGTCTTAACTCGGTGCCCAAACATTATAAGTTATAGTATAGAGGAGAAATTAAGGCCCACGGCTGAGTACTTCCGTTCATTGGGGGTTGATGTTTGAGTTCTTCTCCAAAGATGTCCACAGAGTCTTGGTTCTAGTTGTTGTAGTTGTTGTGCAAATTTTATTGAACTCGCAAGCGCACGAATCTGTTGTAGTATAGCTTAATGGTGCGAGTGTCGATCCCACGAGGAGGTGGATTTTAATTATTTATAGAATTAATTCTGTAAATGGATGGTTGGATTTATGAAAATGATTTTGATTATCCTGAAACTTAAATTAAAATGACGAGAATAAATTCTAAAATTGGAATTTAAATGGCAATAATAAATTGAAGATAAATCTATTGAGATGACGTACTTGGGTATCTGGATCCGTATCAACATGCATCATGGGCTAAATATTCCATATTAATGCCAATTAGATTATGAGAGGGGAATCCACACCTCATGAACCACGCTATAATAAATATGGTGCTAAGAGCTTATCGTGCCAAATAATAATAATCTTATACTAGGGTGCCGGTGAAACCAGGGCAGTACTAGACAAGATTAGTATTATTTGTCGACGATAAGTCAAAACATCCACAAAAACTAGAGGGGAAGAGAAAATAAATTTACCAAATTAAGCCCATGACACATGTTGAGACTTCACCTTCAACCCAAGCTTGAAAGAAAATTAGCCACTCATAGTTGAACTAGGGGCAAAATGGGAATTTATTAAAATATGAAGAAAATACAAGATAGAGAGAGAATTATAAAAAATGAATCCTAAAAATGGATTCAGAGGTACCAAATTAGGGGGGGAGGCCCCCTTTTTATAGTTACATCGAGTAAATCATGGCCATCGGATTAAAAATAGTTTGGACGCTCAGGATTTCGCCACGTCATCAGCCACTATTTGCACAGTACAGTCAACCGCCACTATTTACACAGTACAGTCAACCGCCACTATTTGCACAGTAACGCCAACAGTACCCGTATATGTGAACAGTACCGTACATGTGAACAGTACCGTACGTGTGAACAGTGTCATTTTTCCTTTTATACTCCTCCTAAGGTTTTCGACCGTCCTGAGCTCAAAAATGATGTCCGTTTCGCCATTTGATCTCTCGTTTATTGTGAAATGACTATGATGCCCCTAAAATACATTAAATACTTAATTAAAATAAAACACACATAATTAAAGTACAAGAAATTTAAACACATAAAAGTAACGGTTGTTAGCAATACTTGATATATAAAATAACGATTTCTCCTTTATAAATATGCACTTTCTAACACTCAACAGTAGTATTGAGGCCAATCTGAAGCCTGTGACAGAATTTTTCTTGGAAAGAGGATTCACCGTGGAGGAAATTGGGACCATGACTTCCAGATTTGGAGCTCTATATACTTTCAGCTTGACAGAGAACTTGATACCAAAATGGTACTTCTTTTTTACCATGGATTATGATAAATCAGAGCTGGTTAAGTTCCCTCAGTATTTTGGTTACAATTTGGAAGAAAGAATTAAATCTCGGTATACACGTGTGAAGGTACATGGAGTGAAATTGCTGCTAAATCAAGTCCTATCACTGTCTGGCAGTAACTTTGAAAATGTTTTAAAAAAGAAAATAGAGAAGGCACTTTCAGATGGGGGCCATGAGAATGGCAAATTAAAAAAACCTGAAACCTGCAACTCTCTCTCTCTCTCTCTCTCTTTTTTCATCTCGTTATCTCTCTCTCTCTCTCTCTCTCTCTCTCTCTCTCTCTTTTTTTCAATTTCAAAAATCCTCTCTTTTCCGTTTTGAGTCCACAAATGAAGCATCAAATTACCAAGCAAGCCACCACTCTCCATTTTTTTAGATGACGAAACTGTCGTCCACCACCACCTCCTTCTCTGTCGCCGTCACCGTTATCCTCATTTCCCTCTGCCTCCCATCCCCCGCTCATGCCTTGGGCTCCGGTTCCACACTCGTCGTCTCATACGGCTCCGCTACCGTCTGTGCCGTCGTGGCGGCTCAACCAACCCAGCGCCTCCTCTGCTACCAAGGCGGCACAATCCGGGCCGTTGAGCCGAATATCTCATTCTCCTCAATCTCCGCCAGGCAAAGCTTCTTCTGTGGCACCCGCTCAGGCGGCTACAGCTTGCTCTGCTGGGACACAATCTTTCCCTACAACTCATTCTTAGATTTTAAACCTAATGGATTTAAACAAATTTCAAATCATTCTCATAATCCAATGTGATAATTTAAAGTTTGTTAAATTTTTTTATTATTAATGAGTTCTATTACCATTTTATCCTCACCAACTTAATTTATACTAAACGGTATACTAACGTCAGGAGAGGTGGTTGATAATACGTGAATACAATTTCTCGATCTGATAATACGCTAAACCTCAAGGGAGATATTTGATAATAGCCCTTTTGAAAATATAGTGCCATGCAATTAGAGGTGGTAAAATTATCCACTCGATTTGATTCCAGACCAAACCCGAGCAATATACGCCAGGTATGAAGTCAGGTCCATCTTAAGTATCACTTAATAAACCTGCAATCCGGATTTTATTAAAAAAATTATAATATATATTATTTTAAATATTTATATTTATTTGACTCATCTATTACTTATACGTAAAATTTTAAACATTTAAAGTTTATATTTTTATGTTTAATTTCATTGAAATAAATTTAAAACATTATGAAATTTTTTCAAAATATATATACATATATAATATTATAAAAAGTACAAAATTCAGGTGCAAAAACCCGGATTAAAAAACCCCAGCCTGGGTGTCTAAAAATTACATCTTGCTAGGTACAATCATTGCATCTGCCCCAATTTTTTTTTATCAAATAGTTTTTTCAATTCGGCGAATACGATATGCTAAATGGCTAATAGGTTTGACTTGGGCCCACTTGGCTACACTATTTAATCACAAGAGAGCACTGATGCCCGAAGAAAATAAGAAAAGGAATGCTTGGCTTGAGAGAAAATCTCAGAGAAAATATTTTTCTTATTTCCAGAACTTTCATTCACAACTAAATCAATTACATCACTTGTATTTATACTCATACTTGTAACTAACTAATTGTAAATCTAGCTAATCATTTGTTATCTACATACTGCATGTGCTATAACAGACTTCTTTAACCAACTATGCTGAGCTGGTGGATGAGCTATTACGTTGCTTAATAGCTTCTGATGGTTTGACTTGTGTTGACTTGAGAAAGCAACACTTGAGTTCTACTTTCTCATGCTCTGTAAAATGTGCTAGCTTAACAATACTTAAGTCTAAATACTAACTGATTGGCAAATAAATGAGACGGATCGAGATTTTTCATTCTATCTAATAATTAATCATAACAAAAATATTTCTTAATCATGTCCTGATTGAGATTGTGAATTTTGATTGGAATCTCGAATTGTTTTGAATGACATGAGTTTTCTTACATATACTACAAATTCCGTAGAAAAAGCTTTATTATACATCTATAACTGATATGTCATACAATTATGACCGACATATTATATATATTATTTATTAAAACGACTTATATGTGATCGACTTGTTAGATACATCTAACTTATTGAACCCACTTGTCATACATTTTTTAAAATCGAAGTTTCAGAACATTCAGAATTCATTAACATTTTTAAATATCCTGAATATCAACTTAAATAGTAAATCAACATAAATTTTATCTCAAATCATGTCCCGCACTGGTCAGGATTCTGAGTCTCAATTGAGACTCAAGGAATACCAACCCTAATAATAAAATAAGGTGGATAGAAATGAAGGTAGAACATATTGTTTACCTCTATTTCTATCACCTTTGTGTATGGGTTGGGTCAAACGGCATTTCTCTTTTCTAAAATATAGTATCATGCAATTATCCACACTATTGGAAGTGATGATAAATTGAATAATTATCAAGTTGAATGTGTTCATGCTATAATATGAGCATCTAGTGTTGATTAAGCAATTCATTATCTATTGTTGGAAATGACTTGACATCTAATAAAGAATTTAATATGGATTTTAGGTGGGAAAATTAGGCTAGAAGTTAGGTCACTCATTGGCAAATGATGAGGAATCCACGACAAAGAATTTAATATCCTTTTGGGTGGAGAGATTAAGCTATTGTCTTAAGTATTGATAGAAATAAAGGTAGAACATATTGTTTACCTCTATTTCTATCACCTTTGTGTATGGGTTGGGTCAAACAATATTTTTCTTTTCTAAAATATAGTACCATGCAATTATCCACACTATTGGAAGTGATGATAAATTGAATAATTATCAAGTTGAATGTGTTCATGCGATAATATGAGTATCCAGTATTGATTAAGCAATTCATTATCCATTGTTGGAAATGACTTGACATCTAACAAAGAATTTAATACGGATTTTAGGTGGGAAAATTAGGCTAGAAGTTAGGTCACTCATGGGGAAATGATGAGGAATCCACGACAAAGAATTTAATATCCTTTTGGGTCGAGAGATTAGGCTATTGTCTTAAGTATTGATAGAAGTAAAGATAGAAAATATTGTTAACCGCTATTTCTATGACTTTTGTGTATGGGTTGGGTCAAACGACATTTTTCTTTTCTAAAATATAGTATCATGCAATTATCCACACTATTGGAAGTGATGATAAATTGAATAATTATCAAGTTGAATGTGTTCATGCGATAATATGAGTATCTAGTATTGATTAAGCAATTCATTATCCATTGTTGGAAATGACTTGACATCTAACAAAGAATTTAATACGGATTTTAGGTGGGAAAATTAGGCTAGAAGTTAGGTCACTCATGGGGAAATGATGAGGAATCCACGACAAAGAATTTAATATCCTTCTGGGTCGAGAGATTAGGCTATTGTCTTAAGTATTGATAGAAGTAAAGATAGAACATATTGTTTACCGCTATTTCTATCACTTTTGTGTATGGGTTGGGTCAAACGACATTTTTCTTTTCTAAAATATAGTATCATGCAATTATCCACACTATTGGGAGTGATGATAAATTGAATAATTATCAAGTTGAATGTGTTCATGCTATAATATGAGCATCTAGTGTTGATTAAGCAATTCATTATCTATTGTTGGAAATGACTTGACATCTAACAAAGAATTTAATACGGATTTTACGTGGGAAAATTAGGCTAGAAGTTAGGTCACTCATGGGGAAATGATGAGGAATCCACGACAAAGAATTTAATATCCTTTTGGGTCGAGAGATTAGGCTATTGTCTTAAGTATTGATAGAAGTAAAGAGAGAACATATTGTTTACTTCTATTTCTATCACATTTGTGTATGGGTTGGGTCAAACGACATTTTTCTTTTCTAAAATATAGTATCATGCAATTATCCACACTATTGGGAGTGATGATAAATTGAATAATTATCAAGTTGAATGTGTTCATGCTATAATATGAGCATCTAGTGTTGATTAAGCAATTCATTATCTATTGTTGGAAATGACTTGACATCTAACAAAGAATTTAATACGGATTTTAGGTGGGAAAATTAGGCTAGAAGTTAGGTCACTCATTGGCAAATGATGAGGAATCCACGACAAAGAATTTAATATCCTTTTGGGTGGAGAGATTAAGCTATTGTCTTAAGTATTGATAGAAGTAAAGGTAGAACATATTGTTTACCTCTATTTCTATCACCTTTGTGTATGGGTTGGGTCAAACAACATTTTTATTTTCTAAAATATAGTACCATGCAATTATCCACACTATTGGGAGTGATGATAAACTAAAGAATTATCAAGTTGAATGTGTTCATGCTATAATTGAGCATCTCGTGTTGATTAAGCAATTCATTATCTATTGTTGGAAATGACTTGACATCTAACAAAGAATTTAATATGGATTTTAGGTGGGAAAATTAGGCTAGAAGTTAGGTCACTCATTGGCAAATGATGAGGAATCCACGACAAAGAATTTAATATCCTTTTGGGCGGAGAGATTAAGCTATTGTCTTAAGTATTGATAGAAATAAAGGTAGAACATATTGTTTACCTCTATTTCTATCACCTTTGTGTATGGGTTGGGTCAAACGGCATTTTTCTTTTCTAAAATATAGTACCATGCAATTATCCACGCTATTGGGAGTGATGATAAACTGAATAATTATCAAGTTGAATGTGTTCATGCTATAATATGAGCATCTAGTGTTGATTAAGCAATTCATTATCTATTGCTGGAAATGACTTGACATCTAACAAAGAATTTAATATGGATTTTAGGTGGGAAAATTAGGCTAGAAGTTAGGTCACTCATTGGCAAATGATGAGGAATCCACGACAAAGAATTTAATATCCTTTTGGGTGGAGAGATTAAGCTATTGTCTTAAGTATTGATAGAAATAAAGGTAGAACATATTGTTTACCTCTATTTCTATCACCTTTGTGTATGGGTTGGGTCAAACGGCATTTTTCTTTTCTAAAATATAGTACCATGCAATTATCCACGCTATTGGGAGTGATGATAAACTGAATAATTATCAAGTTGAATGTGTTCATGCTATAATATGAGCATGTAGTGTTGATTAAGCAATTCATTATCTATTTTTGGAAATGACTTGACATCTAACAAAGAATTTAATGTGGATTTTAAGTGGGAAAATTAGGCTAGAAGTTAGGTCACTCATTGGCAAATGATGAGGAATCCACGACAAAGAATTTAATATCCTTTTGGGTGGAGAGATTAAGCTATTGTCTTAAGCATTGCTAGAAATAAAGGTAGAACATATTGTTTACCTCTATTTCTATCACCTTTGTGTATGGGTTGGGTCAAACGGCATTTTTTTTTCTAAAATATAGTACCATGCAATTATCCACACTATTGGAAGTGATGATAAATTGAATAATTATCAAGTTGAATGTGTTCATGCGATAATATGAGTATCGAGTATTGATTAAGCAATTCATTATCCATTGTTGGAAATGTCTTGACATCTAACAAAGAATTTAATACGGATTTTAGGTGGGAAAATTAGGCTAGAAGTTAGGTCACTCATGGGGAAATGATGAGGAATCCACGACAAAGAATTTAATATCCTTTTGGGTCGAGAGATTAGGCTATTGTCTTAAGTATTGATAGAAGTAAAGATAGAAAATATTGTTAACCGCTATTTCTATCACTTTTGTGTATGGGTTGGGTCAAACGACATTTTTCTTTTCTAAAATATAGTATCATGCAATTATCCACACTATTGGGAGTGATGATAAATTGAATAATTATCAAGTTGAATGTGTTCATGCTATAATATGAGCATCTAATGTTGATTAAGCAATTCATTATCTATTGTTGGAAATGACTTGACATCTAACAAAGAATTTAATACGGATTTTAGGTGGGAAAATTAGGCTAGAAGTTAGGTCACTCATGGGGAAATGATGAGGAATCCACGACAAAGAATTTAATATCCTTTTGGGTCGAGAGATTAGGCTATTGTCTTAAGTATTGATAGAAGTAAAGATAGAACATATTGTTTACCTCTATTTCTATCACTTTTGTGTATGGGTTGGGTCAAACGACATTTTTCTTTTCTAAAATATAGTATCATGCAATTATCCACACTATTGGAAGTGATGATAAATTGAATAATTATCAAGTTGAATGTGTTCATGCGATAATATGAGTATCTAGTATTGATTAAGCAATTCATTATCCATTGTTGGAAATGACTTGACATCTAACAAAGAATTTAATACGGATTTTAGGTGGGAAAATTAGGCTAGAAGTTAGGTCACTCATGGGGAAATGATGAGGAATCCACGACAAAGAATTTAATATCCTTTTGGGTCGAGAGATTAGGCTATTGTCTTAAGTATTGATAGAAGTAAAGAGAGAACATATTGTTTACTTCTATTTCTATCACATTTGTGTATGGGTTGGGTCAAACGACATTTTTCTTTTCTAAAATATAGTATCATGCAATTATCCACACTATTGGGAGTGATGATAAATTGAATAATTATCAAGTTGAATGTGTTCATGCTATAATATGAGCATCTAGTGTTGATTAAGCAATTCATTATCTATTGTTGGAAATGACTTGACATCTAACAAAGAATTTAATACGGATTTTAGGTGGGAAAATTAGGCTAGAAGTTAGGTCACTCATGGGGAAATGATGAGGAATCCACGACAAAGAATTTAATATCCTTTTGGGTCGAGAGATTAGGCTATTGTCTTAAGTATTGATAGAAGTAAAGAGAGAACATATTGTTTACCTCTATTTCTATCACATTTGTGTATGGGTTGGGTCAAACGACATTTTTCTTTTCTAAAATATAGTATAATGCAATTATCCACACTATTGGGAGTGATGATAAATTGAATAATTATCAAGTTGAATGTGTTCATGCTATAATATGAGCATCTAGTGTTGATTAAGCAATTCATTATCTATTGTTGGAAATGACTTGACATCTAACAAAGAATTTAATACGGACTTTAGGTGGGAAAATTAGGCTAGAAGTTAGGTCACTCATTGGCAAATGATGAGGAATCCACGACAAAGAATTTAATATCCTTTTGGGTGGAGAGATTAAGCTATTGTCTTAAGTATTGATAGAAGTAAAGGTAGAACATATTGTTTACCTCTATTTCTATCACCTTTGTGTATGGGTTGGGTCAAACAACATTTTTATTTTCTAAAATATAGTACCATGCAATTATCCACACTATTGGGAGTGATGATAAACTAAAGAATTATCAAGTTGAATGTGTTCATGCTATAATTGAGCATCTCGTGTTGATTAAGCAATTCATTATCTATTGTTGGAAATGACTTGACATCTAACAAAGAATTTAATATGGATTTTAAGTGGGAAAATTAGGCTAGAAGTTAGGTCACTCATTGGCAAATGATGAGGAATCCACGACAAAGAATTTAATATCCTTTTGGGTGGAGAGATTAAGCTATTGTCTTAAGTATTGATAGAAATAAAGGTAGAACATATTGTTTACCTCTATTTCTATCACCTTTGTGTATGGGTTGGGTCAAACGGCATTTTTCTTTTCTAAAATATAGTACCATGCAATTATCCACGCTATTGGGAGTGATGATAAACTGAATAATTATCAAGTTGAATGTGTTCATGCTATAATATGAGCATCTAGTGTTGATTAAGCAATTCATTATCTATTGTTGGAAATGACTTGACATCTAACAAAGAATTTAATATGGATTTTAGGTGGGAAAATTAGGCTAGAAGTTAGGTCACTCATTGGCAAATGATGAGGAATCCACGACAAAGAATTTAATATCCTTTTGGGTGGAGAGATTAAGCTATTGTCTTAAGTATTGATAGAAATAAAGGTAGAACATATTGTTTACCTCTATTTCTATCACCTTTGTGTATGGGTTGGGTCAAACGACATTTTTCTTTTCTAAAATATAGTACCATGCAATTATCCACGCTATTGGGAGTGATGATAAACTAAATAATTATCAAGTTGAATGTGTTCATGCTATAATTGAGCATCTCGTGTTGATTAAGCAATTCATTATCTATTGTTGGAAATGACTTGACATCTAACAAAGAATTTAATATGGATTTTAGGTGGGAAAATTAGGCTAGAAGTTAGGTCACTCATTGGCAAATGATGAGGAATCCACGACAAAGAATTTAATATCCTTTTGGGTGGAGAGATTAAGCTATTGTCTTAAGTATTGATAGAAATAAAGGTAGAACATATTGTTTACCTCTATTTCCATCACCTTTGTGTATGGGTTGGGTCAAACGGCATTTTTCTTTTCTAAAATATAGTACCATGCAATTATCCACACTATTGGGAGTGATGATAAATTGAATAATTATCAAGTTGAATGTGTTCATGCTATAATATGAGCATCTAGTGTTGATTAAGCAATTCATTATCTATTGTTGGAAATGACTTGACATATAACAAAGAATTTAATACGGATTTTAGGTTGGAAAATTAGGCTAGAAGTTAGGTCACTCATGGGGAAATGATGAGGAATCCACGACAAAGAATTTAATATCCTTTTGGGTCGAGAGATTAGGCTATTGTCATAAGTATTGATAGAAGTAAAGATAGAACATATTGTTTACCTCTATTTCTATCACTTTTGTGTATGGGTTGGGTCAAACGACATTTTTCTTTTCTAAAATATAGTATCATGCAATTATCCACACTATTGGGAGTGATGATAAATTGAATAATTATCAAGTTGAATGTGTTCATGCTATAATATGAGCATCTAGTGTTGATTAAGCAATTCATTATCTATTGTTGGAAATGACTTGACGTATAACAAAGAATTTAATACGGATTTTAGGTGGGAAAATTAGGCTAGAAGTTAGGTCACTCATTGGCAAATGATGAGGAATCCACGACAAAGAATTTAATATCCTTTTGGGTGGAGAGATTAAGCTATTGTTTTAAGTATTGATAGAAATAAAGGTAGAACATATTGTTTACCTCTATTTCTATCACCTTTGTGTATGGGTTGGGTCAAACAACATTTTTCTTTTCTAAAATATAGTACCATGCAATTATCCACACTATTGGGAGTGATGATAAACTAAATAATTATCAAGTTGAATGTGTTCATGCTATAATTGAGCATCTCGTGTTTATTAAGCAATTCATTATCTATTGTTGGAAATGACTTGACATCCAACAAAGAATTTAATATGGATTTTAGGTGGGAAAATTAGGCTAGAAGTTAGGTCACTCATTGGCAAATGATGAGGAATCCACGACAAAGAATTTAATATCCTTTTGGGTGGAGCGATTAAGCTATTGTCTTAAGTATTAATAGAAATAAAGGTAGAACATATTGTTTACCTCTATTTCTATCACCTTTGTGTATGGGTTGGGTCAAACGGCATTTTTCTTTTCTAAAATATAGTACCATGCAATTATCCACACTATTGGGAGTGATGATAAACTGAATAATTATCAAGTTGAATGTGTTCATGCTATAATATGAGCATCTACTGTTGATTAAGCAATTCATTATCTATTGCTGGGAATGACTTGACATCTAACAAAGAATTTAATATGGATTTTAGGTGGAAAAATTAGGGTAGAAGTTAGGTCACTCATTGGCAAATGATGAGGAATCCACGACAAGGAATTTAATATCCTTTTGGGTGGATAGATTAAGCTATTGTCTTAAGTATTGATAGAAATAAAGGTAGAACATATTGTTTACCTCTATTTCTATCACCTTTGTGTATGGGTTGGGTTAAACAGCATTTTTCTTTTCTAAAATATAGTACCATGCAATTATTCACACTATTGGGAGTGATGATAAACTGAATAATTATCAAGTTGAATGTGTTCATGCTATAATATGAGCATTTATTGTTGATTAAGCAATTCATTATCTATTGTTGGGAATGACTTGACATCTAACAAAGAATTTAATATGGATTTTAGGTGGGAAAATTTGGATAGAAGTTAGGTCACTCATTGGAAATGATGAAGAATGCACGACAAATAATTTAATACCCTTTTGGGTGGAGAGATTAGGCTATTGTCTTAAGTATGGTGCTCAGCAAGTGAAGAAAACATTGTGACTATGCATTATTCTCTTAGCCTATAAATAGGCTTGTTTATAGCATTGGAAATCATTCTAAAAAATTAGTAATCTAAGAAAGTGAACAGAGGAAAGAATTTTGATATTTGTTTTAAATCAAAACTCATGAGTGAAACTCTTATGAGGTGAGGGTGTTTTTTTTTTAAACATTGTAAGCTATTCTTCCCTTAATAAAGATTTGTAGTAGCTCTGAAGATGTTGGCATAATTGGCCAAACTTTGTTATCAATTTACATGTGTTATTATTACACTTTTATTTTGCTTTCTTGCAATTATGGTTATACGAAAATCATGTGCTCAACGATTTCCCAACAACTAGTATAAGAGCATATAATGGTAAATTTTGTCAAAAGAATTTATTAGAAACAATCTAGAGGTAACCCTATTTAAGTGAGAGCAATAGCTGTAGATGAAGAGGATATAAAAATTGAAAAGTTTAATAATGTGGAGTCTGGCTTTTGAAAAATACAGATTGAACATTATCTGTACCAGAAAAAGCTATATCAACCTTTTTTAAGATGGCAACTAAAGGGCAGGAAGGATGAAGATTGAACTCTTTTTGACAGACAAGCCCTCAAAGTTATTTGACTGACATTATCACCCAATGTTGCTTTTAACATATCAAAGGAAAGTAGTACGACGTGGCTTATAACAGCTTTGTCTAGTATGTATAAGAAGTAATCGACCTCAAACAAAGTTCACTTGATAAGAAGATTATTTAATTTGCTAATGGCAAAAAGGATACTAGTGAATCAATATTTAAATGAACTCAACATAATCACAACCCAGTTGAATTCAATGGAAATTGAATTCAATTATGAAATTTGAGTTTTGATTCTCTTATCACATCTATTAGATGGTTGGAATGCGATCGTTGGGAAATAATAAATTGAAATTTAATGATGTCTGAGATTTTGTATTGGGTGAAGAAATTTGACAGAGAGAATTGGGTAAAACATTAAACTCCTCTGCCTTACACATGGAATCTAAAAGAAGAATCTCAGAAAGAAATACAAATTGTAGTAGATCAAAATCTAAATGAGGCAAATCTAGATAGAGAAAGAAAGATTTTAACTGTTATAATTGCAGCGAAAATGGTCACTTCAAGAAGATTTGTCGAGCACCAAAGAGTGAGACACATTTATGGCTTTAAAAGGAATTTGATCTTTGTGGGACAACTCGATGGAGAGAGTTATTATACAACCTTCTGGGATCATGAATGAAAGATTACCAAATAAGAACTCGCCATTGTTCGTGGTAAGAAGACTAGTGCTCTCTATATAACATCAAACTTAAGGAATATAGTTATAGTAGAAGATGTTAATGGAAAATCAAATTTATGGCATTAAAGGTCTAGCTATATGAGTAAGAAAGGGTCAAAACACTTATGTCAAAAAATGAAGCTGATGGATCTGAAGAATGTGTATGATGGACTACGTGAGGATTCAATCTTTGGCAAATGGGAAAAAGTCAATTTTGCATAAACTGACATGACACCCAAAGCAAAAAAAATTAAAGTTAGTTCATACTTATATATAGAGACTATCTTTAGTTCTATTTCTTATAGGCTAACTATATTGTGTCACATTCATTATAATTCTACAAGAAATGTGTGGGTTTATTTTTTGAAGAAGAAATCAAAAGTCATTGATACCTTTAGACATGGAAGGTTATGATAGAAAAAGAGACTAGTTTAAAAGTCAAGTGATTGCGATTTGACAGTAGAGAAGAGTACAAAAATAGTAAATTCAGAGAATTTTACGTAAACAATAAGATCAACATGGAGAAAACAGTTCCCATGACACCGCAGTAGAATGGAGTAACATAATGCATAAATCGAACTCTGAATAAAGGTGCCAAAAGCATAAGGATACACATCAGCTTGCCCAGGATGTTGAAGATTGAAGTTGTCAATACTATAGCCTACCTTGTCAACCATAGACCTTTAGTTCCCTTGGATGGTGGAATACCAAAGGAAGTTTAGAATGGAAAAAAGGTAAATCTTTCGCATTTAAGAGTGTTTGGTTAGTATTTCTTATATACATATAGATCTGCCAAAAGAAGTAAAATTGATGCTAAGTCTAAAAATGTATCTTTGTTGGTTATAGTATAGATGAGTTTGGTTATCGATTTTGGGATTATAAAAATTAAAAGATCATTAGAAATAGAGATGTCATATTTAATGAGAACATGATGTAAAAAGACAGGTCAACTGCATAATCAAGCAGCTTTAATATTATGCGGAAACAAATGAATTTATTGATTTCTAAGAAATTTTTTAAAATGATATTTACATTAGTCCTAAAGAAGTTCAAGAAGAACCAACATGCCACAATTGAGATGCTTTTCTAGAATTCCTAAAGCAATCCAACATTATTCACCTTTTTTGCACTATTTATTGCTGACTGATGATGAAGAACTAGAGTCTTATGATGAAGCAATGCAATTAGAGGGTTCAGTTAAATGGGAGTCTACTGTGAAAGATAAGATGGACTCACCCGTGTCAAATTTGACATAAGAATTAGTTGAATTACCACCTGGCAAAAAATACTCCCTAATAAGTAGGTTTTGAAGATATTAAAAAAACATGATGAGAGCAAGCGCTGCAAGGGAACATTGGTTGTCAGAGGTTTTCAATTAAAAAAAAAGGTTGTTGACTGCAATGAAAATTTCTCTTTGGTTGTAAAACTGACTACAATTTGATTGGTGTTAAAAATATAGCTATAGAGAATTATATCTTGAACAATTAGATATAAAGATAGTCTTTCTTTATGGCGGCTTGGAGAAAGAGATTTATATAAGGTAGCTAAAAGGCTTCATAGAGGTAGGCAAGGAAAATGTAGTATGCAAGTTGAAGATGAGCTTGTATGGTTTAAAACAAGCTCCTAAACAATGGCACAAGAAATTTGACAGTTTTACAAGTAGCAACGATTTCACTAGAAGCTACGCAGATCATTGTTGCTACATCAAGAAGTTTGACAACAATTTCATTATTTTTTTTTATTGTATACAAATGACTTGTTCATTGTAGGTTCAAATATGCAAAAGACAAAAATTTGAGGCAAATTTTGTCAAAGTAGTTTGCAAAGAAAGATCTAGGTGCTACAAAGTAAATTCTTGGAATGAGGATCAAAAGAGACAATAAGTCGAGGACTTTGTTATGATCACAAGCTAAATACATCAACCAAGTATTGTCCAAGTTCAACATGCAAGATGCAAAGCTAGTGAGTACTCCTTTTGGTGTTCATTTCAGACTCTCCAAAAAATAGTCACCATAGACAGAGGAAGAAAGTGCACACATGGTGAAGGTTTTGTATACCTCAACAATTGTAAGCTTGATGTATACCATGTTTTGTTCCAAACTAGATATTTTCAAAGAAATGGGAGTTGTTAGTAGGTACATGAATAATTCAGGCAAGGTATACTTAAAGATGGCCAGTGAGCGGGCGTGACAGGGCCCATCAAACCAAGGCCCATGGTGGGCCGTGTCTTACCATGCCCAAATTTTTTTAGGCCTAACATAGCCCACAACACGAGCCTATGCTTGCCATGCTCGGGCCATGTCCGGCATACTTTTTTAAGCTCACGTGGCTGTTGTGCTTTTTCAAGCTCATTACCCCATGCACTTACAACAACATCATCATCAACAACAATAACAATAATTTTTATTTATGGAACAATTAATATTTCATTATCAGTTTATCACAATTTCATAACTATATATTTAATTTTATAAGAACCAATTATAATACAACGATATGTAAATTTAACTCCATAGATTATAGTAATGATTAATATAAATCTATAAACTCAAGTAGGCAAAATATAAAAATACTTAAAGAAATTATTCAAATTTCATTTTTATTTAATAAATTATAAACATAAAATAATTAGGATTTTTTTAAACTAAGACTTAAATTAACTTTTAAAAGCCTCTGCTAATAAATATATTAAAAAAATTTAATTCAAGATATTTGTAAAATCATAGTATTTTATATTTACTTTTCATTAAAAAAATTTACTTTGATATAATTTGGCCCCATGCTATTAATGACCCACGGACACATGCCATGCCCGTGTTGTGCCACCTGTCGCCCGACCCATTAGCCATTTAGGTATACTAGTAAGCAGTCAAATAGATCCTCAGATAACTACGGGATACTACATAGAGATGGCAAAAAAGCCTAGGCTGGCCCAAGCCCTAGACCAACCAAACCCATTTTCATAGGCTTTAGCCCCAGCTTCCTACATGAGTGTCTGGACAAAGGCTTAAAAGAAAAAGCTCGAGCCAAGTATAAGCTCTCTATATTTTTAAAAAAATAAATTTATAAATTAGAATAATGAATTAAAATTAAAAAAATAATGGAAAAAAAGCCTAAGTCCCCAATTCATATATTAATAAGGAATTAAAAAACTTAAAATTATAATATTAAACTCTCTTTCAAGTGTTAATTAATTAAGAGAGTACTTAAATTAGAGAATGTAGCACTAAAAAGTTAAATCTCTAAAGTTTTATTTGCTTCATTTTCTTTATTTATTACTTTATTTTGCAAAAAAATATTTTTTTAATTCGTTGTTGATTGTAATAACTTGATTATTATTAACTCATTTCAAGTTTACAACAATTTAAAAATTTTAAAAAAATAAGTGAAAGTCCAAGCTCGGCCCCTAGGCCCATAGTGAGCCTAACCCTTACACTTCCACTCTAGTAAACTTGGGACGGGGCTTGAAAAAGTCTAGCTTAATCTCGCATTTTACCATCCTTGGTGTCAAATGCAAGGCACTTTGCTTTAAAAGTGGAAATATGACATTAACAAGCTATGTAAATACTAACTTAGCTGGAAATGTTGGCATTAAAAGGAGCACTATAGGTATGTCTATACTCTAGGAGGTACTCAATAGGTTGGGTTTCTCAACTGTAGACATAGTTGTTCTCTCCACAAGAAGTAGAATATGTTGCTATTACAGAAACCAGTAAGGAGATGGTTTGGCTCCAGAGTTTCCTAGAGAAATCAGACAAGAAACAAAAATAATAATATTTTATATTGTAACAGTCAGAAAGCTATTCATATAGCAAAGAATCCACCTGTTTATTCCTAGACAAAACACATCCAGTTGGGATATCATTTTATCTGGTCTCTTTTAAAAAATGAGATTTTGAAACTTGAAAAGATTAGTGAAGCTCAAAGTCTAGCAGACATGTCGAAAAGATATTGACTACTTATAAATTGAAGCTGTGTTCAGCTTTAGTTGCCCTGCAATAGTGGCAAAACCAAAGAAGAGCTACTGCATAGATTAAAGTGTGAAGACAAATTTTAATTGTTCTTCAAGTGGATGACTGTTGATTAAACAATTCATTCTTTATTGTGGGAAATGACTTGGCATCGACACAGAATTTAATATTGATTTTGGGCGAAAAAATTAGGTCAGAAGTTAGGTCATTGTTTTGGTCAAGGTTTTTGTTATATTACATAATCATGTAACATACATGATTATGTAACAGCTGTTGGATAAACATCCAAAGGTTGTGAAAATATAAAATAAAAAATTATATTATTTTCACAACCGTTGAATTTTCATGCAACGACTGTTACATGATTATGTAATATAACAATATTCTTTAGGCAATGATGAGGAATCCACAACAAAAAATTTAATATTATTTTTTCGGTGGAGAAATTAGCCATTGTCTTGGGCATGGCGCTCGGCATATGAAGGAAATTTTGTAGCTATAAATTGTTTTCTTAGCCTATAAATAGACTTGTTCATAGCAATGGAAATCATCCCCAAATCTCAGCAATCCGATAGAATGAGTAAAGAAAATGATTTTGAGATTTTTTTTATATGAAAACGTTTGACTGAAATTCTTGTGAGGTGTGAATGGTTTTTTGTAAACATTGTAAACTATCCCTCCTTAGTAAAATATTTGTAACAGCTTTAGAGATGTAGGCATAATTGGCTGAACTCCATTATCAATTTATGTGTGTTATTATTACGCTTTTATTTTGCTTTCATGCAAATATGGTTATAAGGAAATCTTGTGCTCAACAATTTCCCAACATCCAGGAAGGAAGCTGCCTCGATTATAAGAAAATTTACAAAATTATTTGCTACACTACCTTACGTATCACATATGATACCCCGCTTTCAAGCTGGATTTCTTGTCTAAATCTTAAGATGAAATTAGGAAAATGTAATTTTCCTTAAGGAACCAAAAAACAAAAAAGATTAACTTGAGTTTAAGTTTTACATAGCCCACAACGAGTTTGAAATCACACATCAAGTACGAGGATGTACTATTGGAGATTCTGTCGTCGGAGGCATTTCATGCTCTTTCATGGCTTCTCCTTCATCCCAAACCTTGATATCTTCACAACTCCCATAAGCCCAACTACAAGCTATAAAGTAGAAGAAATTGACGACACTCAAAATGCAGAGAATCCAATAATAATAATCATAGTGAGCCCTGTTAACATTAGTCGAAACCCAACTCACTTTTCCTCCAGTTCCAGTCACACGATTAAGAATTGTCACAATTAAACTCCCAACTAAGTTCCCAACGGCCATCGCAAGCGACAACAGAGCTACACCAATGCTGGACATAGTCTTAGGAAATTGAGAATAATAGAATTCAATTTGCCCAATTGCGTTAAAAGCCTCGGCTAAACCAATGAGGCAATTCTGTGGCACTAGCCACATTGCTGTCAATGCCACAACCCCCTCAGGATTATCAGCTAATCCTTCTCTGATTGCTGCGCTTCTTCGCTTCCTCTCAACCAGAGCTGCAACTGCCATGGCCACACATGAAATTGCTAGGCCAATTCCGATACGTTGCCTGTAGCTGAGTCCTCTTGGTCTGTTGGTAAACTTTGAAAGCAGGGGAACTACAACTCGATCGTAGATTGCTACCCATATGGTCAAAGTGAGTATTGCAAACACACCGAAAGAGCCTGGTGGGATTTTCAGCTTCTCACTGAAGATGTGCCTTTCCATGCTTTTAGCTTGTAGCTGAGGGAATGTATATTGGCTTATGGTTACTGCAATCATGATGCCACTAGACCAAATGGGTAGAACTTTAATTATTGCTTTTAGCTCTTCAACTTGTTTAACTGTACAAAGTTTCCATGGCTCTATAGCCTTTCCATCTAAGTCCAACTCTTTCTCTCGATTTTGGACTACGCAAGCTCTGTTCAGGAACCTGATGGACCAAACACACACTTAACGATATGATCTAGGGTCGTTTATTACTATGCATATGAAATAAAAATTCCATCATAGAGTTGTCTACAAAATGATACCCATAGATAAACACTATCGAATTATAATATAGTCAGCTCACCAATTATAAGTTATATGCTACACAAATCTTTTATTTTGTGCGGAAATTATCATTTTTTTAAAATGCAAATCTTCACCACGTTGTACAAAGAATTAAGAAAAAAATATTATATGTTAAGTTGTATATGTCCAAAATTACCTAATAAGGGAATCATTTGAGCTTTTAAATAGAATATAGGTCCCTTCATTTACTAAGATTATATTTATGGATTGAATAACAAAATATTTTAGGTCAAGTCTTATGACAAGTGGTATGAGAGTCAAACTCTATAGCCATAATATGGTAGAATAATAAGGTATGTTGAACGAAAGAACCAAAGCCAGATAGCGGCTTCGTATGAGGAGAAAATATCGACTCATCCCCTAAATCGATTAACAAAAAGGGATCAAGGTTACTTTAGTCTTTTAAGTTCTGTACCAAAACATCCTATGCCCGGACACTAACATCAGCTGTTAACAATAAGATAAGTGGATTACATGCTACACAATTTTGATATTAAATTACTGAATTATATACCTCAGTTTCTCTGTTGGTGCAGTAAGCTTTGAACCTTTGTAATAGTACCATCTATCAGCATCCGTAGGTGGGAGAGGCAGGTGTCTGTTCTTCCAGGCTGCGGATATAACTTGGCCAAATCCAGTGAATAAGACCTTGTTTGCTTTTGGTTTAATATATAGTGAAGAACCCAGAAAGAACATTACTGTAGAAAACAACATGAGGCCTACAGGAACTCCAAAACCTACAACCCAACCAGCTTTGTCCTGAATGTAAACTATGAGTGTGATCGAAGCCATATAGGAGAGTCCAACTGAAGCATAATACCAATTGAAGAAGGTCTGCAATATCCTCTCATTATTGGGATTATCAGGATTGTGAAATTGGTCTGCACCAAAGGCTAATGAGCAGGGCCTAATGCCACCAGCTCCAATTGACATAAGCACAAATGAAGAAAAGAGAAACCCCAGTTGCCGTGGCTTTGCAGCCCGACAAATTTCTATAAACGGGTTGCATTTCGGCGGTGTGGCCGCTGGAATAATGGCTGTTAACCATAGCAGAATCATGCCCTGTGAGAAGGAAAGTACGATTGATTAATTATATGCATCACTAATCACATTAAAATGGAGAAAGCTGTTAAACATAATAAAATGGCTTACAAGAAGGGCGGTGAATGTTCCGAGTGCAATGACACGGAAGCGACCCAAGAAAGAATCAGAAATGAAAGCTCCAATAATGGGCAGGAAATTTGATGTGGCGCCCCACAAGAATAGAACGTTAGCTCCTTCAGGACCACTCATATGATACTCTAGTATCAAGTAGAATATCATATTCGCATGAAGCCCGACACCTGCAACCTTCTCAAACGCCTCATTTGCTGCAATTTAAGCTCAAATTTACAGAATTTAGCATCACGAGTACCATAAAAAAATTTACTGTTAGCACTCCTCTGTTGGCAGGACCCTATACACTGACTTCAGAATAATAATTTGAACTTACCTATTATAAAAGGCATGGTCCTAAGGCCACCCTTTTTGCTTTTGGTCATCTCTTGATTGGTATTCGTCTCCATCTTCAGCTGCAATGAGCACGGGATCAGCACTGAGAGTTCTAATAACTAAGATAGCCAAAATATGGGCAAGTTCAGAAATAGTTCAGGAATTACAAAGTTCGGAGGTCTCTCTTTTCCTCAGCCTTAGGACGGCTATTTGGCGTTATATAGCAAAATGAGAATTCTAGGTAACATCACTTCAATTTTACAAATCTTGGAATAAAAAATAATTAAAGTAGGAAAGTTGTGGATAAGGTGTCAAAACGGGTCTGACAGGGCGGCTGCATTTCTTGTAAGTGTGGCATTATTTATGACAAATTTTAGCTTGATACCGACATGATCCGATTAATGGACCTGTCTATGTTACAGATTCTGTAACAAACATCTCCCGTCATCCCACCATCCGATTTTCTTTTGTTTAGTTTCTCACTCCACATCCAACCTCATCCAACGGCTGATGCTGCAGTCTGTAGCTTACAGATCTTGTAACGTAGTTTTGTCCTCCGATTAATAATCTAGTTGGAAGTTCGACTAATTTAATAATATATATTCGAAAACATTATTGAACAATATATAAAGGTTCTAAAATGATTAAAATGGACTTATTTAAGTAACTAGTCACATCAATATATATGAAGAAACATCAACGTACCATACATTCTATCTCATCAAAGTTTAAGTTATAATAAAAATATCTTAGCTTTTAACTTTTAACTCTTGGCTTCTTATTATATACCAAAATTTCAACCCCCCCCCCCCCCCCCCCCCCCCCTTTTTATCGGAGGTACATGTACTAAATGGATTATGCGAATAAGAAAATCATATCATAAATAGTTGCCGGGGTCCAGAAATTGAAACCCAAACACAATAAATTTATATTAACTGACTAATATGATTGACTTGATAAGATCTTATCAATTTTAAAAAATAGAGCCATTATTTTATATCACAATTTAGATCGTGAAAAAAATTAACAAATCATGATAAGATCAGACGATAAAAATACATTGAATTGGAAAGTAACCAAAGCTCTATTATTTAGTGATTGTCCATACCTATAATCTCTAAGATACCTCTGACTGTAAAATTAACAGCTAAATGATCTATGTGCGTTCTTCTTAAATCAATTATAAAAGTTTCAATCTGTCCTAAGTGAATTGATTCGACAACATGTTTTGTGCCGTTCACCTATGACTAAAACATGCTAAATGCATTGTCAAATGAAAGTTCATTTTTTCACATCTTTTAATTTATAACCGTTAAAACTCTCTCATATATCTACATTTCCATCTACATTGACTCCATTTAGACTGCCGCTTATTGGTAGATCATTTTGTGGCCTCAACAATTGAGGGGATGAGTTCAAGTTCACTCACATGAGACTCTAAAAAATCCCCAACCATAATTTATAGACTATAAATGGAGATGTCTTTTCAAATATTATAGATGCATACAATCTCTTGTGGGCGCAAATCGTTATGCTATGCTTTTAATAGAGTCTTAATTTATTTAAGATTAATTGTTGGATGTGGCTCTGGAGATGCAACAAGGCATTTTAAACCACATAAGAATTATCTATGCTTTTTATTTTCTTAATTATAATGGTGGATTAGTAATAGTTAATTTGTTTAGATGTAAAATCAAATTTTATCTATAAGGGGAAAAAAATCTTTGAAGTTATTCAAACAGTAAATAAATTAAAGAATCTTCTCCGATAAATGAAATATAAAATTAAAACGACGTACATACCAAGAGTTTTGTTTGGCAATTGCACTTCACAGTATGCATATTCAGAACAGACCCAAAAATTAAGTTACAAAGTGATGGCCTTTTGGGATTACTTTAAAGTTTAAACAAATAAAAAAATAATTTTAAAAAATTAAAAGTTAATTTTAGTATTTAAGAATTTTTTTAAAAAAAATTATTTTTAATAAAGTTATTTCGTCTTACCACAGATTTTGAGAAATATCATGGATTTTAAAAAGCAAGAAGGAGTTGCTTTTTAAAATCTAATTTTGAGAATTATTCTTATAATTTATAATTATATATATATCTCAAATTATTTTTATTCAATTAAGAAATAAAATCATTAAATTTATTATTGTTATTACTAATTATATTGAGATAAAAAAATAAAAATATATAATTAATAAAACTTATTTATTTTAGTTACCAATTGTTATATATACACACACAGAAATTATATACATATTTAAATGTGCAAATAAATTTTATTGAATATTTTGTCTATTTTAGTTATTTATATTCTTATAATATTTTAACAATGAGAAATGATTAAGTACATACAATTATTTTTTAAATAAATAATACTTTTAAAAATAAATTGAATAAGTATTTAACCGATTCTCTTAGCAGCTGATTATTTCTATTATACAACTAATAATAATTATTTTACAAATATTGTATTACCAAACTGCCCGGCATAGAATTAGAAGATAAGAGGCCCAGCCACTTGATAAAAGTTCGGGCACAGTTCATAGACACGATGAGTCATGTATTTGATAAATAACTTAATCTAATTAATTAAGCTCTTATACGTAATAAAGTTTCAGCCGCACAAAATTGATAATATAAATTATTATGCGTACCGTTTTTGAACTTGCCGGCTGGAAAAATGGTCGGACTCGGCGATGGTGGGTTGCTGTTCAAAGCTCAAAATTTTTCCTTTGTTTTCAAGTTATTGGGCTGGCCGCTCTCAGCGACTATGATTTTGATGAGTACATAGAGGTGGTGGCAGGTGAGTTGGTGGTTTTAAACTCTTTGGCCTACAAATGGAACAAGTAAGCAAGTGTGCTGAGATGAAAGGCCAAAAAATTCCTCATGCCATTTCTAGCCACACATTAATTAACGAAATCAAAACTCACTTGCTTTTATGGCAACCTTAATTCATCATTAGTATATTTGGAATGTATAAATTATTTTAAATTCCAACTTGGTTGTGAAATTGTAGTTGACGTAACAAGTCCAAGATGCAACCAAAAGGAGGAAAAAAAAAGAATGATTTAGATATTATTAGAGGTGAATTAATTAATTAATTAATTAATTAATTAATTAATGTTTTATGTGTTCATTGTGTCTTCGTATTATATTAGTAAAGTGAAAGAATGAAATCTTAAATGGCATGGGAGTAAAACATAGCTTCACTTGACAAATTTTTTATTTTTTATTTTTTCACAATACAATTTTTTATTTTTTCACAATACAATTTTTTAATATACTTCCTTGATATTATAGCTATCACTTATGACATGCATGGTTGGGATATTTGGACTTAAAACAAACTGAAATATGTAAAATATTAAAAAAAAAATCAACTTTCACATACCACGATGAATAAACTAGAAACATAAATGTCTTTAATAAAAAAATAATAATATAATGAACATTGACAAAAGGATGGGGTTATATTGACCCATTAAAATACTATATAAATTTTTGAAAAAAAACAATTTATAGAATAATTTCACTCTTATAAAGTTGAGATTGCAAATGATACCACATATATTGAGTAAATTATTTAAAATATTAATTAATTAAATGAATATCTAATTAACTAATATTTTAAAACGATTTTAATAGTTAAAATATTGTTACAATGAATGTTAAGTATTATTATCTAATTAACTAATAATATTAAGTATTAGTTCAATTTAATCCAATCTAATCGAGCACGGTATCACTTGGATACGAATGGATATTCTGTTTCAAATTCTCTCGATCCAAATACAAAACTACAAATTCTCAACAAAAACAAGGCAATTCAAACCGTTGGTGGTTCTCTAATTCCAGATGTATCTTCATTTCTGTCTGGCACTTTATCCGTCAGCATTTCAGCCACATCCACAGAAGGTCCATAAGCCGAACAACAAACAAGAAAATATCCGAAATTAACCAAACACATGGCCATTAGAAGCCAGTAGAAATAATCAAGATGACCCTTGTTCAAATTGCTTGATAGCCAACTCTCCTTGCCATGTTTCCTTGTAACCCTATCAACAATCTTCACCAAAAGGCCTCCTAGTAAGTTTGCAACAGCCATTCCAAGAGTAAAAATAGCCATAGCCATGCTAGACATGCTCTTGGGAAGCTGAGAGTAGTAAAATTCAATCTGTCCAATTGCATTAAAAGCCTCGGCCAAACCAATCAAGCTAAATTGCGGTATTAGCCACATAGCTGACATATCCATCACTTTCTCAGGCTCATCAACCAACCCTTGATCAATTGCAAATTTCCTCCTCTTGTTCTCCACAACTGCGGCCGCAGCCATTGACACTGCGGATAGCAGCAAACCAATTCCCATGCGCATTTTTGGACTAAGTCCCCGGGGATGTCCAGTAAATTTAACTAGAATTGGAACGACTGCTCGGTCATATATGGCAATCCAAAGTGTTACTGTAATAATAGTGAATACTGTGAATGATCCTGCTGGGATTTGGAAGCTTGGAGAGATGTGCCTGTCCATAGTTTTAGCTTGGAGTGTAGCAAATGTCTGTTGGTTTAAGCTAAGTAGAATTATGATCCCAGTAGAGCACATTGGGGTGATCCTTAGCAGTGCTTTTAGTGATTCTACTTGGCCTATGCTGCAGAGTTTCCACGGATTTGATGCTGTCCCGTCAGGGTTTAAGTCTTCTTTAGGATTTTCGATCATGCATGCTTTGTTAAGAAACCTGCATACGTAGCAGAACATTAACTTCATTCTGTAATAATGAATTAACTAAAAATTAATCACACCTTAGGTTGTCAGTTGGAGTGACATAGTTTGAATCTTTGGCATGATAGTAATTCACAGTATTTGATGAGGGATAAAGTCTTATTTTTCTGAGGGAAGCAACAATGACTTGAATGAAACTGGTGAACAAGCTCTTGTCAGGCTGCACTTTAATGTAAAGACGAGAACCAAACAAGAACATTAGAGTTGAAAGCACCATTAGAATTGCAGGGACACCGAATCCGATTTTCCATCCTAAATGGTCTTGAATGTAGACAATAATTGTAAATGCTAGCATCCCGGATAAACTTGTTGAGGCATAGTACCAGTTGAAGAAAGTCTCCAGTACTCTCTTATTTTTGGGATTGTCTTTGTTGTCTAATTGGTCAGCACCAAAAGCAATGGAACAAGGTCTCACGCAGCCAGCACCAATTGATATGAGACCAAAAGAGGAAAGCAAGATTGCGAATTGCGCAGGTGTTGCAGAGCTGCAATTGCTGCTAACAAGCTGGTTGCATGGAGCAGGCCTTAGCTGCGGGATCATACCTGTCGACCATAGAGTAGTCGTGCCCTGTGTGTGACGCCAAATTTACATGAACAATAATAATAACCAATCATAAAACTTAAGAAAGTAAATAATAATAATATACTTACAAGAAGACTCGAGAAGGAACCAAGAAGAATGACCCAAAAGCGACCCATATAAGAGTCAGCAAGAAAAGCACCCACAATAGCCAAAAAATTGGAAATAGAAGACCAAATGGACAACATGCTTGCTCCATTTGCAGCTTCAACATGGTAACCATTCATCAAGTAGAATATCATATTTGGCAACAGCCCGTAGCTCGCAACCTTCTCAAATGATTCAGTCACTGAAAGGTTTGTTGTATTGGACAAATTACTTATTATCAAATTATATATAAATGAACCTGTATAAAACTTGCGTACATACATGTAGAGATCATATTTTAATAGTATTATTTTTACCTATGATGAAGGGCATGGTTCTGAGGCCACCCCCTTCAGGTTTTGAAGGTTGTTGTTTTATCTGTTGATGTGGGGAAGCTTCCATTTTCTTCTCTGAATCTCTTTGCGGCTTCATTTCTTCCATTTTATATGCACTTGTCTTATCTTACTATGAACAAACACTTAGATAGCTGCAGCTTTAAGCATGACGGTGTTTAAGAATATATACCCTTGTCTCTCTTATAGCACTAGTGCTGCAATTATTGTAATATAGTTTGCGACCCGCAAATACAATTTGATGTAAGTGTTGATCATATTAGAAAATGTTTCACTTTAATGTGTGTGGTGTAAATTATACCTCATAACATAGTCAACATATGACAGCCTTTGTTTATTAGCACTAAGACTTATATCTCTATGATTAGCTATTTTATATTCCTGAATATATCTGCTTTTTAAATTCATGCACATTTTTATTGGCGCACGACTAAAAATAAATAAATAAACTAAAATAAAAATTCATGTGCCCTTCCAAAGCTCAAGTTGAAAATTGCTCATTCCATATCTTCTGATTTTATTGCTACACATCAGGAAGAATTACAATGCTTTCACATAGCTTGGTATTACAATGGTCCTATACAATGCTACAATATATGTACACTTTACAATACTGCTTCTGAATTAATACAAAGAATGTTATTTGAACAAGGCAAAGAATTTCTGTTAAATTTGTTCTGCTTTCTGTTGTTCCTCCAGCTAAATTTGCTGTCTCAAGTTTATAAGCATCATGCTCTTTTTAGCTCAGTCCCCATGCCTGAATAAGAAGATAGTATTTGGTACATTTTAATATCTAGAACCAACGTTAAACTCATTGGAATTATAAACATAAAAGAAGACAAAATATAATTACCTGAATCCTGCCATCAGAAGTTCCAATCACCAAAAATTCTTCATTGTCATCAAGAGCCATGCATTGCACCTTGCCGCTTGTGCCAGTTTGAAGTGTTTCAATTCTAATTTGCCGTTTCTGATCCCATATTTCCACGGTTCCTCCCTTGCACCCCAAGTAAACCAGTTCTGAGCTTACAACCATGGCCCGAACTTCTAACAACGTTGGGAGTGATCCAACCATATTGTAATTTGAAGTGCTCCACATCTTTGTAGAACAGAATTAGAAATTGTTGGTTCAAAAAATTCCAAGCAGAAGAAATCCGAATTGAAGTAAATGATTCATTTACTTATGCTATAATTGTTTTAGTTTGGCTACATTTTGTGATGATTCAATGTTTCGAAAAACAAAAGATAATTGCTTTGTATGTAGAAATACCTTCACAGCTGCACCATCTAAGCTAGTGCTTGCTGTATATACGAGACCATTGTGAACTTGCAGTGCATGGACAGGATTTGCCTTGCCTAGTAATTTTCTATGACCAGTTTGAATGGTAGCGAATGTCCCTGTTGCTAAATCAATTTCCTGAACACCAAAGTTTATGTTAATTAAAATTTAAATATTAAGGGGGACATTGTTTGTGACAAAGAGCTTTTATCGCATACAAAGAAAATCTCATACCTGAATAGCACCATCCTGGCAGCCGCAGTACACTTTTCCCTGTACAAGAGCCAAACACTTTGGATACTTGCTGGAGTTCAACAATTTTGTTTTTCCATTCCGTAAATGAACCTAATGGGAAATTGAGAAGGTCAGATTCATATACATCTTCATGCAAGTCTCTTTCCATATATGGACATAATGAGAGCACACACAAGCTATGAACAAATTAAAACACTGGCCCAGTTTACAGAAACGATACACAGCTAAAGCTGGAGATAAGATGATGATAATTAAAACTGAAGAAATTCCAACTTCTGTAAACTTTCAAGTTCAGACAGAGATGCGTTTGATGGGTGGTAGCATTAGTTGATGGCAGAAAAAAGGATGGAATATTTTATTAGATACCTTGATACCGGCTCCTTGTGGAATGAAGCATAAAATGCTATTAGAAACCGCTAGATTTTGAATTTGATCTTTTATATCATGGACTTGTACGCAATGTATCTCTTCATTGCCAATGGACCAAACCTATTATCATGAGTAAAAACTGCTTTAGTCTACAACTTGAATAAATATAGCAGAAGTAAATGAATCATTTGAGCGCACCCTTGCAGTTTTATCCAACGAACCACTATATAGCATTTCCCCTGAATGCAAAATGGCCAGGCCAGTTACTGCCTTCGTATGTTCTCGAATTTGTTGGATGAGATGAAGAATGCTACCTCTACCAGTCCAGACCTTCAGAATTTGAGAAACAAAAGAAAAACTCAAATTTCATAAATTTCACTCCTGCGGCTTCAGAATAGTTAAAACTTAAAACTCTCTTCTTAAAGTCACAAATGCCTCACTTCAGTTAATTTTTTTTTTTCAAGGTTCCTTTTGGTTTAGGAATGAAGAGACTCACCTTTATAGTTCCATCTGAATGGCCGGAAAATATCTTGTCTCTGAAGCAGGCTATAGAAAGCACTTTCCCATTTTCACTGGAATCTACGTGAACCAATTCTCTATGATTCCAGAAGTCCTGCTACCAAATAAGCATAAGTACAATACTTTATTCTGTTCGGGGAGTATAACATATAGAAGTGCACTGACTTACAGCGCTGGAGTCGTGTCCATTGGAAAGAGCTTTCACCATTTCAAATGCCAAGGGAGAGTATTTCCTTAATTCTCTAAGTCCTTTCATTATATCCTTCACATGGATATTTATATCACGCAACCCCTCTGAAATAAACAATGTCAAGATTCATCTCATTCGGTGCGAATTCTGAAAGTAGAACAGGAGTTGAAATGCTGGTAGTGTATAGACCACTAATATCCTCACAGAAAACCTTGCCAATAGGTAAAATGATTCTACAGCATGGAGATATTACAGTAAATAATAGCATAGGGACTGCAAATAGAATCTTTTGTAATTCATAACATCTGAAAATTAGTTAGTTTAATATTAAGTAGCATCGGTTACATGATTCACGAATAATCTGTATAATAGCCGCTTTTTCTGTTTTTGTTTACTCTGCAATATTTCCCACTGTTTGACCTTGTGTTTCTATTACTGCCACCGACAAGAAAGTGGCATGATTTTGGTTTAAGCAAAAATAATAGACAAAAATAATCATTAAAATTGCAACTTACGAGGGTCTTGGGCGAAGCTGTTGAGAGCGAGCAGCGATAGGGCTCTGTCATCAATGTCGTTTGCAGATTTGAATGCTGATATGAAGCGCTTAAGTAAGGAAACCCTTGCTGCTCCAAGTATACCAGTGTCTGGAAGAAAATTGAGCATGTATATGAGCCATGTTGCTGACTCAAAGCATGCAGAATACAACTCTGCGAATCTACTGTTTAAGCCTTCTTCTAAAGCCTCAAACAGCAGACCAAAATCATGGCTTACTAGAACCAACGCCATTTTTCTTTCCCAATCATCTGCTGCTTTCTCTTCTTCCTGGAGAAGAGAAATAAAAATTAATTGTGACAAATGATAAATAGCAAAAATATCTTAGTATCAGCTAGTCCATAAAATATGCAGAAACTATAACACAGTAAGCATGAGTTTTAATCTTGAGACAATGTCGAAAATTTTTCAAACGACTCACAGAAGTATCATCATCCTCTCCACAAATATTGCCAATCTGCTCCGTTCGAGTTAGATTTTTGTAACTTTTACCAACCCCTGCACGTTTTAGAAGCATAGCCCGTGTAAGGGACTTCCCGGAGGTAGTGAATCTCCCTTGCAGTGACACAATTGTCTTTGCAGCTGCTAGTTGGGTAGCTGGGTAGTCAGAATTTCTGAGGCAAGAAATAAGAGTATCTATTGCCTCTTCACGGTATATACTCATCTTTCTGGGTTCAGCCTACAAACCAAGATACCAGTCATTAACTATAAGTACCACAGATGAACTTAACCATCCAAGCAATTATCGAGAAGTAAGCAATAGCATCATTCAGTAAATTTGATATCTCGCTTTTCAGATATCAAGACAAAGATAGATCCAAACCAGCAAATCAAGCTGAAGCAGAAGACCCGCGACAACAGGGCATTGGTCATGGTTAGCTGTTTGTAGATAAAGAAGGAGGGTGTGCATTGAACTGTAAGTGCCTTCATCCTTAATAATGTGGAGAATTTGCTCATTAAATGTTCTCCTGGAGAAAATGAAACACATTAATCAACCATAAAATTGGAAATATACGAGGTATGAAGGCATTCACATACTGATAAATAAATACCTGTTTAATTTTACTAACTCGGAGAGAAAACAAACAATCTCAAACCGTTCTCCATCGCTTGCCGCCATGAAGCTTTCCATAACAGGAGCCAACTCAGCTTTATCAGCAATGGAGTTTCTGCACTTCCCATCCTCCTGCATGCATCTCAATATGATTCCAACTGCTGCAATCCTTTCCTCCGCCCATTCGGCTTCCAAGCTGCTAATAACGCTTTCGAACACCTTTGATGAAACAATTGTATTAGCAATTGAAGACACGATGCTTTCTTCACTGTCCCCAATCATCTGCCCCAACAAAAGCACTGAAACTGATTTGGGCTTCAAACACATCTTGAGAAAATCCTCTTCTTTCTTCTTAATAACCGTCATTAAGGATTCCATCATGTCCATCTCTATTAAGGTCCTAGTGGATGGTCTCAATAGATATATCAACACAACTGCCTCAAGCAAACCTTTCTTGAAAAGAGCCACAATACACTCAACATCGGATTCAACTCTTGTAAGTGTGTGAATCACAGATTTATCCCTCGACCCCAGCTCAGATAAGAGAAATATTGTCGCTTCCAGTACCCGAGGATCAACAGAATTGAAAAGAATCTCCACGAATCCATTGATAACCGCGGGCTTGGAGAGCATAATTTGAATATCCAGTTCCATACTTGCTTGCAGCCAGAACCTTTCAATTTGAAGCACAGCCATTTCAGACTCATTCAGAATCTCCGACATACAAAGACTAGTAATCGCATGCTTTAGCTCAGTGATTGTCCCATCAATCGTGGCTTGGCTTATGACACTGTTAGGAGAATTCGAAGGCACAATTGACTTCGACATTGGCTGAGAGTGAGACAAGTCTAAACCTCCAGGGTTCTGTTCTTGCCAACTTGCAATTAGCCTTTTAAGTACATAGTTAGTTTTCGGTAGCTGAGTACTACTCAGCTTCTGGCGCGTAATTGGGCAACTTGAGTTTCCCCTTTCAATCCATTCTTGTACTGCTCTACGCTCATAGGTCTGCCCTGTCTCTAGAGTTACAGGATCATCAAAGATGTGTGTAGTTATGGGACAAACAAAGTCCTTAGGAGGTGTATGCTTTCCAATGCCAGGAGGGTTATCAGCATCTGCCATTATTAGATGATCTGGAGAACTAATAATAATACAAAGAATAATCCAAATATCAGAAACATAAAAATACACAAATATAAAAGATGAGGATTAGTTGTTCTCAATGACATATACCAATTCGATTCTGCAGAAATGGGCTGTTTTTGTTTCCGAATTTGTCTCTGTCTAGACTCCAACGATGCCATTCTTATGTTCTTTTGCTACATGACAAGAAAGACGTCATTTTAAACTAAGATTACAGCATAGTTAAATCAGTCTAGAAATGAAATAATTTTTTTCTTCTTGTTACTACCGACTAATTACCTCATCAGTTGCTTCGGCGTCAGAATCTGAAGAAGAATAAGAATAATTATTCAAATGCTTGTCCAATGAAGACTCAATTTCAGAATCAAAATGTAAACCCGGCGATGTTTTCAATTCCTCAGCAGCTGCAGCAGTATTATGGGACTCTGCGTGGCTGCTATTTAGAGGCACTCTTTGTGGATAAAATGAATGAGAGTGAGACTTGGATTTGATGCTGCCACCGTTGAACGTGAACTGAACTGATGACTTTTCTCTTTCAGACCATATTGGCTGCACCATTGAATTCAGAGACACCACCACTTCAAACGTTTGTGTCAAGTAAGAACGAAGACTTTTGGAGCAATTATTTTCACGTGGAGTTTGAATGATTCAACGAATGTAATTGACACAATAATTATGTTCAAGGTGAGATACAGGCGTTTAGTTTGACCTCATTGACTTCTTGTGTCATTAGCCTATTGCTTATATTATATTCATTATAAAATCATGCAAGTAGGAGGAGAGAATCCAATCGCATTTTTCATGCAAATTTATTTTCTGGCGTTAACGAATACGACACTTGTTGGAACTAAATGCCAAAGAGCTCTAAGGAACCCACTAGTCAAAAAGTGCAGAAAAGGATTAATCACATCAACTCAAATAATTATTTAATTATTTTTAATATGAAAAAAAAAAGTTAACAGGTTCAAATTAACTTTAGTGAAAATTGAGGAATGCGCAATAGAAAAATACTAAAATGTAATGCCAAAAATGAATATTTAGATATTGAAATTACAAATTTAGCTTAATAAGAAAATCATGGGAGGAAAAAAGGGTTAAATAATTTGTTTTAAAAAAAAAACTAAAGCATTACATTATACCGTCCGTTTTCCCATTGGAGTTCCTTCGATTTGATATTTTCATCTTGTTTCTGATGCAAATGATCAGCACCGCCAACTTTCTCAATCTTCTTCAAAACTACTGATGGTGGAGTAATAATAATGAATCCGCTATCACTACTATTTTCCAAGACTTGTTCAAAGTAATTAGCAAAAACCCTACAATTCTCGTCAAGAAGCTCCTCATAATTTCTCTCCAAATCTTTCAACTCCGAAGCTTGACTCCCGCTCATTTTTGACAGTAACTTTGCGCACGGAACAACCACAGAGACATCATCACACACCAAATTATCATCATTGCTTTCATCATCATCATGATCAGATGATGACTGCAAGGACGACAAAGAAGATGATAAAATACTTGATCGTTGTTCATTGTGCCAGTGAAGAACAGGAAGAAGGTGGACAAGAAACAACTCCTCGAAAAGCACAGGCGCAATCTCTGATCGAGCGAGGGAAGGTTCTAGAGAGAATAGGTTTAGTAAAGTGAGGGATGCGTTGATGGGTTGGTTGCAAAGATGGTGAATGAGGGATAGGAGGAAGGAGGAGAAGGGGTTTTGTGGGGGTTTTGATGATGATGATGATAGGAGGAGTCGATTGGCGAGGAGGAGGACGGAGGATTGGATGGATGGGCTGGTGGCGATGGTGGGTGTGCTGATGGCGGTTTCAAGAGTTTCAGCTGCCAATATAATGTTGGATTGGTTTGAGGATGGGATTTTGCTGCGGAGAGTGGAAAGAAGTCTGTGGCGGAGCTCGGGCTGGGCAAGGGTTTTGGAGAGAAACGTTGCGGTGTGCTGGAGGATTTCTGATGAGGTGGTGGTGGCGGCAAAGGCATCCATGGTGGTGGTGGTCGTCGTCGTGAAAGTTTAGGAGGGTTACGGTGATGGGAGCAGGCAGTGTGGAATTGATGAGTTTTGGGAGTGATTTTACAGATATTATTGCACCTATTTTTTATGCTGGCGCGAAAACTGTGGGACGGCGCTCGTGAAATGACTCATTTGACCATTTCAGGTTTTGTTGTTAGGTCTAAGAGTCCTCTTCTAATAATAATTAGGGTTCCTCCCAACGTTACAAACTTCAAAACACAAAATTATGGCATCCAAGTGTTTAATTCTCTTGTCTTTTAAAATTATTATTTAACTCTTTGTAGTTTGTTCGATTGATTTTTAAGTAATTTATTTAATTGATCATATAAACTCTAATTCAAAAAACGTAAAGAGTTAAACAATAACTTTTAATACAAATTAAATAATCTATTAAAATGAAGGGATCTTTCATTGAAAATCTTTTTATTTTTTATTCTAATTTTTAACAAAATAATTGGAAAATGAAGAGGGCGAAACTGTAATTATACTGCTTTGAAATTTCACTGCTGAGTGAATCCAGATAAGCAAGAAGAATGGGGCCTGTTGCCGCTCAGGCCGGATTGACTTTACGTGCGTCCTTAAGTCGTGACACGTGGAATACTCTATGGACTACTATGCATTAATTAACTCGGTCTGCTAAATAATTAAGTTGAATTGGTTATGCCTGAGAAATGTAAACAAAAACGTACAATTCCTTGCTTGCTTCTTTTGTCTGAACTCATTTTTTATTATAAAAAAAAGCTCACCTAATGTCGATTGGATGGGGAGCTATAACAAAAGTTCTGTTTCAAAATCACAACATCGTTGATCAATTTGTTTTATTGCACGTATTCATTCAATCAAATTCATTAAAGTCATCAATAATTAAGATTATCATCAAATTTATTTGAAGATTGAAGCTTTAACTTTATTGTTGAGCAAAAGTTTTTTTATTGAGATTTTTATGTTATTGTTATAACAGGAATAAAATAAATTGTAATTAAATATTAACTATATACTTATATAAATGCACTCATATTTCATTATGAAAAGCTCAACTTAATTCTAGATGCAATTCTTGACGTGAATTAACTAGTTCGAACTGACTCGTTTGAGATGTAAATAGTTCTGCTTTTGCTAGTCTTTGTAATGTTGATTATATTCACATGGAAAGCCGCAATCATAACACAAGTGTTACGAGTATTGAGCTTACCAGTAACTAAAGATGGCCAATGGGTCGGGCGGCAAGTGGCACGGCACATGGCACGGCACGAGCACGGCACGTGTCTGTACGGCACGGTACGGTACGAACACGTTTCGGTGAGACACGAGGCACGGCACGGCACGCATGTGGGCTGTGCCGGGCTTAAAATTTTAAGCACGTGGGCCTTAAAGTACGACACGATTAGAGATGGGCCAAAGCACGGCACGCAAAAAAGCACGTAATAAGCACGATTCATTAGTGGGCTAGCACGCGGCCTGTTAGCTATTAATAGTAAGTGGGCCAAAATATATCTAAGTAAATTTTTTTAACAAAAATTAAATATAAAATGTTATGAAATTAAAGTACAATATCTTGAAATTAAATGTTTTAATATATTTTTTAGCATAGACTTTAAAAAATTAATTTAAATCATTAAATCTTAGTTTAAATAAATATTCTAATCTTTTATGTTTATAATTTATTAAATGAATAAGTAAAATCATGATTTTAATAAATAAAATTATAAATATCATAATTTTATTTATGATACTTATTAAATGAATAATGTTATTTATGATATTTAATTTAATTTATGATATTTATTTAATTATTTATTTATGTTTATAATTTATTAAATGAATAAGTAAATAACTAAATATCATGATTTTAATAAATAAAATTATAAATATCATAAATTTATAAATTATAAATAAAAAATAATTTTTTACAAAATTAATAATAAAATAATTTTCATATTAATATTAAATCATAACTTAGTTAATATTTAATAGATATACGTTTCATTTGTGAATGAAATATTTTTCATTTTATACACATGACAAATTATGATAAATTAAAAATTACATTTTTATTAAATGAAATTAAAGTACAATTATAATATTAGTAATTCAAATAAAATTAGGCGTAATTTGCATCACTATAGTTAACAGTACATCCCAATTACATTTTATTTGAGGATTGTATTTTTAATTTTAATTAATTATTATTATGATCTATGGAATTAAATTTATGTGTTATGAATTATGATTGATTATTGTGAAATAAAATATATAGTTTGTGAAATTGTGATAAACTAATAATAAAATGATGATAATGATGATGGGCTTAAAAAAGCACGTCAGACACGTGGGCTTAAATAAAGCACGCTAAAAAAAAAAGTTGGTGGGTTTTTTTTTGGGCACGGCACGAGCACGACACAAGCGGGCTCATGCCGTGAGTCGTGCTGGGCTCAACTAAAAAAAAATAGGCACGGCACGGCACGGCCCACGAGCCCTTGTGGGCCAACGGTTGGTGCCGGCACGGCCCATTGGCCATAGTTACCAGCAACATCATACATTAATTGACTAAAAGTTCGTAACCGGGATTTGTATAAACTGTTAGCAAACATGTCTCTTTTCTTAGTAAAGATTTGTAAATTATCAGTCATAGGATATTTTCTTGACTTTTCTTAATAATTTTCTTATTCAAGAGGATTTTTATTTAAAAAATAAATAATTTTTTCTTTAAGATTTAACTTATTAAATGAGCAATACAACTAGTATAAGAAAAGAAGTATTTCTCTTATAAGAAATAATCATTATCTATAAGAAAATTGGATTTATTTCTTTATATAGGATAACACAACATACAGTTCCGTGTGAGTAAATAATTTCAATGTAAGAAAAATTCCAAGTCTATTGAGAGATTGGATGTTATTAAAGTTTTGAGTGTGAGAAAAAATACTAAAGTGATTTTAATAATTTTTTACATAATGAATTTTTCTCTAGTTATCTGTTGTAACTGTGGTTTTTTATCAATAAAAGAATTCTCCAAGTAAATTCTTATGTAATATGATTAATTTTATTCTCTATTCTTTTTTATTATTTGTTTGATATTTTTTATTGTAAAATCTTGTGTGGAATTAAAATTCTCTTCACATAAACATATAAGCTGGATCACAGAACAACGATGACGAAGAGAATAAGGTAATGAATCCAAGCATAGCAGCAACTCAAATTCAGCAGCCAAAAAAAGGGGGGGGAGGGGGGGGGGGAGAACACGGCAGCAGAGCCTCCACAGCCTAAATCAAACAGTGAACGAAACGCAATAAAGGGGACATTTGCTGGCGACATAGAAGAGCAACTGCCGCAGTTTCTATGTCAACTGCAGTAGGATTTCAAGAATTTTCGATATGCTTTATTGTCAAGAAAGACAATAGCACTAATTCCCCTTTCGACCCTCACCACATGAGGTGGTCTTGCCAAGCAAGTTTTATTCACTAGACTCTAATTTAGGATTGGGAAAATCCGGGTCCGGGTCCGGGTATGGATATCGCAATGTCCGGAACTAGTCCAAATGTAATTTTTAGATACTCGAACCGGGTTTTAACCCGGGTACCGGGATTTTGTATTTTTTAATATTATTTTTTTTTGTAATTTTATAAGTCTAAAATTTATTTCAATAAATTTGACATGAAAATATAAACTTTAAGCATTTAAAAATTTAGATATGTATAATATATGAGTCAAATAAATATAAATAATAAAAATAATAAATATTTTTTATTTTTTTAATAAAATCCAGGTTCTAATTCGGGTTTCGGGTTTATCAAGTGATGCCCAAGAACCGACCCGGCTTCATACTCGGGCCAAGTATTACCCGGCCCACAATGCCCGTGCTAGCTCATCGTCAGGCCCATCTCCATTCCTCTGCTTATATTACATATTAAGGATCGAGAAGTTTAAGAGGAGAGAATTTTAGCATTTAAAACAAGGAAGTTTATACTATTTTTGCTGTAATTTTCTAAGTTTTTTTTTTTGTGATCTAATTGTTAGGAGTATTCAGAATCTAATATGATTCGTTTAATTCGTCTGATCTGTAGAAATCTGATCTATAAAAATCCAATCTGTGGATTGGTGGATTGGATTGGAATGAAAATTTAAAAATCCACAGTTGGTGGTAAAATCCGCAAAAAAAATAAAAAATATTTATTTAATAAAAAATAAGACTTATAAATATGGTATTATGCTTACTAATAAACAAATAAGTTAAAATATAGTTACATTAACACCATATTATATTTTATTCGATAATAATATAAAATTAAATTAAATAAATAAAAAATATAGCTTCTTACGCAGTTAATTTTCATGCACTGATCTAAATTTTTTCTTTTTAGTGCATTATATTTTGAAATTTTGAATGTATTTTCTAGATTTATTTAAACAATTAATTTATTTAAATCTTATTTAATTTTGAATTTGATCAGTAGTAAAATCATTCTTATATTAATTTTTTTATTTAGTTAGTTTGTGGATATGACATGATTAAAAAAATTTAGCTTGCAAATCAATCTGCAAAATGATGAATTGGATATGGATTTGGTCAAATTCGCATCTGATCTACAAACGTATAGATTAGATTTGGATTGAATTTCACCAATTTATGGATTGGATTAGATTAAAAATTTGTAATTCGAAAAGTCATAGATCATATATGAATTGATTGTTAAAGTAATAAAACTACATAAGAGATGCCACTGCCCAATGCAACCAAGCTGGTGCAAGTTCGAGTCTTTAACTTATGATTGAAATTTTATTTTCATTCTCATTTAGTAAGGGTAGAGCAGATAAATCCCAGAATATAAGTGGAGTTAATAGATTTAATTTAGTTTAGTTTGGTATATTCTAGATTATAAAATATATGCAAATTTTTAATGGAACGTATGTATGTAACAGGGAGACTGGTATCCATGCCTATTTTGAATCCTTTACTAACATCCGCATTGCAAAGAGCTTTAATACAATTCCGCAAGTGTTGCCCTGTGAATTTTGGAGCCTGAAATTCAATATTTTAAATTAATTTTAACTTCTCCACATATAACAAGGCCATAACCTAAGATCTTGAGTCGTTGTTACCAAAAATTTTGGAATGAGAACTCCAATCTCAACAGCATGGATGACACGTTGAATTCATGACATAGGTATGGTAGTTATGACATTCAAATAAAATTTTGTTCATGATCCCACTAAAAAGGCTTTGCCTAATTAAATCTACTAGGAGAATGGACAGCTTCAATATATAAACATAGGTTTTAAGATTCATATATAGTGACGCATGGATAGCTTACCCAATCATGACAAGCGACAACAAAATGATCTGTCCCTCCAGTTCTGTTCCAGAACCTATATTTTCTGGAAATGGTCTTCACATAGGTCTTCAAATAATTCTGCACATCCTGATGATTCTGGAGTTTTTGTTCAGATAGTGCTATCCTTAGCATCTGTGAACTGAAGGGTAGGTAAAACAAGTGAGCTTTCCTTGGGTCTCTTACAACAAATTTTCTATTTCCCTCCATCAATTTCATGAACCATCCTTCTGAGGCATAAATCCCCCTCATGATTGGCTGATGGAATATTGGTTTTTTCTCCTTCTTTATAGATATAAACTTTGAGAAGGCCTTCCATCAATTCGTAGCTCCTGTAAATAACACAGTTAAAAGCTCTAGCTTGGTCCATCGGAGACAATTTTCAACAAGTAAGAAGATTATTAACTCTAGTTCATTATATTGTAATGTTATTGTGATACCGAATAATAGGAAAAGAAAATCTTTAAGCATCTGAAACAGCACAGCTGTTACCACAGTGTACAATGAATATTCAGCAAAGCACCAAATGATTTCCCCCTTTTCGTGTAGGTTAAAGAGAATCATGAGTATTCTTACATCACACTAGCTGACTTTATAATAGTGATGACCTCCAATCTTCTGTTGTTCTTTTTGTACTAATATAAGTTCCTAGAATTTCGAAAGAGCTTGCAAGTGTCTATGAAAAAGAGATCGAAGAAAAGAGTTTACCTTTTAAATATAGAAACATTTCGAAATACAGATGCATGAAGTCCTGGAGTATTCCAGGAAACAGGAGCATTTTCAATCTCTACTTTTGCAGATAGAAGTTCACGATCACGTACAGAAGATGATGACAGTCTCTAACAAAAATAACAAGTAAAGAATTCAGAGACAACAATTGATTCCTCACCATTCAAAATGATATCTTTAAATTAAATTCTTACCATAGAACGAGAAGAAACACGACTCTGAAGCAGTAATAAATCCATCTTGGATATTGACGTAGGCCGCCTATTCCACCTCTTCAATATGGAAATATCTGCCGCAGATAAATTATTAGTTGGAATACTTGCTGGAGGATATTTGGATACCTTAGGATTCAGGGGTTGAGTTTCAGTTGTTTGTCTGACATCAGCGGTGGAAGATAAGTTGGCAGCTGAGATTGACTCAGAAGCTGTTGAGTTTACATCCAACTTTTCAACTTCTGCTGTAAAATCTCCTGGTGATGCTCTGTTTTGAACCCCTCCCAATTCCAAACCAGCTGTTGCTTTTGGATCATCATCAAAATTATAAGTGCTTCCTACTTTTTCAACCTTCTCTAGCTTCCCATGCTCGATTTCCATAGCCTCTGTCTCAGTAGAACTATTATCCAAACTTGTCGCGTATCCCATATTCAAACTTTTGTCGTCGGTTACGCCCTTGTTAAATGAGTTTTCACCCTTCAATTTGTAAAAAGAATCGTTTGGGTAATTTTCAACACCGACCGTCAAACCATGATCCATATCTGGTTCTAGTCTTTCTTCATCACTAGCCACTGCTACATCAATTTTAGTCGATGTTGACATGTTTACAACAGATGTATTGCTATTGCCAACCACCATCATCACAATGGAACCCTTATTTGTCACTAGTGAGGAACTCTGAAAAACAACCATAACAGCCACCACCATGCCAGTAATCACCAGCAATCTCCTGATTTCAGCGCGGCATGACCCATGAAATTTTGCAATGATATCCATATTACAGGATAGTGACAACTAGGATTTCATCCAATTCATCAACAGCACTCCAACACTCAGCACCAAATCATATGTTCTGCAACTTATAAATAAATAAACAAAAAAATAATAATAATACACATCATGTGAAATGGAGAACTAAAAAGATTGAGTTTCTGATGAAGCATAATCAAGATACAATGAGTAGTATTAAAACAAGTTAATTAAGACGCCTAAGACCAAAAGAATAGGTGTGAAATCGTTACAATCATTCTCTCTAAGTAACTTAACAGCAGATGAGGAAGAGGAAATTACCCGTGGAGATTCTGCATGGTCAGACCCAACCCGAGATGAACTGCAGGCGTTGATCTGTGCGTCGGTAACTGAGTTCAGCACTTGAGCTCAGTAGTGTTTTTGGTGAGAGAGTAATAGTAACAAGGGAATTATCACTTGCATCCCCTGACGTTTAAGAAATAATCGTTTTGATAGAATGTTTTATTTAATAGTCATTTACCTCCTCCACTGGACCACTGTTAACCCCGAATCAGAATCATTCTTGGCTTGGGCGTTACCCTACTCAATGTTGTTTTTGAAGTGAAGCATGGCAGACTTGGTGTTTATGTCATTGTTTGTTTTTTTTTAATTACATGAGACTAATGCTTATATTACAATTCATATTATATAAAATTTATAATTGATATTTATAATTAAATAATTACTGAATCTAATTTATATTAATTCTTATAGAATATTACTCAAATTTTATTTTTTTTAATATTTAAAGAATATCTACGCTACTCACATTTTAAAAAAAAATATTATCTTTACTTAATAATTAAAATAAAAATAAACTATTATATGAGTCACGAGAGCTCAAACCGCAATATTTTACAATTGTGAATATAGGATTCTGACCACTGGGCTAAGGCCCAGTTGGTTGGTGTTTATGTCATTGTTACCAATTCTTCAATGCTCGTTTTTCTTATACGAGATTAATGCCAAAGTTTGTTTTCGTAAAAATTACTTGCGAGAATGGAATTTATTTTGGGAATTTAATAATAATCAAGGACCTTCAGTGTAAAACAAAGTTTTATTTTGTTGTTTGGAGATGTGATGTGATCATGTACGTGACAGTGAAAGAAACCACTGGTAATTCTCTAAAAATCTTTTTTTTTTCTTTTTTTATTTCCATCAATTTATACATGCCACTCTTATATATTTTTTCTCAGGATGAACCTTTTGTATATTTTTTTATATTATTGAAAAGATAATGAAATTTTCGTTAGATTTTATTAGGTGGCACAAACGGTAACTTATTTCCATGCGAGTTAAAGTGACAAAAAATCAAATAAATTTTTATTTTAAATAAAAATAAACTTGAAATTTAGTACATGTTTGTGTTTGATGTAGTTTATTTAATGATTATATGTATTTATTTAATTTTATAAATTTTGATTAAAATTATTATTATTATTATTTAATTTTTTATAAAAAATTTAATGATTAAATAATTTATTTTGTTTTTATTAGTAAAAAATTAAATTTTAAATTTTAAAAATAAAGTTTGAAATATTTTTTAAATATTTAAATGTTAAAATGTTATTTACTTATTTAAATATTTTATTTTTTATAATATAATTTTAAAAAATTATCTATTAAAATAATTTGATAATTTTAAAAAAATCTCATCTACAATCAAATAAAAAAATTATATAAAACCCTACAAGTAAAAGTTTTATTTAAAAAATTATATCAAATAGAACCTTATATTTTTATTTTCTAATACCTATATGAATTTCAATTAAAGTGACCTGGGCAATATATCATTAATCATCCTAATTTACATACTAAATTACATGTTTTACTATATTATTATTATTAATAGTTCAATTTTTCCCAATATTATTTCACAGACTTATAATATGCATTGTTGAAAGGTGTTTTTTTTTTGTCGGTTTTCCCGGTCTGCAGCAGCTCGCTAGCCAAATAATGGCGCTAAAACTAATCATCCCATTCCCAATCTTCTCTCCGCCACCAAACCATAAGCCGAACCTGAATCCGAATCCGCCTAACCACCGCCCGGCCACCGAGATACGATTCTCGAGGTGGAACAACGCCAACGCTGAGGAATTCAACCAACGCCGACGCACTCAACAAGAAATCGAAGTAGACATCCGCCGACACCGCCGCTTCGACTCCGCCACTAAAATCACCCAAAGTTATGACTCTTCCACTTCCACAGCGACAAAAGACGTCGCGTTTAAGTCCGCAGGCACGCCTTCGTCTCCTTCAAGGCCCTCAATTCCGGGCAGAAAATCCAAGTACTCCAAACCCGCCACCAACTCCTCCGTCGACCATCCCGCATTTCGAAAAATATCGAAACGGGCGAAAGCTACAAATAAGTCCCTGGAGAAACCGGCCGCCTCGAAATCGAACATTTCCATAACCGAAGACGGCCTCTCTTACGTAATCGACGGCGCACCGTTCGAGTTCAAGTACAGCTACACCGAGGCCCCGAAGGCGAAGCCGCTGAAGCTTCGGGAGGCGGCTTTCTCTCCGTTCGGTCCGACGACAATGGGTCGGCCGTGGACGGGGAGGGCTCCGCTGCCGCCGAGTAAGAAGAAGTTGAAGGAGTTCGATTCGTTCCAATTGCCGCCGCCAAACAAGAAAGGAGTGAAGCCGGTGCAGAAGCCGGGGCCATATTTGCCGGGAACAGGGCCCAGGTACGTCTCGACGAGAGAGGAGATACTGGGCGAGCCGTTAACGGCGGAGGAAGTTAGGGAATTAGTGGAATCGGTTAAAAGATCCAGCCGGCAGTTGAATATGGGTATCAAAATATGTTTTTGGATTCTCTTCTGTTACAAGTTTTACTTATTTATCCTTTTTTTTTTAACACAAAGCTTATAATTTTATTTGCATTTGGTTGATCGTTTGGTGTGTTTTAGGTAGGGATGGATTGACGCACAACATGTTGGACAACATACATGCTCATTGGAAGAGGAGGAGAGCGTGCAAGATTAAGTGCAAAGGAGTGTGTACAGTGGACATGGACAATGTGTGTGAGCAATTAGAGGTTAGTTGCTTGGCAGTTTCAGAGTCTGTGCTTGTAATAATTTTGGCTAATTTTAGTTCAAGAATTCAGTAATTACCCCGAAAAAGATTAGGGTCATTAGATATAGTACCTCATTGAGTGCGTATGCAGTGTAATCTGAGGTTCACTTGTTGGGTTCTATAGTTTCTCAAGCTTTGTTGGTTGAACAGTATCTTGACAGTTTGATACTTCTAGATTCATTAGCTGTTTGCAGTTTAGTAATAATATTCCTTGATTTTGCAGGAAAGAACGGGAGGGAAGATCATTTATAGAAGAGGAGGAGTGCTGTATCTGTTTAGAGGCAGAAATTATAACTACAGAAGTCGTCCACGCTTTCCTCTAATGCTCTGGAAACCTGTTACTCCTGTTTATCCGAGGTTGATTCAGCAAGTTCCAGATGGTCTGACACTGGAAGAAGCGACTGAAATGCGCAAGAAGGGACGAAAATTAATACCAATATGCAAGCTAGGTAGAGTGCCCATTGCCATTGCTTAATGAGAAAATGAAATTAGAAGTCAATTCTTCTCACTAGGAATGAAACAAACTCATATTAGACTTTTGTTTGTCTTACAGGGAAAAATGGTGTGTACTGTGACCTAGCAAAAAATGTTAGAGAGGCATTTGAAGTTTGTGAACTGGTCCGGATCAATTGTCAAGGAATGAATGGCAGCGACTACCGGAAAATTGGTGCTAAACTCAGGGTATACTAAACCATACATGTTAACCCTCATGATTATCTTTTTTGATTAATTAACTTTTTTTTTAGCAAATAAAAAATTGTAATATGCCTTATTCTGTATTCCAGGATCTTGTCCCATGTGTTCTAATCTCTTTTGAACGTGAGCACATACTAATGTGGAGAGGACGGGAATGGAAGTCCTCTATCCTAAAACCGGGAAATGATTCTGAGGATGCAAAAGAATCCAAAGTCGATGGTTCAATTTCTGTTGCACCACCTACAGCAGGCAATGGATCAGTACCATCACATACTCAATTGCTCTTGGTTGAGGGGGGTAGTCTGAACACATTCAATTCAAGCAGTTCCCCTAAAGGTTATGAAGAAGTGCAATCTGCATTACGTGAGAATTTGTCATCCATAGATGGGGAGGAACCATTCTCGGTTACTAAGAAGTCCTTTGCAGATGATAATGAACAACTTTCAGCTTCTGAGAGTTTGTCCTTGCCTGATGACGATGAGCCATTCTCAGACAGTGAGAATTTGTCCTCCGCAGATGATGACGAGCCATTTTTGGCTTCTGATTCGACTACAAATGTGATGGAGATAAATGAAACCAAATCAGCCACGGGCTGCTCAAATGATAAGTCTGATGTCATGAAGAATATCTATGAAAACGTGAGCAAATTGGAAAACTCTGGTGTAGGTAATGATACCTCAGAACCTGTAAGTGATACAAATGAATGTCAGACCGTATTGAATAATAAGGGCTCTGTTCTTGGAGAGTCCGCAGCTTTGTCAGTTGGATCAGAGACCACGCTGGGAAGCGCTGAGAGCACTAGAGATCAATCAGAGCATTTCTATGTGGGTTCTTTAAATCATGACTATCAGCAAAATCCTTCAGGAGTCCCTGAAGATCACAATGTCCTGACAAGGTTGCATGGTCCTAGTTTGGAGATAGTTTTACATCTCATGCGGCAGGCAGTTGAAAATGGAAGTGCCTTGGTGTTAGATGATGCTACATTGGATGCAGACAGTATTTATGAAAGGTCAGTTGCTTTTGCCAAGTCAGCTCCACCTGGGCCTGTATTCCAGCAGCGATCCAGGAAGATAGCTATTCAAAAGGGAGAGAAGAAAGAAGCTGGACATTTGAAAATGAAAAGGGAAGTTCCAAATATGGTTGTTTCTGAGAATAGAGGGAATGTGAGACAGTCTAATAGGAAAAAAACTAAAAATTCTGATGAAATTGAGCATGGTTTAGATGTAGTACTACCACCTCAGGGAAGCCTGAAAATAGATGAACTTGCTAAACTGTTAGCATAGTTGCCGGAAGCTCTTTGGGCGATTTATTCATCATTTTGTTACCATAAGATTTTTTTTTTTGGTTTTTCTTGTTTTGGTGGGGGGGGGGGGGGGGTGTTGGGTTGTTAATGCTAACTGATTCTTGTTCATAGACATCGGCTCCCTTGTAACTTTTCATGTTTGTTTTCTGGTTCTTTTACCTCCTCTTTTTTATGTTTTGAGATTTGATGCAGGTTCAAGCCCATGGAAAAATTAGTGATTTATCAAAACAAGTACACTTTGAAAACAACTGAATGTTGCATTACTCTTAATTACATGACTGAGCTAATTGCTATTCAAACTGGGAATAGTAGATGATAAATAAATAAATAAATATGAAGAATCTTTTATTTTTATTTCTTGCAGTATATTCACGGACTCTACCAGGACATTCTACTCATTTGAGTGAATAATATAAGCTAAATGAAATTTATAAATTTGTAGTTAAAAACAAAGATGGGAAAAGAAAGAAATCTTGATTGTACATTATTGATAGTGTTTTTCATGGATCATTTAGGTCAAGAGCTGAAAACTTGCAGGTTTCACTTAACTGGTTCAACAAACTTGCCATTATCTTCCTTGACTATCCTCTTCCAGAACCAGTGATTTTCAAAGAGAAGATAAATTTCTTCAATGGGAACTTGCTTTGTTTCTGGCAAAAAGAAGTAAATGAAGGCGCTCATGATGACAACCAAGCCACCAAAAACCAAGAAAATTCCGAATTTGAGATGACAGAGCGCGGCGAGGAAAGCCTGTGCTATTAAAGCTGTGAACAAGAGGTTGTTACAGACCACCACACTCTGCCCAGCTGACCTCATTTCCAAGGGGAAGAGCTCACTTGGAACTAACCAACCTAGAGGCCCCCAAGACCTTCCGTAAGCCAACACAAATAAACAGATGACAATTACAAGGAAGATACCTATTCCTTTTGGAAGAGGCTTTCCTTCTCCAAATTCCAGAGCCAATGTTATGGCAACAATTACCTGGATTGTCATTACATCATTCAAACGAGTAAGTATGCTAATAAATAATGCATGCATTCACATAAAGAATTCTAAGGAAAAAGAATGAATTTGGATTGTATTGGAGTGTAGTGTTGTTACCATGTATATAATCATTTCAGTACCAGCTTCTAAGAAGAAAGCTCTTCTTCCAAATTTGTCCACAAAAGCCATTGAAATAAGTGCAGCAATGCAAAGAGCTATGCCAGTAATGACAGACGAGTAGAGAGCTGCCCCTGAACCAAAACCCAAACTCTGGAATATGACAGGAGCATAAAAGAGAATAGAGTTCATTCCCGTTAGCTGTTGGAAAGCTGGGATTCCCAGGGCTCCAATTACCAATTGAGGACGATTTTTCTTTTTAAAAAGATTCCTGAAAGGATTCTTGATGGCCCGTGCTGCATTGCTTGCATCGATAAGATCCGAAAACTCTGCGTCAACATTTGCGGTACCTCTAACTTTTTCCAACACCTTTCTTGCTTCGTCTAACTTGCCTTGTTCTACAAGGCTGTTAGGAGTCTCGGGAAGAAAAAGACCTCCGACAAACATGAGCGTAGCTGGGACTGTGGCTAAACCAAGAGATAATCTCCATCCCCACGGATGAATCTTTTCAGTTCCGTAATTGATCAAGTTTGCTATAAGGATGCCGAGGCAGGTTGTTAGTTGGAAGAGTTGGTTAACTGCTCCTCGGATCTTGGCAGGTGCCATTTCAGATAGATAAAGAGGAACTGCTTGGTTGCCAAATCCAATCCCCATGCCAAGGAAGATGCGTCCAAGCAGCAACATAGAGATGTGTACGGCACATGCATTAAGAATTGCTCCTATGAAGAAACTGACTGAACCAACCATAATGCTAGCTCTTCTACCTCTGCTTCTGGTGACATAAGAAGCTCCAAATGTGGAGACAAGCCCAGCAAAATATAATGAGGATGTGAAGAGTGTGAGCACTTGGTTATCGTACTTACAGTAATCTGTTTCAGTCAAATGCGCTTGCTTCCTTCTGTACACTTTTGGGAAAAATTCCTTCAAGAAATCATCCATCGAAGTCACTCCACCTGAACATGAAATTCAATTACAAGTTTCTAATTATTCTTTGATTAATTGTACAAGGGCACCACCATTTCTTTGTTGATTTGGATTGGAGGAAACATAATGATAAACAAATGTGGGGTCCGTATGTAGGTGAGGCCTCGCATCAATGGACTGTATTGCAATTTCTAACTTTACTGAATTATTGAAGATGCATAATGAAACTCAACGACCCCAAAAACGAAAAATCCACAATCATCGTGATCACAAACAGATGGTTGTTGCCATTTGTTTTAAAGCTAAACAAGACAAGATAAACAATCTGGCCTAAAAAATAAATATTATTGCTATTTTTATTTTGGGAAAATATTTGAACTAAGGTCCAACTTGTGAGGAAAAAGAAAAAAATAATAATAATAATATATATATAAACTATAGTTCTAAGTTTTGTAATATCAGTCAAAATAACAAGAATAATAATGAGAATATAAACAAAACAAAAATTACATTGGTTATCATAAAATGATGACTCCAGAAACAAAAACAGTCTTGATGATGATACTAACAATAACAAATAAATTTCTATTTTGTTCTTAAAAACTTGATGAATGAAAAAAGAAAAAGAAAAAAAAAACTCAAGTTCATGAGTTGATAAACATTCTAACAACACTTCGCAAAGAAACAACAAGAAGAAACAGAATAAACCCAGAATGGAAGTGAAAACGTTAATGAACAATTAGAAATGAGGGAAAAAGAATAAACAATAAGTAAAAAAAAACAGACCAGAAACACCAAGATCATAGCCGAAAAGAGACCCTCCCATGGCAGCAACCATACAAGCTATTAAAAAATAACTTGTAATCCTGTACTCATAGAGATGAGCTCTCTTCAAGTCACCAGCATCTGTAAATCCTCCTCCAGCCATCTCTTAATCTCTGCGTTTTGTTTTCTTTCAAAAATAAACTTTTTCTCTTTTTTGTTCCCTTCTCTTTTGTGCTACATATATATTCTGACAAAATAAAAATGAAACAAACGAAGGAACACAACAATGAGTGATCGAACTGTTAAGTACAAGGAATGTATAAATAGCCAAAAAGAGTCAAACCCAGATGAGGTCACCGTTCATATAAAGAAATAATTAACTAATCAATAATATTAATCATAAAAAAATCAATATATATTTTTTTTCTTTTACCTGAAACTCAAATGAGAAGGGAGTGACTGTGACAGAGACTTGTATTTGGATTAATACTCAATATTGCCTTTTATAAACATACCCAGTTTGTTAATAATCTCTGTACAGCTAAAATTTACAATGCCCCAGCCATAATTATATAAGCTGTTTTAATTATCCTAATCCATAGCTGCATTCTCGGGCAATATTAATCCAAAACCAACTTTTATGGTTCATAATTTTATTAGTAGCTAAACTTAATCCAAATCCTCTAAAATTAAAATATCAATTAACAATATTAACGTCTGGATAGAGATGAATGATTCAGCCTTTAACTATTGGGATAATTAGTCTTTTTTGACTCGGTCTTTTTTTTGCTTTTCGGTTCTCTGTTTTTGGCCAACTATTTTTATGCTAGTTGTTATAAAATATAATTATCCCAATAATCTCGGTAGGGATATTTACTTTTATATCATAAATGGCAAGTTGTGTTCCCCATATTTTAGATTAAAATGCCTCATTGACTTTGACTCTATGAGTTGTTATGTGTATTTAATTTGGATAAAAGTTTAGTTAAAAACAAATTGTGTCCAATAATTGTTGTACATTGTATTTAGTTATTTAAGAAATAAACCATTAAACGTGTATTAATTGGTATAAACTTTACGATTTTGAAGAATTACACTCACAAAATCAACCATTAACTCAGAATGATTTTTGAGGGATTAATTGGAGCCTCACATGACTTATTTGATTCTCTATATTAAAACTAATGAATTATAAGAAAATCTCTCTCTAATTTTTTATGGAAATAAATTATTGAATTAATATTCTGCAAATATCTCCATTGTATATTACAAATAGAGAGAGAGAGAGAGTTTGACAAGTCAAGCATGAAATGGATCATTTAGAATTTTTTTTTTTTGCCGGTTTATTTTTTGGCCATTAGTGTACAGTTTATGTCCCACAGCTCCCTTTGAAGACAAAAGCCCTTTATTTTGTATTGGATTTAATGTATTGATGTATGTTACATTGGTCAATAAATTAGAAATTATGAAATATTTTAGGCCCCAAATTTCCATAGAAAAATTATATTAGAATGGGACATATGGACCCCTTGCTGTAAGTGAAAGCGATTCAGTTGGAGACTTTTTTTTTTTCAGCATCTTGATCGACCATTGCTTTGGCTTTCATTTGAAATAATATTTTTGTCAAATTTCATAAAGAGACGCCACTAAGCCTCCCTAAGTCCACTGGCAACAACCCTTTTACTTACTGGGAGTGAGGTTTGAAACTCTGAAATAACACGCATTCACAGTCGTGTGTAAACTAACTACATACATATAAAGGGACCCCACACACCTGAAATCTGATCAAATTTTAATTGTTCAATTTAACCCTGTGGTACACGATCAATTAAGCTTTATTAGGCTTAAAGAGTTGATAAAGAAAAAATCATTTTTTTTTCTTTTAGCTTGTCTTTGATTTTAATATAGTTGTTAGTCCCTAATTGGAAATTATATATATGAGTGTGTTCCAATCATCCCTAATTATATAAAGTTGCGGATAAAATAAAAGATAAAAAAATATAAATTTCAATGCATGTATTTTATTCTGTAGTATATTAAAATTTATATTTTTTTATTTTTTAATTATTTCTTATTTTAGTATAGTTGTTTTATTCCTTTCTTTAATATAATTAAGGATTCATGTATGAAAATCCATATGTATGTGTATATCCCTCAGTTTGTTCAATGGGTAAACTTAACTTTATTTTATGATGATAGACAAAAAAATTATGATACTATTTTGAAGTGTGGCCTTATTTTTATTTATTAGTAATATTATCTTTTTTTCCGCAGTCAAGGTGTAGTACTACTTGGATAAGAATGAAGACTTTCTTCTCCATTAAAATTACAAATGCCAGCCAACTTCTCATACCAATAGTTCTTGCGAAAATATGGGCGAAAAGAGTGGGCTATTTTGACCGATTAAACACTTTTACGCCCATATTTTCACACACCCTTCAATGCGAATTGAATGAAAACTCTGCGTAAACTAATAACAATATATCACAAACCCTTTTTGTGAAGATTATTAAAATACAATATTTTAAAGACAAAAATATTTCTATGGATGGATATATGTTACTTAAAAAACTGAACAACTAAGAGGGATCAAAATTGAAGAACATGTCGGTTACGTCGTAATAAAAGCAGGATTATTTTGGATTTTTGAAGGATGTATGGAGTAAATTAATTAATTTTTTGATGGTTATAATTTTTATATGGAACGAAACAATGGGAAGCCGTGGTACCGTAACCCTCTTTGGTCTTTTGTGATTGCACCCCTTATTTTCTTTTGTATTTATAATTCCCTAAAGTAATTCTCATCTTCCCCTCACGGCCTCACCTCCATAATTTGCTCACTTTTCTCCTTTTCAAATCATTAATCAATTAATTGCAGTCAACAAGAGCCAATTTGACATCCTTCATTGCAGGGCTTTGCTTGTTTCCTTATAGCTACCATATTCATTTGCTTTATAGCATCATAACAACAATGAACTGAATTTACATATCTGTAAAAATAAATCAATATATATAAATATATTCTTGTAACAACACAATATTCATTATCTACAAAGATGCAAACCCAGATTTTGAATAAAAATAGTTGTTTTAATCTGTCAATAATTGTAACTGGCCAATTGAAACAATAAAAACCAAACATATGAAGCAAAGTATAGTTGCAGGTTGTCACGGGATGGGGGGTTTAGCGCAGCAAACCTATGCAGTACTTAGACGACTTCTAGCACACAAGTCGCTAATATAAGCCTAAAACACTTCTCAAATTAACCAAGTAAGAATGGTTGCGGAAAATGCTAGAAAGAAGTAGAGCAATATGGCCAAAGTATATTTTATTACACATTAAAGAATAAATTACAAAAGAGCTAGAGAGCTTGTATTTGTGTTGGAGTGTTTGTGTGTGTGGTATGGTTGTTGGGCAAATGAGGGGGCTTACCCCTATTTATAGGTGTCGGAGTGCTAGGGGAGGAAACTTCCTTACAACTTCCATAAATATCCTAGGGACATATGTGGAGAAGCCTAGACACTTCTAGCTTATTTACAATTGTAGAGAATTATAGATCTTGAGCTGGGCTTGGATGGTTGCTAAATGCACCACGGTTAGCTAGTTGTGTTGACGGCTCATTTCTAAGTGCATCAAACTTCTAAGTACACCCGCCTCTTATGCTAAGCACAACTCGCTTCTAAGCGCACTCCATATCTGAGCGAACTTTTGTTAAGCGGACCTGTGTGTGCGAAATTAACCTCTGATTGCAGGAGATTTGAGCGGCCCATGATAAGGTGCCCAAATTAACAACATAAAATACTGTAACGAAAACTCTTCTTCAACATTTTATCAAACTCCTTATGAGAATAACTTCCTCATTACGTATTTAAAGTATATATTTATATCAAATAATTGTTGAATCTAGTTTACAAGACTACTGCTGATACAATTAGATAATTATCGAGACCAATTTACATGAGAAAGATTGCCTTCATTCAATTAAATTACTAGGATTAGTTTACAAAACTAATACAAATATTATTGAGACGACTGCCTTTACTCAATTATGGATATTACTGGAAATACTGACTTCACTTGATTATGAAAATTACACAAGACTACTATTTATATTTATAATTAGATAATTATTTGGACCAATTTACATGAGAAGATTGTCTTTTCTCAGTTAAATTAGTAAAACTAGTTTACAAACTAGTACTAATATTTATAATCAAACAATTACTGAAACGATTATCTTCACTTAATTATGGAAATTATTAGGACGACTACCTTCACTTAATACTCAATTATGGTAATTACTGGGATGATTATCTTTACTCAATTATAGAAATTGTTGAAACTAATTTACATGAGAAGACTGCTATCACTCAAATATTTTCCATAATTAAGGAAAGAATTTTGTGAGGGCTCTAGCCACTTGGCCAAATATACTTGTCAGTAGTTAGATGGTAAACAACTCACTTTTTCACACATTTGAGAATAAATTTGAGTTCCCCGTATGTGTCAAGGGGAATGTGAGAATTGGTTTATGTATAAACTGTGTATATTTCAATATTTAAAAGTAAATGCGGTTTGCTCCAGACCTAAATATTTAGATTGTGAGACGAGAAATTCCTATAAATTTCTAATTATAACTTTAAAAATAAAATTGAATATCACCTTCAAAGTATGGCCCCTCTGGGTTTGATTCCCAATGATGCCAAATAAGGCCGAATCCTATCATTGATTCATTGTGTATAATGTATATACGTGCACGTAGCTCCTAATGTTTATTTTCTCCGTTAATTAAAAAATGGTATCAAATAATAAAATTAAAGATTATCAATTAATGTTCTCTGTTAATTATTAATGGTATCAAATAATAAAATCAAAGAAAATTAATTACTAAAGTTGTAATCCTCTAATTTTGGAAATTTATTTTTCAATAACTTTCCTTTCGGAAATCGATTTATACCTGTTATTACTTTCCTCTTAATGTAGTTAGAAAACAAATTCCTGTTTAATTTTCCTTATCGTTGATGACTTCGAAAATTAAACTAACTCTGTTTAGTCTTCGCTTTTATCCACTTTGAGTTCTACCATACAAATAAGTACACAAGGTAAATAAAAAAGAAAAAAACGTAAAATGCATGAATAAAAATTTGTTCTCGTCGAAAACAAAATCATTATTGGATTTAATTTTGTATTTACTCCCTTCTCAGTTCTGTTTCTTGATCTTGCTCAATTGGCGGATAATCTGCCGGCAGCTCTAGCATTACTGGTAAGTTTTTTTTTTTTTTTTTCTAAATTTTGTTTGAAGGGGACCAGAACCCTAATCTTGAAATATAATTAATCACTCACTTGACAGCATAGCATGTTTTTAGTTCTTGTTTTTAGAGGAATCAATTAAATTCTGTATCGAAATTTAGTTGGTATTCGAATTTATAATCAGTTCTTATTTTAAATTTATTTCTGATGCATGCATGAATGCATGCATGCACATTCATATGACATATCTTAATATCTACATAATTAGCAATTCAACAGATTGATAAAATTATTAGAGAGTATGCGCTGCAAAAAATATTGTGTTATTCAAGTGGTGGGTTTCGCGTTTCAAATTATACAGAATACATACGTATATTGAATTACGTTTTTGTTTTTTTTCTTTCTCGTGCATTTTGATAGAGTCAGAGATTCCGAAGATCATTAAATCATGAATCAAAATTCAATGGCGAACGGCAACAACTATTCTGAAGAGTTGAAAAAGCAAGGAGCCGCTGCTTTAGCTCTAACTTGCATCAAGAATAGAAGATTGGACAAGAAGGCAAAAGCCAATTTGCATAAATATTTGAAAGCCACTTATCTCGATAAATCAATTTCAGTCCAAGTTAATAATAATGCTGCAGAAATAAATACATCCTCCTCATCACCGTCATCAACAGCAGAAGCAGCAAACTTAAACTTAGTAGAAGATAATGGAGCTCATGGTGATGGTTACGTTGATGGTGATGATGACTACAAGCCGCCAGATATCCCTCCGGTGCGGAATCTGAATGGGGTAATCGGAAACTGCAGCAAGCCTTTAGAGAAGAAGCTGACAAATACTGATTTGAAAGTGAACCAATGCAGGCTGTCAATGAACAGAGGCAAAGTCCTAGAGCTTTTGGTGCCATTGTTGAACGAGGAGGAGTATCGGGTTCTGAAGGAAGGCATCCCGGTGACTGTGTATGATTTGGACGGAAACACATTCCCCATGAGCTTTAAGGTTTGGAGTGAGAGCAAATATTATGTCCTCACTAGTGGTTGGACTAAATTTCACCAAAACAAAGGCCTGACCGACAAGCATGTTGTTACATTGTGGATGTTTCGACATGCTGAGACTCAGAAGCTTTGTTTTGTAATCTCTTGGAGGGAGGTTATTGCCAGGAAAATTAAATAGTGTAGTTAGTTAGTTCATTGGTATATACCAAGGTGATCAAGTACATGGGAGTCCCTACGTTACAATTAATGTAACATACACACTCAACAACAACCACACAAATGGTGTGGGCTCATTATTTGTGTGGTTGTTGTTGAGTGTGTATGTTACATTAATTGTAACATAGCATTTGCCCAAGTACATAGATATTACAAGAAATTAGTTAGTTAAATTTTCAGTACGGCTAGTCTGAGTTGAGACGTTCGAGATTTTCTTATAATAACTAACCCAATAGATTGATTATGCTTATCTTATATAGGGCTAGTTTGTGGTTGCAGGGGTTGATGAAATAAGCAGTTTGTGTTGTGCATATAAAATAAGTTGCTGATTAAAAAAGTAACTTGTCGTTTAATAAACTGTGTTGTTGCAGTTGCTTTGAGTTTGAAAAGTAGATTATATTTGTTTGGTAAAATTTATTACAAAAATGTTATTTTGTTATATAATAACCAAAAAAACATACGTTTTTATTACTTTTTATTTTTAGAGTATGTTTAATAAAATTGTTTAGACATATATTTTTTCTTGAATATGTAAAATTACATTAAAAATTCAATTAAAAAAATCTAAAGAACTTTATAATCTGTTATATAAAATATGATAAAGATATAAGTATGATTTATATATTAGGGTTTATGAATAAATAAGATATAATTATCTTTTTATTAAAATCTAGGGTTATAATAGGAATTTTAAAAAGGTATGATAGCTTATTAATTAAGCTGCTTATGAAAAACAGCCCTCTACATGCTTTTAAAAACTGCTGATAAAATAGAAAAAATTATGAAATAAACTATTTTTACAAAATTTACCGAACATTATTTTTATAAAAAATTATGAAATAAGCAACTTATTGAATTTCAACTGTAATTCCAAATGGGCCCAGTTTCAATTCTTTTTTTTAATACATGTGGTGAATCAGTTAGCTATAACCCCATAACAAACTACACTTTTTTTTAATTATATGAGACTATTATTCATATTACAACTTATATTATATAAGATTATAACTGAAAATAAAAATATTAATTATGTAGATTTTTAACTCTCAGTAATATTAAAGAAAAATACTGCTTTCCCTCAATTATGCATTATTATTAAAGAAAAAATTACTTGCTAAATGTGTTCGTAGGTTCGAATTGCTGAACCACTGGCTAATGGCCGAGTCGCTGCACTTTAATTAATCTCAAGTTCTGTCTTGGCCATGACCACCATGCATGTCTAGAGATGTCCAAAAAATTCCAGACCCGGCCCAGATCCGGACGAAACTGGATAATCGAAATGTAAAAAAACTTGGGTTCGGAATAAAATTTGACAACCCGGATATATCCGGATTCGGGTTTAGGTTAACCCGGATATCCAGAACTTGGACCCGGATATTTAATTTTAAATATTATTTTTAATTAATTTTATTGATTAATCTTTTATTTTTTATTTTAAATGTATTAATTTTTTATTTTTAGAATTTTAAAATTAATATTAATTTATTAATCCAATTTCAAAATCCGAAATTCAAAAATCTAAATTTTTTTCGGGTTGAACCCGGACCCGAACTCGAGTGAAAAAATTGTGGTTAAAACCCGAGTTCAAAAAAAAAAAAAATATCCGAATCCGAATCTAAAAAAACTAAATCCAAACCCAGACCCACTTTGCCATCCCTATCCCTATGCACGTGCGACAAGTAGCTATAATTAAGTCAACAGTGTTTTAAACATAAAATATAAAAAAGGAAATTAAAAAGTTAAAGTTGAAGTTGAAGTGGAGAAAAGTCTGCCTTTGGCGGCCTTGGGCATTTGGCATAACTCAACTTGAGAGATAAAAATATCTAACATTGACTATGATTGCGCATTGGGCTCTGTTAAACTAGGTTGGGACTCAAATATAATTTCAACTTTTTGAGTTAGCCTTTAATAAGGCCGTTTGTTTCCGAGTGTCTTAATAATTTTTAAAAATAAATCCTAAAAAATAAAATAGTCAAAGAAGAGAGAAAGAAATTTTTTAATTATTGTGATTCCTTATCTGCTGATTTTTGAAATTATAAGATTTTAAATGGAAATTAAAAGATAAGTTAAAGATTCTAACATTAAATAATTAATTTTTTATACTAAAAAGATAAAGAATTTATATTTTTTTTCTTATTTTGAAAGACTGTTTGAAATAAACTAAAACTGTGTTTGGTTACTGAGAAAATGAAAAAGAAAAATGAAAGAAAAAGAAAGTAAAATAGAATCTGCTTTCATTAGCTTACTTCAATAACTGAAATGAGTACAAACAATCATATATATTTATATGCAGACGCTATTGCATTGAATCTACTTCTTAGAGCTTCCTAGAAGCTTTATGCACAACTATAGCTGCTGAATTGGTTATAACTAACTTGCCATGTCTGCCTAACAGATTTGCTAAGCTGCTAGCTATAACACCAAGCTTATCATGCTCTGTGAGCTCTGTATGGTCCTCATCACCATATATGCTAACAAAGATTAATAGGAATAAATTAATGGTTAGACAATATTATTAATAATAGCTATTTAACATTAAGGTTATTAAATATATGATTTTTATAAAAAAATTAATTATATGATAATTATTATTAATTAGAGAGTTGTTTAAAAATAAGTTTCTCCTAGTATCGTAAAAAAAATATTTTTATTAGTTAGAGCATTATTAAAAAAAATTAAAAAATAACCCGTCTTTAAAATATGAGTCTTAATAACTGTTTTATTCGCCTAAAGTTAAAATCACCTCTATACTTCATTATCTTCTATTAAATAACAAAAATAAGCCAAAAAGTTGATTACTGCATTGAACTTAGAAACAAGTTATATTATGAGTTTTTATCTACCGCAAATATGAATATGCTTTTCACCTGCAGTTGACTACTTAGAGTAATATTAGGGATAAAAATTGATACTTTGTGGGCAAATAATTAGAATTAAATCAGGCATATCCTAACACGTACACGGTATGAAAATATAGCTATATATAAATCCAGTATTAATGGATAAGACTTCCTTCAAATTCTTAATTCTCAAATATGGATGAGAGTTTTTTTAAAATAAGAAAAATGAAATATGGGTTCAGTTATGTTATAACAGTAGTGTGGTATTACAGTTGCTTTCATCTATTGAATCTAACTAATATAACTATACAATTATAAATTTAATAACTGATTATAACTATTATACTATACCACACAGTTACAGCATAACTTTACGTATAAGATATGGATAAGAGAAACCTTTACTGGTCACGATTTTATTTTATACCCACGCCATACACACGTTGTCTCAGGCATGTTAATCATGTCAACTTTTTATTTATTTATTTTTAATCATTTAACTTTAATCAGTCAGGTAGCTAGATTTGTTGTAATTATTTGCCCTTTGGCTCCAGCAGCTTTACCCGGGACACACGTTTGGCCTGGGCCTATTCACCCACCAATAAAGCGATCGATCGAGCAAGATAATCAAATCCAACCGCGTTGTTTTATAATTTCAACCAGTTATTTCAATAATTATTTAATTCTCTATGTACGCCCCCCCAAAAATTTCACAAGTAACGTGCACTCTATATCTACTTACGGCCTGGAATATATCGCATGTGTAAATAGTATGAATGTGACAACCCAACAAGTATCATAAGATATCATGTCATGTAGACATTTTGTTAGGTTAACAAAAGATTAACAAAGTATGTTACTAACATATTATTTGAAATGTTGAATTTTAGGAGAAAAAAAGTATTGAATTTAAAAGATTTTGTGGTACTTTGATACTTTTAAAAGGTAAAATAGTCAACACTCACATTAAACCAATCTTTTAGCGGTCTTAGATTGTAAAAAAACATATCTCTGAAAGCAAAAAAAAAAAAAATTTAAGAATAATGTAATTTGATTAATTCCTTCAACTTCTTTCTTGTTTGAATTTCTTAAAAAAATAATAATATGAATTTATTGATTTTTAAAAAGAAAGAGAAAAAGAAAAATGTGCGAGTCAAACGTCAAAAAGAATCTCCATGACAATCACGTGCTCAAATTATAAAGTTAAAAAAAAATTAATAATAATAATAATAATAATAAGAAACAGAAAAGTAGACGTGGTGTTTGAACGATTCTTACACTAACCTGTACCAAACAAATCCACTTGTACTGCCCTCTCTCTCTCTCTCAGTAACTATTACAGTTCTCTTTGACCTAGGGTTTGTTCTTAATCGGCTTGTCACCAATTCAGGTATATTTCTCCTTATTTGCTTCTTCATTTTTACCTTTTTTCAATTTAGGTACCTTCATTTTTTTTAATAATTTTTGTGTTTTTTTTCTATTTATTGAATATATGGGGGGATTTTGATGAAGTTCACGTGGGATTTCGATTCTTTTGGAATCTTATTTGATTTCACAGCTGATTTTGAATCCTATTGATATCTGCTGTTTCTGGGTACAGTTTTTATTTGGGTTGCTTTAATTTCTGTGACATTTTGGGGCTTGCATGCATGATTAAGTAGTGAGGGACAGATCTGGGAAATTATTGTTTGGTAGCTGAGAAATGAGAAAGAAAAATGAAACATTAAAGTTGTTTTTCTCTTGATATAAAATTTTATTTGACTTAGCTAAAAGGTTTTTCTCTTGTTATAAAATTTTATTTGACTTACAGTTAAGAGGTTTTTGCCTTTTTAGCTCAGTCGAAGCCATTTTGCGGTTTTAAGGTCACTTGTGTGCCATGATGTGGCTGATGGGGTCTTGGATAATTGGAAATTTGAGGTTTGGTACTTTGCTTACTTTATTTTTCGTTCGCTTATTCAGCAAACATACAAAATCTTAGTGTCTATCTCTGATCTTATGCTGGTAGTTTAGTGTAACCCTTTCACTGGCTGTTTCAGTTAGTTTCTATTAGCTTTTAGGATGTTCAGTGTTTATTAGAATATGTTATTTCTCCTAGTTTTTGGCCTTTTGGGGTAAATTATAGTTGAAATATATCTTTTGCTGTGCCATGTAGCAGTCTGGATTTCTGAATTATTTTAAAACTTGTACAGTTAGGCTTATGGTACGATACTAGTCACCATTTTTCTGACTGGAGAACCATGACCTCTGGGTGTTCTTATTTATTGCATGCAAGTTAATCAACAATAATGATTGTGCATAGTGATTAAATTTGAAAGATTTGCATTTACTTTTAGATATCAATATGTTTCTTTGGATTGGTTGAGGTTTCACTTCTTTGTGTCACTGATTTTTTATTTCAGCCTCTCTGTTTGTCAATTTATTTGTTTTACATGGGCAATTTTTCTCCCCCCCCCCCCCCCCAAACTGTTCTTTGTAATAAGATTGAATGCTCTGCAGGCTTGTACTTTTGTGGTGGCAACATACGGGTTCACGATAGTAGAGGGTAGTCTGTAGGATTGAAAAAGTTCATGCTTGACCCTCATTGATACACATCAGTCCTATAGCATGGAGGGCGATAATGGGCTTGAGCTGAGCCTCGGCTTATCTTGTGGTGGATCAGCTGGTAAATCCAAAAGTAAAAATGGTAGCCCTTCAGATACTTTAGCAGAGGAAGTTGACAGGGGAAACAAAATCGGAGATGATTTTAAAACTTTCCTCCATGGCACCACCCAGAAACAGGACTCAGGTGCTGGGTCTCAGAGAAGTGATTCAGTGAAATCTCAAGAGAACTTCTTCAATGACCTGTCCAAGGTTTCTGCTGAAGCTGATGCTTCTACCAATTTGAATAGTAGAGGACTTTGGGTCTCAAACATCAGTAGATCTGCCGAGATTGAGGAGGAAAAACAATCAGACACTGGTAATAAACGAAAAATGCTGTTTGATGAGGTAAATAATAAAAAAGGACTTGAGAGAGATGCACTTCCTTCTGATTTACATGACAAGACAAAGACGTCACATATTTCCATAACAACAACGGAAGGCTCGACTGCTGAAAATGAAGATGTGGCGGAGTCTGAAGTTGAGGGTTCAACCTCAAGGATGGTTTCTCACCAAGATGATGGCTCCAAACGATACATTACAGTTGGTGGTTCCTCTGAGGTTCCAAAGGAGGTTGGGGGGTTTTCTGATTCGAGTGTTGTAGACGTGCATGGACAAAAGAGGTTTAATGGTTCTTCAGAAAATGAATTTAAGGTCGGAAACATAAGTTATGGTGTTCCATTCTCAGTTCAACCAATGAACATTATGAATATACCTTACACCATATCTGTGCGGGAGCCTAACTCAGCTGGAGTCCCTGGCACATCAGTAGTTGGCATGACACAGAAGATGCCTACTGCAAGTGGTGAGCGATCAGGAGCCCAGCCTGTGAACCCTGGAAACACACCGGTTATGTTTGGCTACTCGCCTGTCCAACTTCCAATGTTTGATAAAGATAATTCATGGGGTTTGGTTCCTCAGTCTCAGCAGATCCACCCTTCTTATGCTGGTAGAGGTCCACAAAACTCAGATAAGCATAGCGATGGAATAAAGATTCCTCAAGGTTAGGGAGCACATCTCTATTCTTCTTATTGATGCTTTAAGAAGAAATGGCTAGTTTATTTCGTTAAATAGATAAATTTGTAGAAGCTGCCACATCCACTGCTTTTGAACTTAATCAGCCCTTTGTAAAAAGAACTTACTTTTCCTCACATTTAAATGCATGGCCTGAGCTTGATTTTGACTGAGGTTCTTTTACCTCTAAAGAAAACTGATTATTTGATATCAAACATTTTTTTGAATCATAGGAAGCCATGCTGATGATGCTCAAGACTGTATAATTGTTTTTTTTTTTTATGGTTTAATTGGTGAAAGAAGTACGGCTTATGCAATTAACCCACACCTATAATTCTCTTGAGGATATTTGCTCATATTAAGTTTACATTGTTGGATGTTTGAAGTAAATTCTGACTATGTTTTTTCTCACGTGTTATTACATTTCTTGAACTTCTATTGACTCTTTGCCGCTGATGCTAATGCTGTTTATGTTTTCGGTATATTATATGACGTATCTACTTTTTCCATTACTGTCAATGCCTATGATTGGAAATGGATTTCTTTATTTACCCCTGCTTTATGAATGCAGCTACCATGCAAGCAATTGGACGTAATTCATCCGAGGCCGCACAATTTGATGGGAGAACGATAGAGTGGGCCAGAGGTGAAGGGAAACAGCATGCTGCAGAAGAAGGCTCCTCGGCTCGAGCAGAAGATGTAAAAGCAAGTGGCATGAACCATAGGGCAAATGATATATCCGACCGATCAACACCAGCAGGTCTTTCTCTTGATTTATCAGCTATAAAGCCTGGTATTGCTGCTGAAATAAAATTTGGGGGATGTGGTTCTTGCCCAAATTTACCATGGGTGTCAACCACAGGTTCTGGCCCAAATGGTAGAACAATTTCTGGTGTTACTTATAGGTACAGTTCAAACCAGATCAGGATTGTTTGTGCTTGCCATGGAAGCCATATGTCCCCAGAGGAGTTTGTTCGACATGCCAGCGATGAGAATGTTAACCCTGAGAGTGGCACTGTTGTGCTCACATTTCCAAGTTCGAACCCTGCTGCCTCTGCTCAGAGCTGAAATGCGCCATCCTTTATTTTTTTCTTTTCCAGACTAAAATTGATTAATTGACATGTGATCGAGGAATACTTGTGTATAACTTTGTACAACCAGCGAGATTCCTCAACTTTCTTGTTATATACTCTTCTTTTATCTGTTTGTCTCAACTACAAAAGCCGATTCTGCCAATGTATGTAATAATGTGTTGCATAATTTTGTTGTCCAATAGTAATGATCTGCAGTGAGAAGAATCTTAAACAAAATTGTGGCATTTGGGATGTACTCGATTGATTTGAAAAATCAATGACTTCAGGGGTGGCAAAGAAGCAGGTTATATAGATTTGAAGAAGCCGTAATAATGCATCAATAGAGATGAAGATGGACAAACTTCATTTCACCAGCAAACAAGGTTTGCTCCTGACTTCTTTGATAATTATTTTTCTCTGATTTACTTGGCTTTATTTATGTTTAATCACGGGTATTTTTGCTACTCAACCCCATCAACCACCCGTACTTCACATTTTATGTTGACGTGAGCATTACTTGTTATCAGATCATAATTATCTCTAATTAGACTTGATTAAGCAACAATTTATCCTTTAGCTTCTGGAAGTGCCTTAAGTACTTGGTTAACAATGAATCACCAATAGACGTCAAAACCCAGGTCAACTAATTTTCGGTCGTTTTCAATTTCCTAATGTGACACGAGCAGATGTACTTGTGATAATGATGCGGAAACCGGTCGCTTAATTGCCCCACAAATGTCAAAGATACGTGTGTAGTTGGCACCAAATTTTTTTCGTAATGCCCACGCATGTTTATTTTTTATTTTTGGTCTCACGAGATATCTTGGAGAAGAAAGCCTCAACTGGGAGAAGTATTTTTAAACCCGTATTATAATTTAAATTAGAAGTTCTCGTTCGAATCGAAAGATACAAATTCTCCCAATAAAAATAATTTTTCTGCGATTCAAATTAAAAAACAAACACAATCAAACTATTTAAGAGAATTCCATTACTAATAAAGCCAATACCTTATTGGTTGCCCACGTATGTTTATTATAAGGGAGTTTATAAATATTTTCAACGTGCTTCCTTGGGGAATACCGCCGGATTTTCTTTGTGTTGGGCTTGTTCCTCACAACTGCGTTTACCAGTCAGTGTATGTGGTGAAATATTTGCCTTGACCAAACACAAGGATCTTATTATACGATACTCTGTCTTTGACAATTTTATCATTGGATCACGACACAAACTCTGTCGCAAGGATGACAGGATAAATGTTCCTTGTATCAAGGTTCCAGCTGTTCGATTTTATCAAAAAATTCACTTTCAATAATCCCATCTGGAAATTTTCAACTTCTTCTTATTATTATTAATTTTTCTATCTATCCCTACCTATTAATAGGAGGGAAATTAAAATCCTAATCAACCATATCTATTAATAAGAACAGAATTAACGTCTCAACACCAATTTTTTTGTATTTTTTTTTGGTTGATGGGAGGACTTGACTCTGAATGTTAGGCCCTTAATTTTCACGAAGCATGTTCTTCCATTGGAATATAAAACTCGTCGATAACTTATTTAAACATTAGGATCAAAGGAAATACACGAATGTTTTGCCATAAATTATACTCTGTGAGGTGACCAAGGTTTTAGCTCAACTGATTAGTGGGCAGCCTTCTTAAGACTTAGGTCTTGGATTTTAAGTCTCATATAGTGTGCATGTGTGTTTAATTAATAAATATAAAAAAATTGCTCGTGAGGAAACATCTTCACATTGAAATTCAGAAAATTGCAGCGTATATATTAACTTTTGTTACCATGCCATAAGATGGTTAAAAATATTAATAAAATCTGATGATGTGATAGTATTCAAATGGTTAAACCAGTCACAGCCTTTTAAGCTTTTACTATAGCTAACCGAGCATATGCCTAAATAATAGCTGTGCAATTTGAGACCACTACTTGCCTACAAGCAGAAGCAAATCGTTTTTTCATTGACTTTATTTGGTATTCTAAAAGCAGCTGATACCGACTTTTACTTGCAATACATGTATACTGACCTCAGTGATCTTGTCACAGCAAGCAACCAAAAGGGGAGACCTAGAAAAATCCCTGTAAGAAAACATATGCATCAGATTTGAATAATTTAAAAAACACGTGGCTAACTAGAAATTTACCACAGCAGAGAAAAACAAGGCTCCAGTAACCTTTTTTTTTTTTAATGCACACCCTAAACTGAAAATGTCAATTTTTTTTTTATAGATAAAATTATTGGTGGCGTCGTCGAATGAGCAAAGCATCTAATCCTGTAACTAAAGGATATGTCAAATTCATCTTCATAACATGGTTCTTTTTCCCCCCCAGAACAATGCTTACCAAGTCAGCTGCCAAATTTCTTTTATTAGTAATAAAAAGCTCCCCATTATCATCATCACTGCTGAATTTCAAAGTTTAAAAATTTTGCACTACATTATAAAAATGATTTATAAAGTGAAGACAGACAAACACAGCCTCAGAAGAAACCAAGAAAAACTGACAAAGCAGAAAAGGATACTATATTGTTCGATGACATATTAATAAGGCCATGCATAACCAACCCATTTTCAAAGATTACCCTTTAAAGATTTTATAAAGTTTTTGCATCAGAATTTCATACTTATCAGAATAAATGCTTGCCTGAGGACTCTTGAATCCTGCAATTTCTGATTCTGATGTATCAATTGCGGTTTCTTTGTTTGCTTCTTTTGATCATGCTCTTCCATGTTGAAGCTCAAAGAATGGCAGATGATTCTCCTTCACCAGATACTGTGTCAAATTTTAAACCAAGTCTAGCTGTTGTGATTGGAATCCTTTGTGTTATGTTTATACTAACATTTATTCTGCTTCTTTATGCAAAATTCTGTCACAGGGCATCCACTCTCTTCGCCAATACACAAATTCATAATCCTGCATTAATTCGATCAACTTCTCGATTCTCTGGTATCGATAAGGCTGTGATCGAGTCCCTTCCTTTCTTTAGATTCTCGTCTCTTAAAGGGTCAAAGCAAGGCCTTGAATGTGCGGTCTGCCTTTCAAAATTTGAAGATATTGAAATCCTGAGGCTTCTGCCAAAGTGCAAGCATGCATTTCACATCAACTGTATTGATCAGTGGCTGGAGAAACACTCAAGCTGCCCCCTCTGCAGGCTCAAAGTCAACGCGGAGGATCCAACAATCTTTGCATATTCAAATAGTATGCGGTTCATGTTCAACAATTCCGAGCGGAGAGAGGACTCAAACATAGAGCTGTTTATTCAGAGAGAGGAAGAGCATCGAGGGTCATCAAGATTCAGCGTCGGAAGCAGCTTTCGAAAGAATAAAGAACCCAACAAGGAAGAAGAACTGTTGATTCAAGAAGAAGCTGTTGATGGGGATGATGATGAGAGGATCCTGCACAAGCACAATCACAAGATTGTTGTTTCTGATGTTATTTTCAAGAACCGATGGAGCAGTGCGAGTTCTTCAGACTTGATGTTACTGAATTCAGAATTGATTAATGACATGTCAAGCAATAGATTCTCTAACCCAAATGATTTTGGTCAGTTCTCGACAAAAAGAGCAATCGAAAATAATGAGCAAATTCTGAAGATTAAGGAGGAGATGGAGATGAAAAGGTTGTTTGAAAACAAGTTTAGTACAATCAGCAAAACTAGTCCTGGAGTTTTAGTACCAAACGTTCCTTCATCAGGTTCCAACAAAATTATATCAAGTCTTAATACATCAAGAACCATTAATCCAACCACCGACAGAAAATCAATGTCAGAGATCACCGCTGTTTCAAGGTTTCAAGATTTGGGCATGAAGAACAGAATTAGAGAGTCGTCCGTAGATGGAAATGAAAGAACAAGAAGGCTTTGGTTGCCGATTGCACGAAGAACAGTTCAATGGTTTGCAGATAGAGAGAGAAGATCTCGACAGCAGTCCCAGGACAGAACGCAGCCACCGTTAGATGTATAATTTTAATCTACAAGTATGTTGTTCATTAACATCATAGTCTCTTTTGTTCACATAATTAAGCAATACCATCAAATTCAACAGGAAAATATACACATTTCATTTGATTATTTCAGATGATTGATGGTGTTTGTGCCAAAAATTAGATATGTATTTGTACATTACAGGAATATTGTATTGCGGTTGTGTTAGATATACCAAATGCGATCTTGTCAGCTAATCATGTAAAAGCTACATATATATATTTTTTTAATTTTGTCTTCACTTCATAAAGAAATTCCAATATCGTAAACAAAGAAACTTAGGCAAGAAGAAAGTGTTTGCCACCCTGGTCTTATTAATCAAGCATGTTCTTTATTTTCTGAAACAACTTCTTTAATGGGAAAGCCAATGAATCCGGTTGTGAGAATCTTAATTCTCATGCTATCAATCATAAGACGCTTCTTGAAATATATGCCGGGCTTAGCTGCCCAGTGGTGATCCCATGCCGTCACGAGAGTGTGAGTTAGAGCACCCCCAATGGGCACTCATTTCTCTGTACAAAAGTTTGGATACAAAGCTGGTATCTCTTGGATGTCATATTTTTGAGTTAGCTGGGTCGCACTACGAATGTATGTATGTATGTATATATGTATCGAGACTCCTAGTTGAATTTAGATTATAATTCCTTAAAAAATATAATTTTTATTAGACCCATTAGCATTAGCATTAGAACCCAGCAATGTGAAGACCAATTAAGTATATAAAATTATGCTGCCGTTCCTTGAATATATTTTGATTTATTTTTGGTATTTTACTTTTGAATATCTCCAAATGGCAAATAAAGATTAATGCTGATGATGTAGGAGAAGAAGGCTGCTAATATGGTTTCTGATAAGAACTGCCCAAGTAACTTTCATTCACCAAATATTGAATTTAATTTTGAGGTTTAACTTTTTGTTGGGGCTGCAACATTTTTAAAACAATGAAGTTGTCAGATAGCTTTGAGTCAATGAACATATATGATGTCTCCATGTCTCCATCCATGATCATAGGAGAAAAATTATTGCATCACAGCTTTGATCCTTTTTTTTTTTTCCTTTTTCATGCAGTTGTAAGCTTGACATATCATAATCACAGATTTAACTAAAGTAACTGAGTCTGATTTGATTCTCTCTAGCTTGTTCATTGAACTACGATTGATGTTCCCACTTTGTTTTCTTAAGTGCCTGGCAAGTCTGCGCATTTGCCACTAGAGCTTATTTAATGATTTGTAGGTGGGCAAGAATTGACTGAACGATTAAATTTTAAAATTTTTATAAATGAAGTTGTTCATTCAATGAATATTCTTGGAACTCGGATTCTCTCAATTTTTATTAAGGATAAAATTTGAGAAACAACCTACTATATTTATATGATTATGAAAACTTAAAAAGGTGGGGGATTTACAGCCAAAATACTCAAAAAAAAAAAACTGAGGAACTAGAGCGTACTTTGACCATAATATATTGCATAACTATCCAAAAATCTGCAAGAATACCAAATTACACTCATTTAACAAATTAAAGATTAGTAAGTGCATTTGGGTCCAAATTTGTACCAAAGACACTACTTATTTGTTAGTTTCTCAGCTGTTAGCTGATTGCGTTTCATGCAAATCTTGCTGTTTCCGGAGGATTCCATGCTCAACTAGTTTCTTGTGAATTTTTTGTTTGGCAAATTAACTCTCAGAGTCAGAAGGCCTATAAATACTACTTGTAGTCGCATACTTTTGGCTATCTTTTTACAGTTTTCTTTCAACTTATTTAGGATGAGACATTTAGGCTGAGAAAGAGAAGTTATTGTGAATGGTGTTTGTAAGAATTGGAGGGAATTAATCAGATTAGTATTTTTTTCCATAATTTTTTCTGTTTAATTTCCTCCAATATCTTATGTCCACCCTTTACTTGTATACGTATACACAAACTTTTGGGCCAAATGGGTACAACCCAAGTTGAGAATTGGAGGAAACAAAATGGAGTGGCAATATTTTTTTTTTTTCATTTTTCCAATGCTTTCTATTTGGTTTTCTCCAATATCTCATCTCCAGTCACCATCTACATTGAAATTGAAGCTAAATTTATCAGCTTTCTTCATGTCCTGTCTCTAGCCTTATTTTTCAAATTAATGCCTCCAGTTAACAGAGTTCATTTCTTAATATGAAGATTGTGCTTAAGCATTATTTATTTCCTCAGCTGCTTTATTATCTTCAATTTTCGCAGAAAGGCTATAAGTTCCCTCCACTTGAACTCTAAACAAATATGTGAGCTGTCAAATAGACAATACTTGTAAATAATTTTTTAAAGAAAGATGCTACTTGCCACTTTTTTACATTATCAAAATGAAAATAAAAGTAGAAAGCTAGAATTACAAATTCAAAACATGAGGGAACCTGGCTCATTTACATATTTACGTATTTACATCACTTAAAAAATATAAAAACTGAAAAAAAAACTACTAATTTGGCTTCTCCAATGAATTAGTTAGATGGCTAATTACGAAACTGCACAATTACTCAAAAGAGGTAACCAACCCCCTTCGCATCATCAACCATGGCACAAAAACAAAATCATAGGATTATGAGCAAATGTAGGCCGTGGCTTCAACCTGCAATTCTATTTTTGTTTTCTCTATTGTTTACCTACTTCTACTTCGAAATGTGTGCTCTTCAAACTTCCAAATAAGCCAAGAGCCAGGCAGGGAAGAAACCGAGGAAAGAACTTCTGGGCAAGACGTAATAGCGAAACAGAACCAAAACTAAAGATACCAATCATACTCCTACCAGTCATCAAGCCATTCAGGAACATTGAGTTCTTCAACATCTCGAGGCGGAGAAGCTTGAAAAACAGGAGAATCCTCAAAATGACTATCCAGGTGTTGACTTATGCGAGACATTATCTCATATGGAACAGGAGAAGTAGATTCAGCAATCCCTTTCCAATCAACATCTCTGAACCATGGGTGAGTTTTGACAGAAGTGGGACCTTGGCTACCAAGTCTTGTATTTTCATCAACTACGAGCAACTAAAAATGACCAAAAAAGAATGTCTATGTGATATATGACCTCCACATATCTTAAGGGTAAAAGAGAACTAAATAATTATAATGCACTACCTTTGTAAGGAGATCAACAGCTTCAGGGCTTAAATTCTGTGGAAGACTTAGCTGCCCTTTTGCAATCTTTGCAACAATATCTATTTCACTCTCTCTCCAAGATCCAAATGGCATTTCACCTTGTAACATGAAATAAATTAGGACTCCCAATGCCCACCTGCAAAGTGATTACCCACGTTTAGGGTCACAGACGAATAAAAATTATAAAATATGAAAAATTAGGACTAAAACTAACACCATCTAAACTTTCAAGACCATTGTAGTGATGAACTACAATACAGAAAAAAGTAAGGCCTGGTAAGGGCTGGAATTCATCTCAAAATTCCAGTTGATAAACATCTACTATTCCACTTATGATGTTAAAAATGTTATAAACACAGACATGAGGGGCATTTTTACCAGTCGGCAGTGAGACCATGGCCTTTTCCCTGAACTATCTCTGGAGCTAAATAGTCTGCCATTCCACAAATTGTGAATGTTCTGTTGCCAGATAAGCCTTTCCCGAATCGAAAGTCTACTAACTACAATACAGCAAAACATAATTAATAAAGATCAAGCATAATCTGTACGGTTGACTTGGTGGGTGAGAGGACAAGGAAAATGTCTACAGTTGGTAGACATGATAACACTGAACAAGTTTCTACCAAAATGTGGAACGAACCTGTAAATGTCCACTTTTGTCCAACATTAGAACATCAGGGGACACACCTCTGTAGAGAACACCTCTCTGAAAACGAATTAGAGAAAAGACACAATTATATTAGAGAAGTGAAACACACTCATGAACTCGAGAGGAGAAAATTGGTAAAACAAATTTTAGACAGCAGACCTTGTGTAAATCTTCTAATGCAGCAACGACGGAGGCAGCACAGAATCGTGCCGATTGTTCATCGAGTTGTGTATGAAGTATTGAAGCCAGAGGGCAAGCAAGATATGTGTTCAGTAGCAGGCCAGCGTGCATACTGTCAGCACATGTGCATAAAATCTGAGGGACACAAGCCGAGGGGCTGACACTCTTCATCAGATTCTTCTCCTTTAACACCTGGACTTCCTTTCCCAGGCATTGAACCTTCTGCTTTGAAAACCTTTTCAAGCTAAGAAAATTCTCTGACAACCACTCGCATTCACAAAACAATCATTTATCAGAATATATACTGTTCAAGAAGAACAAATGTATTTTCCCTTATTAACAAGCACAAAATCCTTGGGTTTTTTCCGTCCATACAACAAGACCAACCTGAGTCTCTCAAAAGTACAAGCCCAATCTCACTGCAGTCGGTAGAATATAAACACTTTCTCCATTCCTAAACAGAAAATCTCATCAGATAAGAAATAGATCACTTTCAGTGTTAGATAAAATGTCTACACAACGACAGAACAGCATTCATTACCATATCGGTGAGGCTAACTTTAGCAAGAGATGAGATATCAATACTTTTGGCAGGTTTCTTCGGAATATCAGAAGAATAGTCTTTTGAACTGGATGGTATGAATCAATAATGTCAGTATATGAAATAGTTTAGTTCAAAATAGATAACTAAATCACAAATATAATTAAAAATTGAGACCCCCATGGTCGTGGGAATAAAATTTAAAAAAAAAAGACTAAAAAAAGAAAAAAAGCAACACATGATGAGGTACTTCATAGAAGAAATTACAACATACTTTTGACCATCATGTGAGATCTTCGTCAAAGGACCAACAACTAAATCAAACTTCTCCTTTGTTAAAATAGCACAGACAACATCATCCACTGCAACTGCAGTTAAAGAACCCGTATGTTCACCAAGTAATGTCCATTCACCAAAATAGCTATCTTCGCTCTTCTCTACAGAGAGCTCTTTACTACTCTGTGTACCATCATCCTCTACATGAAGATCTGATTTCAGACTGCACACATTTGCATTACTTAATAAGTCTGCATCAAAAGTAATTCTCACTTGTCCCCTCTGAATAATATACAATGCAGCAACGCCTTCATTCTGTGAATATATTGCAGATAAATATCAAGGGAAAAAATTTGGGGGGGGGGGGGGGAGGAGAGGAAAGAAAGAAAAATAGGTAAATGAACAAATTTTCAAGACATCGAGTTTACCATATTAACTATTGTCTGCCCCGCTGAGAAGGAAACTTCAGAAAGAGTATCTGCGAGGTGACTCAGCTGTAAGATTGTCAACCTAGAGAGCAGATCCACTGATCGAAGCAACTTCAAAGATGACAAATTAGAAAACTCAGACATCAAAATTCCACGAAAATCTTCTCTTTTTAGCGCCCAAAGCATCCCATTAGTCACAGCACGCACAGAAGCCTGGAGTGGTTTATTATACCTTAAATATCAAATCACAAAGAAAGCCAGTGTGAGTATTTATATGCTACTGCAACAAAACCAGCAATCAATTCTAATTTGGAGGGAACATTTAAACAAAATCGGTAGTCATTATGCACAAAAAGTGTGTATCAGTATCATATAAGATCTCCGGTTTTATGACCTGAATGCAACTCTGTATCAATAAATTCTAGGAAAACCAAAACAACGATATCATTTAATGCTAATAAAACTGTCTTCCTTTTAATGGAGGGGTATAGAAAAGGAAAATACTTAAGAAAGAAACAGGTAGAGAAGAGAAACTCACATAAGAGCCAGCTCCCCAAAAGACGATAATTTCTCAGCTGTATACCGCTGCAAAACTCGAGATACCTCTCCATTCTTTTCTTCCTGCCATGACAGATGCAAGTTGAACACCAATCTCAAAGATCCTACTAAAACTAAAAATACATATGAACTCAGCAACAATACATAGAAAACACCACTCCAAGAACATTTATTAAAGGATACCTGGGTTGCCATAACCTCAAATTCTCCACTGCCAACAACATAAAAGCAGTCACCATCTCCACCCTGCAAATAGCATTGAAAATTCTGCTGAGTTAATTCCAACAATAATAACAAACCTAAAAAGAAGCTAAGCCGCAAAATTTCTCTTATTGCAGATGAAGGGCAGAAACAGACACTTGTCATGGCACTCGTTGATGAAACTGATAGTGAGCTAGAAGAAATGTCTTGACTCATCAGAATCTGATGAACACGCCCTTGTTGTAATATTGGCAACGGTTCTATAGTCCCAAGCGATAGAAATATGAAACGTGCAGGAAAATTTCTTGATAAAATCAGAGACAAAAAACAACTATAAAGGTGTCTGGGAAGTCTCAAGATTTTTCACATACTTTGTATGCTAGGCTAAATAAAAACCCTCCAGCTTGTGATCTCTTGCTTAAACCTTCCACATCCAAAGTTGTTGAAGCAGATGCGTCAAATTTGGGGTATGAAGGAATTCTTAAACAAAAGATTGATGGCAATGAAACATTAGCTCTATTCACTTTTGAGTGTTTGGAACTAAACTTAGCATGCTACGGTTTAGCAAGAAATTATTTCAATCGTTCTTTGTGTTACTAAATTTCAAGATGATCTACTTAATCAGAAATTTATGACAATACTGTAAAAAGTGAAAGAAAAAAAATTCTTTTGAAGGATATGAAAAATCTTGCCTCTAAGCAAATATTTGCTTAATGGCAGGCTTCATTATCTATTTTTTAATTTGAAATTGTATTTATAAAGGAAGAAAACAATTCTCTTCCTGCTTCCTAACCCGTGAGTTTTCGTATGGCTCCCAAGAAAACCACCACTAGAACAAAGTTAAGCAGGATAGCCCTCAACAAATACGCTGAAGGATCAATTCCCTTTCATAATTCACTCAAGAACCTTAGGTCTCACTTAGTCAAATTGAATACCAAAGAACTTGTGAAAATTGGAGGTCCTCTTTCCATGGCAGCTATTTTGGACTCATCTAGAGGCCAAAAATCTAGCCTAAACAAATAAATAAGAGAATTGAAAAAGCCCTTGATACATTTAGATGTAGCTCATAGGGCTCCAGCAAATCCAACCCTAATTACAGTCCATATGGCAGCCCAATGGCCTAGGATCCTTATGTAATGAGACCGGTTCGACTCCACCTATTTCAGGACACATGGTCTCTCTTTTGAGTGTTGGGGGAATAGCAGAATGAGAATTTCCTTTTACTATTTCCTTAATTTAAAGCATTTTGTTTGGTTGCTCCTGGTCAAAATAACTATTTGTCTTCTCACGCGTTATTTTCAATGTCTTTTTGACTTTGCCATTGTCACTTTATGACTTTGTTTTCTGCACCTTATATGTTAGTTATATATGTATATATAAGTAATAATTTTCCAATAAGGGATCCCTTACTTTGCTAAAAGACAAGAAAAATACACTCTAATGCAGTGTATTTTATCCTGTAGTGTACTGAAATTTGTATTTTTCTATCTTTTATCCTGTCCCTTATCATATTAAACTAAGGGAAATTGCAATGACCCCAATGAATATTGTATATATTCTATCGCATCAATAAATGTCTTAACTAGTGATGAAAATTTCATCCTTAACAATATTGATTAGATATCAAGTCCAACTATCAAAGACAATAACTTCAGCAATACATTCAGTGGTAAAAGGAGAAAAAGAAAAAGAAGAATAAATCTCCATCACAACGACCTACTGTGGCAACAACATCATCCTCTCTTAAAGCTATTTGATAAAGTTCAGAAAGAATCTTTTTGTGAACCTAATGTGTATGAACTAAAATCTGAAGTTAGCCAAGTCAAGAAGAAGTTGATCGAGCTAAAGACTGAGGTATCTTGAGATACAATCAATAAAATCAGTAACAATAGCAAATATATAGGACATAGAAGATAAAATGTGAAGTGACAAATAAATCTTGATTGCCCATAAAAGTACTGGGACAATTGGTCTCACAGGATTATGTCTAGGTACGTCACAAATCCAACCAGCCATAAATGTGGTAAGAAAGGACACTGTGGTAATTGCCATCACACCAAAGAGAAAATTTCGCTTACAAAAGACGACCGCTATTTGCATGTGAAATTTACACCCAATTGAAACCCAAGTTATGCATTGTGAGCAAAAGCTTGATAATAGCTGTAAGCAGGCTGTTAGCTCAAAATGCTGATGCAAAGTAAGAGAAATAGGCCAAGATGGATCACTTGTATAGTGAAGTATCATGATTTTGAAGAACAAATTTCCTAAATGCCAAATGTTTTCTACTCAAAATAGCTTCGTAACAAATTGTGCTAGTCATTTTTGTTCTCTCCAAGTCAATTATCTTCTAACCATTTGAAAGTTCATATGCCCTAATGCTGTCCAAACATGAATATTCGAAGTATCATACTGAATTACTGCTTTCACACTAATACGTCTGAAGACAACTGGATTACATATCATAGCAGAGCTCCACAAATTATGATTAAGTAAAATTGGAACAAAATATCAAACCTGTTTAACTACAATATCCCCTGCTCGAACCTCAACCCTTTGCATGCAATCCAATAAGACATGACACTGTGAATCAGTCAGTTTTCTGAAGAGGAAATGGTCATGAAGTGCCCGTTCAATGTGTGCCTGTAAGATATGACCATGGAATAGTTTAGAAACTTCAAAACTAAATATACTTTCTACAACTCTTTTTCTTTCTATTTTATGATGAATACAAAAGCAAACAAAAAAAAAAAATATCGTACTTCTTCCTCCCAAGTTTTCCTGTGGGCTGAGGATGAAGGAACCCAAATTTGCCCATTCTCCAGTGAGTTCTCAATGGCTCGAAGACGTGCACGTGATAAATCATGCCTTATACGTTGATTCCTAGAGCTCCATCCAAAGGTTGAAGGAGACTCTGATCCTGTAACCTCTATAACTTGAGGAACGGGGGTTCGTAAAAAAGCACCAGGAGGTATTGATTGATTAACGGCAGTCTAGGAGGAAAACAATTCAATGAACAGCCGGTGGTGAAAGAAATAACCACACAAGACAAAATTAATTCTATAGCAATGAATAATTCAAAAAGAATAGAAAAAGAAAAAGAAGACTCTTACATTTTTTAACCCATTAATATGCACAACTATCACTGTGATATCATCTGTACGAGTTTCATACTGTAACCAAAGTCGATAAGATTCAGCCACAATTGCAGCACAAGCATCACGGGGATCTTTATATTTTGCAACCTGGACAAACAGAACCAAATGAAGACCACTGATAAAAGAAGTAAGAGAATAAAGATAAGACCTGTTGTTCAGTAACTAATGTCACAATAGTGCTGAAATGAAGAGAGAGCCAACCAAAACCAAGCTTAGGAAAAATAAATAAATAAATAAAAAGAAATAATATTAGAGTCAAAAAATGTACGATCAAGCCTAAAAATAGGAAAAAGAAAGTGTACATAATAAAAGTTAATAAAAGTAACTTATAAAATCAATCATAGACCAACATGTGATATGCGACCTAGATTGGATAGGTATCAAATAACTAATAATCTAACAAAGTCCATTTATTCCATTTTAAGTGACCCATTAGACGATGGGTCCTAATATCTTCCAAGATTCTAACATGACAAGCTCCCACGAATTAGTGAGCTTATAGCAAGCAGCTAGATATGTACAAATATGGTCATGTTATTGCTTTAGCTTCTATACATATGAGAATCTTTAGCTTTTTTAAATATATGAATATCAATCAAACTAAAGCTATTTCTGTGATGACCTGAAATCTTAATACCTCCTGTTCGCACTTTACTCAAAAGCATCTTGATAAAATTCTGTCATTTTCTTTTGGGGGAAAATAATTCTGTAAAAGTCTAATACGCTATAAATTACACCAGCATCATAGGTAAGCAATTTAATTCAGTACATTACGGTCTACTCTAACCCATTCTATTTTATACAGTAAAGTGCAACACTGAGCATTTTGCTTTTTAGTAATTTGTATAGATAATCCAACATATAGCATATTATTCATTTTTCCTATAATATACCATCCATGTGTTTGTGACTCCAAAATTTCCAAAAACATGCTTCCACGGAAGCCACAGACTTCCCAAGCTCAAGGTCAAAGGGGATATTGTCCAAAGTCCTCAAAATAATAACATACGGTTCAACAAAAAGACCAAGTGATCACATAATTGTTCAAGGTAAAACATTTTAAGCCACAAGTTCAACATAACTGCATGAATAACCTAAACAGGATATGATTACAGAGTTTCAAGAGCTGACAAATAAGTCCTCTCTCTGGATTTCACATGCATCTAACATTAATCAATTAAAAAAGATACCTTACCATGTCAACGACAGCTTGGCTTGAAAGAAACTCAAAAACTCCATCACTAGCTAGCACAAAGAAAGGATGATCATTGGTTAGCTCCCAAACAACAATCTCAGGATTGGCAACAACGCCAATTGTCTCTGCGATTGAGTCACCAATGCTCCTCGTAAATGCAGTCCCGGGATACATTCCATTTGGGACCCACAATCTAGGAGGATCACCATCATCACCCTCTTCAGTACCCCAGCACTGCACATCAGGATTCTTTAACCCCTCAATTTGGTCCAGAGTCAGCACTCTAGCTCCAGAAAGCTTCACTCTTTCCAGCTCATCCTCTCTAAAAGGTGTCTGATCTATAGACAAATCAACGGCCACGATTTCCTTCCCTCTTCTCTCGGCCAAAACTGCCCTCGAATCACCGGAATTCGCCACATAAATCGTCCTCCCGCGGACTAAAACGGTAACAGAAGTGGTCCCGCTCATGCTATCATCCAAAACATCTGCGTGCAACTGCGAATTCGTGGTTAAATACGAACAGTGGCAAGCGTCAACGGCGTCCACGTGGAAATTATTATTCCGAAGCAAATTCTCACACAATTTCCTCTTAACGAACTGTGAACACTGAGCTCCGAACTCCCCGTGTCCATCAAAGACTCCAAAAAAGTGATCATCTTGACTGGTTCCAAACGGCGTGTGAATACAGAAACTGTCCTGATTGGCCTTATCGAGCGCATCTGGATAGTAACCTCTTTGCGACAGAAACGAATATCTCAACTCGTACTTAGCCGACGGAACTTTAACGGTCCTCGAACCTTCTGGAGGAAGAAACTGGGACGAAACCCTAGAAAGTCTGGTGATACCGAGCTCCGGGTTCAGTTGGCTGATTTGGTACCTTGTCTCGGCGTCTGGACCGTCTGACGACGATGATGCGGGAGAGAAAACGGCAATCTCGTTTGTCGTTCTTGATGTGATTTGCTGAGGCTCTTTGATTCTAATTCTTGCATCTCTCGGCGTGCAAATCTCGCCTATGCATGCTCTCGAATACACACAACCCATCGCTCAGTCCAAACTAGAAATGTCGACCCAAGCAGGTTGTGAAATCATTACTCTCTGAATTAGAATCGCACGACTCACTTAACTACAGTTCAAAGTTGTAACGGAAACTGCTGGAATGATCGAAGTTTTGAAATTGAATTCTCGATCTACTGTTTATACTAAACCGTTATATGAAGAAGAAGATAAATAGAATAACACTAATAAATTAATAATGATTTTTAAAAAATCAGAAAAGGAAAGAGGGAGACGTGGATAACTCCAAAAGCGCGGAGATCGGGATCACAAGCTAGCAGAATGATACTGTGATGCGCGGGGTGCGTAATGCGCGAACAGTGAGTGAGATGGGATAATTGTAGTAGAATTGTAGTTTGGAGAGTGACACGTTGTGGCTTTTGTTTCGTGGATCAGGATTCAGTCAGTAGGCAAATAGCCTCTCAAGGAGAAGACGTAGACCACAGTCGCCGCATGTGTGCAAGGGTCACACTCACAGCTTTGGTAGCCGCTGCCCATCCCCACGCGCCTGCCTACTCGTGGACAATAGAAATTGTTCGAGCTTGCGGCCAAATGTCCGTTGTACTGCTACGCGTCGACGCTGATGTGTATAATTAGTTTAATCTCAATTTACCCCTACTAAATTGATAATTCTTAATTGGCCATAATTATATTGGGACAGTCGTACAATCGTATTTACTCCATTTAATCGTTAGACCGTGGTTATAATCATACAGCTACCGAAGTTGTTCTACTTTAAAGAAACCCTAATATAGTCCGAATCTTTTTTTAATTTACCCTTGAGTTATTTAATTTATCTCGAAATTTATTAACTTTCCATCAATTTTAATGATCAGAAGGACAAAATGCACATAATTAAATGTTATCGGTATATGCCTAAAAAAATTTCTAAGTTTGAGAAAGTCAGTAGAGCACCTCTTAAATAGTCTTAAAGTTTGTGAGGTTCTTTTTTTTTTTTGTGAGATTCTGATTATGGGTTGACAATAATTTAGATCGAATCAAAATTATCAAGTCATTTCAGTATATAATTTTTAAGAACTGAACTAAAATTAAACTAACTTGAAATAAATTTTTTTTGATGATGTCCCTAATTAGAGAGAGCTTGACTTGATGGTTTGATTCTTCCGTTTCTTATTAGACTAAAATCACTGTTGGATACTTTTTAGGGGACATGGAGATCAAATTGGTTAGAAAAGAGCAACACCTTTCAATTTAATGTTTGAGTCAGGATGAGAATCTTAGATCAAATGAATTTGTGTAGAAAACTCTACCAATTGGGATTTTCGCTTCATAGATATACATTATAGTTCGATTCGTTTCGATTATTCACGTATTTATATTTTTTTATTTTCTTTCAAAATTTAACAACTTTAGGACATGGTTTTACCTTCTATGTCCTCTTAAATCATCCCTCGTGGTACTATTTTAATATAATATTGTTTTTGGTTTTGTTTTGATTATGCGAATTTAAATCGAAAACCAAATTGAATTTTTTTAATTAAAATTATTAATTTTTTTGGGAGAAAAAATAGGAAGCACCCCACCGCCCACCCCTAATCATGATTGATAATTAAAGGTTTAACGACATTGAGAGCTCCAAGATTATTTCAAGTTTCAAGATAGTTTATGGGTAAAATGAAAATTGTCAATTTATAAAGGGACAAATTGAAAAACTAATACTTAGTTTTTGCTTCTAACTTGAGAGGATCTTGCTGCTTATGCATTTGGGGAATTGGAATCATGTGCTCATTGATGAATCATTTGGAAACTTTCTTTTTGATTGGAAATCGTTAGGGATTAGGTGGTAACAAATCGAAATTAAGGTTTTTAAAAAAGGTCATTTAATTTTTTTTTCCTTTAATTGCGCATTAGAACGTTCAACAAATACGTAGTAAACTCATTAACTTCATTTCTTTGGAGAGAGTAAAATAAGATTTTTTTTTAATTTTTTTTAACGTACTTATGTATATCGAATCAAAAATATTTTCTTATGATTGCGCTGAAGCAGCCTTTCTAGAAAGGACTGTAACACGACAACTTAATGAGATTTGGTATCGTAACCTTCCAAATAATTAAAGATTGGAACTTGTTAGCTCGATAGACAGCGTATCAACTTTTATTGGACGTAGGAGTTGCGTGGCCAGCCGCCAATGGCCAATGCCGGCGGAGTATTTATGTAATAATTTTTTTATTAGTGTCAATAATCATTGTTTTAATTATTTTTATCTGCAACCAAACAAAGCACTGCCAATCAGAAGAGGCTGAGAGCGCCACCCACGTTCACTAATTATCACTTTGACTTTGGAAAGCGGTCCCTCTCGTGAATCATGGTTCATGATCATCACATTCTGAATGCACCACAAACGCTCTCAGCAGCTCTCACTGACACTAACCGTGACAGTAACTCAAGCATGAGTTTTGAGTTGAGTTGTACGAACTGGTTGTTTGCTTTTTTTTTAAAAAAAAAAAATCTAATTTTTAATTTAATAATTAAGAAAACGAGTCCACGTCAATAAGCTTTGTCACGACTGGCGACTCGTCACGCTTCGCTTCATTAATAAAATATGGCCCGTGCCCAACTACTACTATGAAACACTCTCCTCGTTCATGCGTAATGATTTTAAGTTTAAAATATCATAACATTTATTAATTTGATCATAAAATGATGTAATAAAAAATTATTTTAGGCGTCGTAAAGCAAAAGTCTCATGCGTGCGTGCTTGCTAACCAGCTCAATAACTGAGAATTCGATTTATTAAATATGTAGTCATGTCACTGAAGTCTAAAGGCCTTAGTCATATCAATTTGAGAAATCGATTTACATTTTCAGCGTTGTATAAGAAAATGTACTGTATTACGTAAAGAAATCGACCCACAGGTGCATTTGGTATGCATGATAAGATTCTAATAAGATATAATAGGATATAATTATTTTTAATAATGTTTTGTGTTTGGTGTAGTTTAGAATTAGATTGAATTGTATTATAATTTTTTATTGATATTATTGAAATAAATAAATATTTATTCAATCATAATTCAATGCAATTATTATAACATAAAATTTCACTTATTATAAAATAAAAATATTTTAAATTATATAATATATAACAATTATATAAATTAAAACAATGTTATAATTTAATGTGGAAATGAATTATAAAAATAAATAAATCATATAAATAAATCGACTAGTTATTTTTAATAAATATTATAGTATATTAAAATATTATTTTAATAATTTATTAATTAAAATTAATAATTTTAATTTTAATTGCCATTAAAAATTAATAACAAAAACATTTTATTACAATTTATTATTACATTATTAAAATGATTTTTTTTGGTTTAATGAACATTTTTTAAAGAGTATGCATGCGTAAGATTTGACATTTGTTAAGGCGCAAAAGACAAAAATAGGGCACAGAACAACTATTGCACAACAGCGGACGGAATCCCGTGACATGATGAAAAAAAAGAACGAAATTGTTAGGCCCGAAGACTTCCTTTTTTTTTTTTTTTAATTTAAGGAACAGATTGCTCGTTTCTTAAGATATCCAAGCAGTCACTTTCCCTAATAACGTTACCCTAATTACAAAAAGCAGAAATCAAAATTTTTCCATTTCTTAAGATATACAACCATTCATGAAAAAGTCGACATGCTCTCATTTTCACTCCCTCTCGATCATGATCATTCCGTAGCCTTGCTTGAGTCTGTCTATGTATGGGTTTTTTTTTTAAAAAAAAATGGGGTTTTGAAGTCTTTAGGTTTGGATTATGAAGTCTTTAAAGAAATTTTGCTTATTTAAAAGAAAAAGAAAAAGAAAATGACGTCAACCATTCATCATTTTTGAAAAAAATTTGTATCCGCATTTAAATCTGATTACTCACTAGTTGCTACAAAGTTTGTGTTTTTTTTTGTATTAAATAAATAAAAATGATAAGAAGATGTAATTACGGAATAGGGCTTATTGAATCAAAGTCAAAACGACGTTGTTTTACTCCTATTTAATTTTATTTTTTTAAAATAAAATAATGCCTCTTTCTATCACTTTTTATGTTGGTGATATATGTCTCTTTCGCTCGTCAATTCTTCTAGATAAAGTGAGTTATCAGCAGCCCAAACCGATAAATTATTTTTACAACAGTTTCGTATATTGTCTTTGCAATTCTATAAAAATAGGGAAAGAAAGAAAAAGGAAAGCGTAAAATCATTGGTCACTTTTCAAGATTCGACGTTGGTATTTCATTTTCTATTTCTTATTACAATAACATTCCTACAAAATTGACAACAGCAAAAACCCAATTACATTCATATCTCGTAATTCAAGTGAGCAAAACGCGCCAATACGGCTGGCGTAGCTTTTGGCCACACCACATACTTTTTCAGTAGCGATTGCAAATGCAGATACGCGCCAAATGCATCGTGCGCGATTGTCAGAAGTCACATCAGCTTTAAAATATTCCCAGAACCACACCGCCTACTTTATGGCACCGTCGCTCAGCCGACTCGCCGCCATGCACGTAGAGTGCGTCTAAGCTGTCAGTCACTAATTGGCTAGTAAGACGTCTCTTAAAAAATAACACTGGAAGTGGGCCCCCACGTTTAGACATGTTTTCTCTCACGAGCACGAGAAAGGTTTCCTCGTGAAAAAAATATTGAGCCTCTGATGCGAAGTCGTGTGTTGCTCCGTTGTCTAATATCGCACGAACGGACCAATTGTTAGTGGTTGCACTTACACTTACTAATAGTGAATCAAACACTAAGTAGTAATTCAAGCTTAGAATTAGAATAACACAGAGAATTAGAAATAGATATTAATATTCTAGAAACTTACACGTCATTTTTTTGGTAAAAATTGTACAAATTGTAATAAAAATTTTCAAACCGGTTAAGTAGTGTTTTATAGTGACTCACGACTATTATTTTTAGTGATAACTTACTGTCGGTAAGAAAAAACAAAATGAAAATGTATTTTTATAATTTTTTTTAATAGGTAACAAGTAAAGGTTATCTATAAAAACCACGTTACTCTAACTACTTTGACTTTCTCTACTGCTGACGAATTATCCATGTATGGTTCTTTCTTCGTAGATGCAAATACTAATGGTTAAGTCTTAATCTTAAATACCTGAAGGCCTTGAAAATGACAATAAAAATGACAAAAAAGGTTACATGGCATGATAGTGTTAGATGAAAAATGATATTAATTTTTGGCTTTATACTATAATACTATACAATTTTATGATAATTTTATTATCATTGTTTCAATTCTTCGGTTCATATATTAATATACTTTCCTTAAATTATCGGGAAATTTACAATATTAATCAAAATATTTAGGCTTTTTTCTCAATTAACCATAGCAACTTTTTTCTATCAACATTAGCCAAATCTAAATCTTTCTTCCCAAATTACCCTTTTTTACGGAACAAAACCAGCATTTCTCCGCATCCTAAAACAAACAAAATGCAGCAGATTACTTCAACAACGGCAACAAGTAATAGTAAAAGACATTCATAATTTATCCAGATTCAACATTAATCAACATCAAAATTACTGGTATGAGTTATTTTCAGCTGAATCTAAATTCTGGGACGGGATACAGTTTGTGCGACAGGCAGCCCGTCGCCCAAGCCTTGGGCGACAGGCACCCCGTCGCCCCAGCTTTTTTTTTAAATTTCCGGTAATTTTTTTTATAATTTCGGATGTAAGTAATTTTTTTTTATAATTTCAGGTATAATAGATTCAGTTGTACTTGAATTGTGTTACGATGGTTGGTGGGAGACATTAGATGATGGTCGTATGGAGTATGTGAATGGTAAAAATCGAGCTTTTTTGGTTGGGAAAAATTGTCTGTTTGATCAGTTATTGGCAAGAGTATACGAGGTGTTACAAATAAATCCTAATGAATATAGTATTACAATGAAAACAACTTTGAGGTCTAGTAACACATTATATCGTATATGTGCACTGCCTATGGATATATTTGATGATGAAATGGTGAGGGTTGTGTTGCATATGGCATCCGACGTAGCCAATTTTGGATGCATTTCGATATTCGTGACCACATCACCTCGAGTTCCGAGTGAAGGTATTGAGCCGCATGTCGATACAGAAACTTCGTTTAGAGCAAATATATCTGGCCCCGATAATGATGAGGAGGTGTTACCAAGGACAGTATCGCTACAACAATATTACTCTCCAATCCACGACAATTATGACAACATTGAGGATGACGGCGTTACGTTACAGGATGTTGGAGCAACGGTATTCCCAATAATGACGTCGTTGTAGTAACAGTATTCTCCGTATCACAACAATGATTTTCGAGACAATGATGATTTTCATGATGAGGCAGCGGGGGATAATGTTTGTACAGAACCTTCTAATAATACGAGGGGCACTCATTTCAATTATGATGGTGATGATGGAGGAGCCGGTCCTTCGAATGTTCTGTCGGATCAGCATGAGGATGAGTATGAAGATAATGCTCCTGTGAATAACAGAGGCAATAGACCTATTCCTTCTATGGTTCGGTCGAGAAGGAGAATTGATCCTCTTACAAGTCTTGCTCCAACTTTACCTTCGGACACGGTTGCTCCAAGCTTTGTTAGCAGTTGTGACTCAGATGATATCAGTGTGGGTATGCTATTTGCTGAGAAGAGTGAGTTTATATTACAACTACGCAAGGTGGCCTTTAGAGATAAGTATGAGTTCAAGATTGCACGGTCTACTACGACACGTTTTGAGGCTCACTGTTCTTCAGAATCATGTAAATGGCGTATTCGAACAACTAGATATTCGAACAAGCAAAATGTTCCTTGGGTGGTGAAGAGAATTGACAATGTACACACTTGTCATAATGAGGTATTGGTTGATGGACGTCATCAAGTAAGGAGCCGGGTTGTCGGTCATATTATCGCAGATAAATATATTCAAGACAAGAGGATTTATACTCCGAATGACATAAGAGCAGATATGCAACAGCAATACGGTGTTCAGTTAACATATCAACATGCATATCGGGCGAGAGAAGTTGGTCTTGAAATAGTTCGAGGCAACCCTGCAGAGTCATATAACTTGCTCCCGAAATACTCTCACGTACTAGTTACAGCGAATGAGGGTACAGTCACTCACCTCAAGCAGGATGGAGATGGTAATTTCTTGTACTATTTTGTGGTACTCGGATCTTCCATCAAGGGTTTTATGCAGTTCATTCGATCTGTTATTGCTGTAGATGGTACTCATCTAAAGGGACTATACCGTGGAAGCATGTTCGTGGCAACATGTCTTGATGGTAACAATCAATTGTATCCGTTAGCCATTGGGATCATGAATTCTGAAAACAATGATGCTTGGGAATGGTTTATGGTGAAGTTACACGGAGTGATTGGCGATAGACTTGAGTTGGTAATCATCTCTGATCGATGCACTGCCATCAGAAGAGCCGTTCTTAAAGTATTTCACAATGCAACTCATGGTGTTTGTTTTTACCATGTTAAAGGTAACATTAAGTCACAGTTTAGAATGTCCAAAGCTCTCTGGGATCAATTTGAGCCTATTTTTATTAATGCAGCAAAAGCATATGGCGACGAGGAATTTAAGAGACAACTTGAAGGCCTGTGGATGATCCACTCTGGTGCGGCTGATTACCTCGAAAATAATGTCGGTACGTGTAATTGGGCAAGGTCTCAGTTTGAAGGTAGGAGGTACAGTATACTTACCACAAACATCGCGGAGAGTGTTAATTCTTTCATGAGGGAACCTAGAAAATTTCATGTAACTCATCTTATTGATCACTTTAGGAAAACATTACAGCAATGGTTTTATGATAGGAAAACTGCGGCTGAATCAATGACTACTCGGCTAACGACATGGGCGGATGAAATAGTCACTGAGAGAAGAACAATAGCTGAAAGAATGAGAGCTCGACCGGTGTCACCGCATCGATTTCAAGTTGTAGGCGGTGGGCTTAAGGAAGGTTTGGTTGACTTGCAAAAGAGAACTTGCACCTGCAAAGTGTTTCAGCTTGATCAGCTTGTATGTGCTCATGCAATTGCGGCGTGTCTAACACACCGAGTGGATTTTATTAGCCTTTGCTCGGACTTTTACACTACAGAATTGTTGGCGATGGCTTATGCATAACCAGTGGAGCCAGTTGGTGATATGGCTGATTGGGAAGTTCCAAATGAAATCCAGGAGATGCAAGTATACCCACCAATTAAGGCACCAAAACCTGGCCGTCGTAAGGAGCTCAAAATACCCTCGGCTGGCGAGGACGTTAACCGGCGGACTGTACGATGCGGGCGGTGTCATGAACTAGGCCATAATCGTAAGCGATGTAAGAATCCCATTGCGTCGACTTCAAGCTAGTGAATTTTCTGTGTTAGTAGTCGGTTTAAACTTTTATTATTTTTAGTGTTTCGTTGGTTATAATTGTTATTTATTTTTGTGTATTGTACACTTATATGTCATATAACTTTATTTTATTTTAATTATTAAAATGTGAGCATTCAAATGATATAAACTTAACTGCGCAAATTAAAGTAAAAATTCAAGTTTATGTTCAAATTACTACAACCGTTTACAATACAATATCGTCATTAAATATGTCAGCCGCAATCTTCTTTCTAAAGTACTGGACATGCGTAGCGTCAAATTCTAATCTAAGCCCGAATATTAAATACATCGTAACCACCAATACAAAAACTCCACAATCGCCAGTTCCGGGCTCTTGTTGAGGCGCGCTCTTAACTGCTATAACTTTTCAGGGGTCTGCACTCCGCAAGTCAGGTCGAATGTTGTAAAAGCCAACATATTCCAACCATCGCGGGAATATAACCTCAAGTGGCTTGAATGTCAACCTGTACCTTTTGTCGTCGCAAAAAGTGAGCAATGAGTCGTAAATCCATACTCTATTTTTCCGAAAGTCAACTCGTGCTAGGACCCAATGCTCGTTGTCCAAGTTTACAGGGATGAGTAACTGTATATAAAATTTGAATAACATGTTCGTTATGTACGAAGTTGAAACAGAAACCATTCAAAAGCTTCAACTCGAAAATTGAAATATAATAAAATACATACCATATCAACATCCGTCATTGATTTGGACTGTGTGTGCTGTCGCCCACCCAGATAACTATTCACGCAGTCGTCGAATTCTAATGAATCGACCGCACAATTCCTGTTGTTCCATAGCTGCTTCAAAAACACCTAGTACATAGACAACCAAGAAATGCATAAATTAACAAAACTTAAATGTAATAATTAAAAAAAATTAAATAGCATTTAGAAGTTGTCGAAACGTTACCCAAAACCATGTGTCAGTATGTGTGACACGTTGAACTGAGGCATTTGGAAACTGTCGTTGCTTCGCGCTAATCAAACGGAGATACTCGTGAATGTGCTGTAGAGAAACACAAACATTACGCTGTAAAAGAAATATTTTATACACAATTCAACAACAGTCTAACATATTCGATAGTATAAATACCTCATCGCCTAGCCATCCCAGCGAGGCTGTACCCAAAATGACTTCAAAGAATGACCGCGGGTGCCGCTGTCGCCAATCCATTGTGATATCACCAGCGAACCATCGATCAAACTCAGCAAACATACTAGCGTCCTCAAATCCCCGTAGTGGATTTAGATTGACATTCGTACTCATGTCAATCGCATGCTCCATGATTTGGGGTCGAGGTAAAGGCCGCACGTTCTGTCCTCTCCTGGCTTGAGGAATCACGAACGGACTGTTATAAACATATGACGGTATGTACGCGCGGCCGAACTTACTAACGCGCGGAGGCAACTCAGTGAACACCTACACGCTCTCCCCACTAACATCCCCGTAGAAACTATACAATGACGTGGGCGTAGACAAATTTTGATTCTCCACATCAGTATACACTGCACAATCATCCGGGGCCTGTCCATTTGCAAAGAAGAAAAAATTAAACAACTATAAAAAAAAAGTTAAACGAACTTAATTAATAAATTTATAATTGCTCACCGCATACGTGCGTCCAGTGGGAGAATCATTCTTTCGACGCACGTTAAAGGTGTCGATAAAGCCAACAACGGTTTCAGTAAAATCTTTTAACTCTGACTTTATTTCACTAACATTACGATCAAGCTTCTCCACGTTACGATCAAGCTTATCCAACCGTCGTCGGACGTAATCATTAAACTGCTTTGTCCGTGACTGTTAAAAAAAAATAAAAACTTTAGAATAACAATAAAATAATAATGAATTATAAAGGAAAAATATCGTATATTATTTATAATAAATACCTCACGTGCGTCATCATAGTTGTCTGTTTGCTCCTGGTGGTCATCAACAGCCACCTCAACCTCATCCTCAGAAGTGTCATGACGCTGCTCTGGTATTAGGTTTGGTATGTCGTCATGCTCGTCATGCTCGTCTGATTGCCTTGTATCCGACGGCATCGTAATGATTGAGGGTTGGTGCTGTATAAAGTATCATTTAACATTAATGAATGAAATGTAAACAATATTGATTAAAATTTGATTGTACTTAAAATATTTCAACCGTATGAACCCAGTCTGGAATGCTTGGCTTGTAACCCTTCAAAGAGAGCCAATATTTTTGGCTACTCTCCTTTGAAGTTGGCTCAAGAGTTTGTGAAAAGTCCCCCTGTCATAAATTCAATTAAAAGTAGTAAGTAAATATACAAAATTTAAATTTAGTAAAGTTAAAAAAATAACTAATGCATATTACTTACAAGACGAGATTCGTTGTTAAAGAACGCATAAACCTCCGCAAAGTTGATGGCAAAAGACGCCATGGGCTTCCATTGCAAAATGCGGGGAAATTTGTTTTTCGTTTTGACAACCCACGTTGATGGTATACCTCCGATTGCTTCGTAAATCCATGCCTGCAACAACTTTTATTTTAATTCACATATAACAACTATCAAATTTTTAATACTATAAAACTTATTCATTTAAAAAATGCACCTGAACTCCAGCCGTAAAGCCGTAAAGATTGTATTTTTCGATGTTATGATCTGGATTTTGCAACCGAGTCCTCTTAAATTTCTTATCTCTGTCGGACAATGCATCGTCAAGACTCTCGGAAAGTAATTTCCACGACAATAGACCCCACGGACGAGTTCGGAAGAATTCTATATCATCAACGTCGTCAAGCCAAAACCAGTTAATTTGAGCGTTACTTTTTTTGGCATTGAGCACTCTCTCCGCAAAATAAAACAGCGCAATTTTTAATGCGTCCATATCATCCATTTCCTTGAATTTGAACGAGGAAAATTCTGCATCCAATTCCTTCACATACATCTTACGATGCAAACCGCCAAAATACTGATTTCGTAACCTCTGCTGCCCCGTTGTATCACTCATTTGTTTGCTCGACCTCGCAAATGAAAGTCCAGTAACCAAACACCATTCGACAACTGAGAAGCGAATCAAATGCCCACCAATTTCGAACCATAACTGATCCTCAGGGCTATTTAATTCAGGGGCCACTTGCCTTAGTAAAAGATTTTGCAATATTACCCCACTAAATGGAAAACTTCGACATTCCAAGAAATGCCCAAATATATCTTTTTTGAACATATTCAACTGCCGCTTTGTTAATTTTTCTTGGATCACTTTCACGACCGCAGATAACTTACACATGCTCGTAATTCGAACAGGAAAGTGATCGGCATAAGGAATATACATCTTGCCAACTTTAATATCCGTTGATTCAGATTTCGCCATGTATTTGTCATATTTATAAAATTAGTACATTATATTAAAAAAAATTAACTCTTAAAAAAAAAAATTTCGTGCGACAAGCGCGCGCCTATCGCACAAAACCTTGCGAATGGTGAGGGAAACGTGAGAATGGGGAGGGTAATTTCGTCCACAAATTGAGAATATGGCTAATGTTGAAAGAAAAAAATATGAAGGGTTAATTGAGAAAAAAACCTAAATATTTTGACTAATATTGTAAATTTCCTTAAATTATCCGACAATAACTAGCACTGGGACAGCATGCACTTATTATGGGCTCGAAACACGCTGGCTGCTTTTTGTTGCCAATTTTGCAATTGGGCTTGTAGTAATAGGAGATTCTGCTAAAATATGGATCTTGGTGTCTGGGCTGAATGCTTAATGCCCTAACGCATTCACGTAAAGTAAGTTCTGTCTCTTCTCTCTCTCTTTGCAACATAAATATCTCTGTCTGGATACTCACTAAAAGATTCTTAACTTATATAAGAGAGTGATAATTTTAGATCCTATTAAATCTGCTCTTTCGAATACATAAATCATGCATGATGCATTAAGTTATTAACAACATAAATAGAAAATCGTAGTCCCTTGCATTTATGCAAATTAAGTCGTGTCTCTGTTTTCCTTTTCCTTTTTCCATGTTTTATCGGTTGGATTCGCCGTAAAGAATTTATTGCTTTTGATTTTGCAATATAAACCGACGGAATATTTCTTTATCTAACTACGGATAGATTCTTAACTTATAAATTAATTTTTTATGGTATTAGTAGTTTTATGTTTTGTAACATATGGTCAACCTTGATCTGTATTCAAGAGAAAAAAAGATAAAAAAAGAAAAAAGAAGGGTCAACTGTTTACTATATCTGATGATTGATTTCTCACTCATATTGGCCCAACAGAGAAGGGCCTGCCAAGAAAATAAACTCACACAGACCCTTCATTGGGCTAAAGTAGTTACATTTAGGAGATTCGGGGGTGTATTTAGATTTTATATCAAACAAGATTTGCGGGCTGTGGATAAACATAACTCGGAAACCAAACGCTGCTCTCGTAGTAGTTTCGTTCGTTGCTGGATAGTTGAGACCGGAGAGACAATGGATGTCAGCGTCCGGTGGGGTTCTCGCGAAACACGTCCTTCCAATTGTACGGTTCCTCGAATAAAAAATTATTAAAAAAACAAACTCGAGAATCGGTTCGGTTCAAATCGGGTTTTTTATTTAAATATCCTCAATTTACCCTTAAATGCCAAATTTATACCCTATTACATACATATACCTCATGAAGATAGGAAAAGTCAAAAATAACCTTAAAAAAACTAAGAATTTACATATTTCTTTCCCTATGACTTCTCTTTTTCGGGCTTGTCCCACCGTTCTCTATTTTTCTTTTCTTCTCAACATTTCCCTCTTTATTTTCTTCTCTTCTCACCATTTTCCCTCTTTGACAGTTTCCTTCTATCTCTCCATTTCATTATTTGACAGTTTCCTTCTATCTCTCCATTTCATTATTTGACAGTTTCCTTACTTGACTTTAGCTCCAATACAAAGGTTTTTGATAAAAATAAACACTTAAGAAGGTGCATTATCAAGGTATATTTGAAATACGAATTATTTATATTGTTAGGTTTTGATTTCATTTCATTATAAGTGTACTTGCTAATGATTTATGAATTTTAGTAGTACATTATTCATTTTTTGTGCTTGCACACACACTATTTCATAGAATGTAGGGATTTAAGAATAGATTTTAAGTTATGAGTGATTGAAAAATCAGTGCAGGAAGAAGTCGGGTACGAAGTCGGGTACGAAGTCGGGTAAATCGAGAATTTAGTCGAGTAAGAATTAGAAATAAGTAAGTCGAGTATATGGTTAGGTAAGAAGTCGAGTAAGAATATTAAATGAGTCGAGTAAACATATTAAATAAGTCAAGTATATAGCCGGGTAAGAAGTCGAGTAAGAATATTAAATAAGTCGAGTAAGCAAATTAAATAAGTCGAGTATATGGTCTGGTAAGAAGTCGAGTAAGAATATTAAATAAGTCGAGTAAGAATATTAAATAAGTCGAGTATATGGTCGGGTAAGAAGTCGAGTATGTATATTAAATAAGTCGAGTATGAATATTAAATAAGTCGAGTAAGCATATTAAATAAGTCGAGTATATGGTCCGGTAAGAAGTCGAGTAAGAATATTAAATGAGTCGAGTAAGCATATTAACTAAGTCGAGTATATGGTTCGATAAGAAGTCGAGTAAGAATATTAAATGAGTCGAGTAAGTATATTAAATAAGTCGAGTATATGGTAGGGTAAGAAGTCGAGTATGAATATTAAATAAGTCGAGTAAGTATATTAAATAAGTCGAGTAAATGGTCGGGTAAGAAGTCGAGTAAGAATATTAAATGAGTCGAGTAAGCATATTAAATAAGTCGAGTATATGGTCCAGTAAGAAGTCGAGTAAGAATATTAAATGAGTCGACTAAGCATATTAACTAAGTCGAGTATATGGTCCGGTAAGAAGTCGAGTAAGCATATTAACTAAGTGTTGTATTAAGTCGAGTAATTTTTAAAAATAAGTCGAGTAAACGTCAAGTTATGAACAAGTCGAGTAATAAAGTCGAGTAAGTCATTTAATCGATATTTTTTTTTACTAAAATTTTTCTAATGATGGCAGTGTCTTCACTCGTTAATGGCAACTGTACGTGTTCCTATATTGTATAATGGTGAATGGACTCAGGAAAATGGTGAATATAGATTTACCGGTACTCAGATACGGGGTATTAAAGTGCCACATTCAACTACACTAGAGCAACTTGTCGAAAAAGTGGCAGAAGTAATTTCTATTGACCTTTCTGAATTTGTTATTAGCATGAAGTTCAAGTTCAAAACATCGTCAGAGCCTTTGCCACCTATGGAAATTTTGAATGATTGTGATGTAGAATTTTTTTTGGAAGAAGCTAATAGTGGTTTCAGAAATCCTCTCTGCATCACTTATGAACATAGGGTAAATATTATCGAGCTTAATGGCGATATAAGGGCAGAGAATAGTCCACATGCAAGACACCTTTCTTGGGAGGAGAGTGACTATTATCCAACCGTTGATTTATCAACTACCCAACCTGAAGTTGACAGAGTTAGAATAGAAGATGATAGTTTTATTCCTCATCCAACCGAGGTCCATCTTCATGTCGAAGACGGAATGGTACCAGACATTGCAGCACGAACTGTCCATCTTGATGTCGAAGACATGACACTACCGAATATTGAAGTAAGAACTGATAGTCCACCGGTGTTGACCATAATTCAGCCACGGTGTAGTAACAACTATTTACCGAGACTTGGTTTGCTGGCTAGTAGTAATTCAATAAGCACAAATGATTCGTTCCTTAGTGTTGATAATTTAGTATCAAATGAAGTTGGTGATGATAGCGATGGATTTATGGAAAGACAACAATTTTCCTCCAAAGAGGTCTTGCAAGGCAAGCTCAGTGCATATGCTATAACAAGAAATTTTGAATATAAAACATTTAAGTCTGGTAAGAATCTACTTGTTGTCACTTGCGTGGATAAAAACTGTAAATGGCGTCTTCGTGCTGTTAAGGTCAATAATTGTGGTATGTTCGAAATTAGGAAGTATTGCCATGTACATTCTTGTTCCCATGATGTCTCGAAGAAAGATCATCGCCAAGCTTCTGCGAAACTAATTGCCCAAAATATTCAGTTTAAGTATGATGGTTCATCTTCTTCATACAGGGCTGCAGAAATTAGACAAGATTTTCAGCAACAATATGGTTACGATATAAGTTATCACAAAGCATGGAGAGCAAGGGAATGTGCAATGCAACTTGTTCGAGGTTCACCTGAAGAGTCTTATAAATTGCTTCCACAATATATGGCAATGCTTGAGAAAAAGAATCTTGGGACTCGAACTTTTCTTGAGGTTGATGACACAAATCACTTCAAGTACTTCTTCATGGCAATATGTAGTTCTTTAAGGGGATTTTCTTCTTCCATTAGACCAGTTATTGCAGTTGATGGTACATTTCTCAAAGGAAAATATAAAGGAACTATGTTCATTGCCACATGCAAGGATGGTAACAATCAGATTTATCCATTAGCTTTCGGTGTCGGTGATAGTGAGAATGATGCATCTTGGTTGTGGTTTTTCACAAAGTTGAGAGAATCAATTGGGGAAGTTGAAAATTTAGTTTTCATTTCTGACCGCCATCCAAGTATTAAGAAATCTGTATCTACTGTGTTCCCGAATGCAACCTATGGAGTTTGTACATATCACTTAAAGCAAAACCTTAGGGCTCACTTTAAAGATGTTGATGTTGGTGGTATATTTGAAGCGGCTTCAAAAGCTTATCGACTAACACACTTCACATATTATATGAATGAAATATACAAGGTCAGCGAAGCAGTTGGAAAGTATCTTGAGGAGGCTGGGATTGATAAGTGGGCACGTTCGCACTTCGACGGACGACGTTACAGTATTATGAATACCAACATTGCTGAATGCATGAATGGGATTTTAAAATCTGATCGATTGTTACCTATTCATAAACTAATGGATGGGATAATTGACAAACTACGAGAGTGGTTTTGTAAGCGTCGTGAAGAGGCTGCAGCTACAAATAGTCGACTGACAAAATGGGCAGATAAGGTAGTGAGAAGTAGACAAACTGTCTCTCAAAATTTTCGAGTGATCAACTTAAATCTATATGAATTTATTGTCAAAGATGGTGATCTTGATGGGCATGTGAATATGTTAGAAAAAACTTGCACTTGTCGGGAATTCCAACTTGAACAATTACCATGTGTACATGCTGTGGCAGTGTGTAGGCATCGAGATTTTTCAATCTATGATTACTGCTCCTATTACTATTCAAGTGATGCATGGGTGTTAGCATATTCTGAGACTATTTATCCTGTTGGTCCTCAAGAGGGGTGGGATGTTTGTGGTGATGTATGTGCCCGCGAAGTACATCCTCCTCTAGAAAAGCGGTCAAGTGGGCGTCCAAAAAATAATAGAATACCATCTAGGGGTGAGGAAAAGGTGCCTCGTAAATGCAGTCGGTGTGGTGGTCGTGGACACAATCGACTCAAATGCATGACGCCAATGCCGTTACATGAGTGATACCTTGTTTTAAATTTATATGCAATGTAAGTGTCTCAATTCTTGGTATTCATTTATGTTTTATTTATTTCGTTAATACTATTTAAATATGTACTAAATTTAATATTATGTGTACAGGGCTTGACGAAGGATTTAGCTTGTATGTTGTCTTTAAATGGTGGCATCGTAGATTTTTGGGTTATGGCTTAAGTTCTTGGAGCAATTAAAGGACTATGCTAAGTCATTGTATAAGGATCAATTTACTAGTTGTTATTTACTAGTTGAAATTGTATAAGGATGAAATAGAATTGTATTTAATATTTCCTGGATAATTTAAAGTTGTTGTAGAGTCGAGTGTTTCCTGTTATTAGTCGAGTTTTCTCGAATTTGTAAGTCGAGTTTTCTCGAATTTGTAAGTCTAGTTTTCTCGACTCTTTACTCGACCTACATAAAAAAATATAAAATTTCTTAGGAGACTTAATGCTGACTAAATAATAACAAAAACCAAAATATTTAACTTATTCACACATTTACAACAATACAAGTCAGTTCATAAGGTTTTGATTAACATTATCCCAAAAGTTAAACTACAAACTAATACGAAGTCGAGTATTCTTGATTATCCAAAACAATGAACTTCTTGTCATCATCAATCGCACTCCTCTATTAACTTCTTGTCAGAAAACAACCTTGTTGCCACTTGTTTTCGGTATGAGTTAATGCCTGCTTGTGTATGAACGTCATATGGAATGTCTAGACCATATACAAGTGCCTCCAAATAAAACATAACAAAAACCCCACAATCATTGCTGCAAGAGATAAATAGAAAGTGATAGTTATTTGATATTACATAACTCAAGGGATAATATAAGAGAGGCAACAATATTTCTTACTTGTTTTTTTGTTGTGGGATGTCTGAAACTCGCACAGCCTTCCACTTACGAGTTAGAGAATTATTATCAGAATGTGAAGTATACCATGATATCCTATCTAGAATCAATGGCATCATAACTACAAACGGCAACAATTCCTTCTCAAATGCACTGTCATTCATATAATCTAACATGGAGTCATACACAAAAATTATCTCCTTTTGAAGGTCAAACTGTGCTAGTGCCCAATGATCTTGCTTAGGATGAAGCGGAATATATACCTACAGAAAAAACCATGTAAACCACTAAATGGAGAAAAAAAACTATAATCAACATGTCAAATAAATATAAGCAACTTACTTTGGAAACATCTTTCCAATGAACAGCACATTTAAGTTTTTCAACCTTGGCATAATCAACGACATAATTAGTAGCATTATTTGTCCATACTTTTTCAGGGTTGATCACGTAAACTGAATACAGATGCTCTAACTTTCGCTATCATTACAGAAAACAAAAGTGTAAGTGTCTTATATATTTTATATTTTCCTATATGTTTTATAAGTGTAATAACAAACTTACTTGATATATAGTGTCCATTATGGCACATCGTTGCATACTATAACATGGGGAGTTGACCAAGCTGTGTCGTACAGCATAAAAAAAAGAGTCCAAGTGCTGTAGGTAATAGACAATAGTTATTATATGCATTGTTTAACATATTCATTAAAGTACCTAACAAAAATTATTACTGCGCTAGATATCCATGATCTTGGTTTGCATAATAGACGGAAGAAGTCTTTATCTGCGTCGTGGACAGGCCACCTTATTGTCAAACTACCATAAAAAATAAGAAATATTATTACATAGCAACTTGAATAAATATAATTAACCCTAAAACAAGAATAAAAGAAGAAATAAATATGATTAACCCTAAAATTAAAAAAAAAAAGAATAAAAGAAACTTACGGCTCCATATTGCCATCACGCATCCAATCATCAAAGTTTATTGGACCTTTTGATTCAGTTACTGCATCCTTTCGTGACTTCTTATAAGGGTCAGTGTAAGGTGTGCTAACATATACTGATTTTTTTCTCTTTTTTCTCAGATAATGTTGTTCCAATGGAACACAAACTTGTTCTTTGCATCTTTTTTTATCGTGAGATTTGCTAGAAATTTCATCAGTAATGTTAATTACACCATGTACAGGTGGCTGTATTACAAGTAAATAAAACAAAATTTAGAATTTTGTATATAATTGCTAGTAATTAATTTCAACACAAACTAAATTTAAATTTACCAACCTCAACATCAATTTTATTAGCATCTACATGAGCAGCCCCTGCGGTTTGATGATCATGTGCAGATGGCTATATTACCGATAAATACAATCAAATTTAGAATTTTGTACATAATTGCTAGTAACTAAATTCAACACGAACTAAATTTAAATTTACCAACCTCAATATCAATTTTATCAGCATCTACATGAGCAGTCCCTACGGTTTGATGATCATGTGCAAGTGGCTGTATTACAGATAAATACAATCAAATTTAGAATTTTGTACATAATTGCTGGCAAGTAAATCTAACACAAACTGAATTTAATATTACCAACCTGATCATCTATTTTATCATGGTCTACATGAGAAGCCATTGAGATATGAGGATCATGTGCAGGTAGCTGTATTACAGATAAATACAACATAATTTAGAATTCTTTACATAATCATAACTAACTGAATTTAACTTCAACTATATTTAATATTACAAACCTGAACATCCATTTTATCTATGACTACATCAGAAGCCACTGAGGTAGGAGGATCATGTGCAGGTGGCTGTATTATGAATAAATATAACAAAATTTAGAATTCGCTCTTAATTATTGTCAACTGAATTTAATTTCAATTTTGTCTAAGCCACTGAAGTAAATGTAAAAATATATAAAAAAAATAAAAATCGCTTTTAAAAGTGTTTAAAATGTTGCAAACCTGATCAGTGAGGCTATCTTTGCCTGCATTAAAAGATGTTAGAAACTCCTCGAGTAATTTCGTCGTTCTCCATAAGTCTTTTGTAATGTTGTCAAGCTTTGCTTCCAACACATCAATCTTTTGCACCTTTTCCTCTATTTTGCTTAATCTGTCATAAATTTTCTGAAATGTTGGAGCAACATGATCGCCTATAGAGACACGACAAGACGGAGTGACCTACAAACATGTTTTAAGATATACTGCTAAGTTAATTTCATAAATAAAAATCTCAAAATGTCTTTAAACAAATCAACTAACTTACATTTTTGCTTGTTTTTTCGTGGAACGGTGTTGTCCTCTGACAAGTAGGTGCATTACGTGGCGAAGGAAAAAATCCTAAGGAGGGTGCATTGAATGGTGTGTGTGAAATATCATCAGTGATGGTTGCACGCCTATCATCCATAACAACATCAACTTGCTGCTGCATTTGCACATTTGAATGTGCAGAAATTGGTTCGTTGTTAGGCTCATCACCACTCACAGTATTGAGTTCGCCAAGCTCTTGCTTCCACTCAATTTCCGAAGCCAAGAACCATTGCATGTAATGTTGTGCAATCTCATTACTTCCATCACTTTCGGTGGCATGCAATGTTGTCGCTACAGTCAACTATATAATATAGATGTTAATTAATTAATACCAAGAAGGTAATAATACTTTAACTAAATAACTCAAGTTAAACTAAATAATTCATGTTAATGGTTCACACTTAAATAAGAATGAAACACTTACGGTGTCTTCCTCTTTCAAGGCTTTATTAATTATATCAGCCATAATCTTGTTCTTACAGAACCACTTAAGAATTCTTGGAACCTTTAAATCACCCTTTTCGGTTGCAAATTTTTGGCCGAATTCATAAATAACCTCGTATGTCCACACCTGCAGTATTACAACACTACATTAATATCATATAAAATTCATGTATTTATTATAAAGATAAATAAATAAGCATTCTCACCTGAAATGCAAATGGAAAACCATAAAGGCTGTATTTCTCTTCTGTGTTTGGATCTAATGAACCAATTCTTTTGCTTCTCCTTGTAACTGTGTTCTTTAAGCTTAACATTGTTGCCTCGAATGACAAGCGACCCCATGGATAATTATTAAATTCTTTAAAGTTGTCTAATAGACGAATATGGAGGTCATCAATCTTATTCTTGGGCTCCTTTCCTAGCAACACTGACTCTAAGAAATATAGCATGGCGAACTTGACCATCAAGGTATCATCATTGGAGTGGGCTGTTGAAAAAGCTTTCTGTAATTGTTTTTGAGTAAATTCATGATTGCCCCCCATGAACACATCACATATACTATCAGTATTGTCTTTCTCATGTACTAGAAGATCATGTTCTTTGTGGCATTTCAATCCTGTAATTAAGGCAAACTCAAGCATAGAAAATCTGCACTCTTTTTGTCCTATTTTGAAGTACATTGCCTTATCAGTTGATCTCACATACCGTAATAATAATGCATGAACAATTTGGCCAGCGAATTTTAGATCTTGAAGGTGCACAAAATGACCAAAGCATGTTTCCTTAAACACTTCATATTGTTGCTCTGTGAGACGTTGCTTTATAAGTGAAAGTGCCTTTAGTGATGACATATTAGACACTTTTACTAAAACCGCCTTCTGATCGTCGTTATCTAAATTATCATCAGATGGCATGGTTTTTTTTTGTATATAGTCCAGAACCTACAGGATCAAGTAAAAAGTTTTATCTAGAGGTTAAATGAGTTACAAACTAATCATATGAAGCTTGATAGTAAACAATTCAAATGTTATTAGGCTAATAACTTGCCAACAACTATTTTCCAGCTCATAATTGAACTCTAACCCTGATTTTAGAACACAACACATATAGATTCTTACACTACAATCCTTAATTTCATAAATTTACAGAACAATATGTTTATAACAAAATTCAAAACAATAATAAATAAAAGGCATATCCAATGAAAACAATCAAATAACCTTTAAAATTGAATCATAATGTTTCAAAACCAAACACATTCTTTCTCCAACCGCAAAGCAAAAATTGGGAAAACTAACCCACATGATTCTTTAATCAACTTTTTTTTAACCACATTGTTGCCAAATCTTAATTGTTGCACTAAAAAAAAAATAGAATACAAAATCCATAGAGGAAATAAAATAAATTTGAAGTTCTTAAAATAAAAATATGTTGTCTAACATTTGTTTTTTTATGTCTTTTCGTGATATATTGTATTACATTGTTCATGTTATACTTCTAATTCTTTCCATTTTCAGTAATCCCATAAATTATACCCAATTCACTAAATCACTTACTATGTTCAAGCAAAACCCTAAAATTTTTCTTTGAATATTTGTAGGAGAAAGAAGAAAACGAAAATTATTTACCTAGTAACCAATGATGGAGGCAAGACAAGGTGGTGGTGACACAGCTGAGGCGATGGTGATAGCTGAAGTGCAGAATGGGTACAGAGCCGCTTGTTCTTCAAGGGGTTTTCTCTCTTATTTTGTTTACTCGACTTTGTGATTTTTGGGTGGGAATCGATCTGTTTTGTTGGCTTTTATTAAGGTTATTTTTGTATTTTCCCTGATCTTTTTAAATATATACGTGTAAAGCTAGCAATTTTAATATATAGGGGTATATTTTGGGTATTTTGAGGGAAACCAGGTATATCCCACGCAATTCGCTCGTTCAAATCGCATCAGCTGAGTAGTTGACACACACAACAGATTTCGCTTTATTCTCAGGGATTTCACAGTCCGAATAAAGACAAAAAAAAAATCAATCAATAATAAAAAAACTTATCTCATGTTCTTCGACCTCACTCTCTAAGAGCCCACTAATCAGTAATCAATCTTCTCTGCTGTGAAGTGTTAACCTCTTTCTTTGACGACTGCACAGCATCAGAAGCTGAGGGAGTGAGTGCAGTGAGCTGAGTGAAGGCGAGCGAGAATCAATAAGTAAAACAATAGGAGATGGTAAGGATAATATCAATGGCGTCCTCGATTCGGCCTTCACTTTCCACCTTCAGATTCTCTTCCTCCTCCCGTGTTGGACTCCCTCTCTCCTCCTTTACTCCTTCACGCAACCTCGTTTTCTCTCACCTTGCCAGCGGTATCAGATTTCTCTATGTATTGGCTTTTATTTTCTCAATTATGTTTTTTTTTTAGAAAATTTTGTTAGTTTCGTCAGCTGAACTTAGGGCCAGAATCGTGTTTATATTTGAATTTAATTGTTATTTATTTATTATTCAGCTGTCCCGCAGTCGCAATTATTCGGTTTGAGAGCTGCTAAGCCCTTGAGAGGAGATGTGAACAGCACAGGGGTGGCGTCGTCGGCTGGGAATGCAGCGCAGGCAAGCACGAGTGCTGCTCATGAAAGTGCCCTGGAGTGGGTCAAGAAAGACAAAAGAAGAATGCTTCATGTTGTTTATCGCGTTGGAGATTTGGACAGGACGATTAAGTATGTATATGTTTTGTTTTTTTTCGCCTTATAAAACCGGCTCTTTTTTTCTTTCCCTTAATAGTTGTATTTCCTGCTGGTGATGGCAGATTCTACACTGAGTGCCTCGGGATGAAGTTGCTCCGTAAACGTGACATACCAGAGGAGAAATATACAAATGCGTTTCTTGGATACGGACCAGAAGATTCTCACTTTGTTATTGAACTCACTTACAGTAAGCTATCTGACTGGCGCTTTACTTTGGTAACCCCTTTCTAAACTCTGAAGCGACTGAATTTGAAATGAATCTTTGTAAGAATACCGGATGATTAAAAGAATCAGCACAAATGAACTCAATAGTAGATAACTACGCGATCATTTTGTCTACTAAATTGATTTAATGATGCTTCCAGATTATGGAGTTGACAAGTATGATATCGGAACTGGATTTGGCCATTTCGGTATTGCTGTGGATGATGTAAGCTACTATTTTTTCCTCCCATTTTATATATATTCCTCTTTAAGGCTTGTATTTGTAAGCTTCTTAGTTCTATGCCACATTTTTTGCCTTTGGTTCTTGGACTGTACGGTGGTTGTTGACTCTTACAATGCCAAAACTTGAATCATCTTCTGACTAGGTCGCCAAGACTGTTGAACTCATAAAGGCTAAAGGAGGAAAAGTAACCCGAGAACCTGGTCCTGTCAAAGGTGGCAATACTGTGATTGCATTTATTGAAGATCCTGATGGTTACAAATTTGAACTGTTGGAAAGAGGGCCTACCCCTGAGCCCTTATGTCAAGTAATGCTTCGTGTTGGCGATCTTGATCGCTCCATAAATTTTTATGAGAAGGTTAGTGTTGTAATGTGAAGGTTTGGGCGTTGATAATCCTTGAGATTCACAGTTTTTGTGATCATATGAAATTTGCTTTTGTTTACTATGTTTGAAGCATAGTTCTTAGTATATCACTTCTATCTTTCAGGCCTTTGGCATGGAGCTTCTTCGTAAAAGAGATAATCCAGAATACAAGGTACTTTGACATTGTTCCTTATTTCAGCCACTACATTTCATAGGTCAAATTGTTATGTTTTTTCAGTAATGAGATTCTTACACCACAAGAGAGTCTGTTTGCTGTATTTTTTGGGAAATGGGCGATCCTTTGTATGATTCTTGAACATGAAGCTTCAGTTTCAAAATATAGGGTCACAGCATGGGAGAGAAGAACTGTCTGGTCTAATGAAAAAATGATTATGCAGCAAATGGGATCTAGAAAAGTTAATTTGCTTTTGTTGTCAAGTAAGCTAAAATCAATTGTCAATACCTGTTCTCTCAAAAGTCTTTTTTTGGGGGGGGGGTTGGGGGGGGGGGGGGGGGGGACTGTAAAAAATTATCTGTTCTTCCTCACATTGCCCCTTCACATTCTTCCTTGAGCTTTTCTCTTAAGAAGAATATTAATTAGCAAGTTTGTTGGCTGTATTTTAGGGAATGGGCAATCCTTTGTATGATTCTTGAACATGAAGCTTCAGTTTCAAAATATAGGGTCACAGCATGGGATAGAAGAGCTCTCTTGTCTAACAAGCAGCAAATGGGATCTAGAAAAGTTTATTTGTTTTTGTTGTCAAGTAAGCCAAAATCAATTGTGGATGCACGTTCCCTCAAAAGTTAAAAGGAGGGGGGGAAAAAGTCCATAAACAATTATCTGTTCTTCCTTGTTTGCCCCTTCATATTCTTCTTTTAACTGTTTTCTCAAGGATAATATTAATTAGCAAGTTTATTCTCACCAAGTTATTATTTGCAGTATGGATATATTTTAGCCCCTTTTTCCCTTTTAATATCTTTTAATCGATTTAAATCCGTTCCATGTAACAAGTGCCTAATTGTAATCATCGCACAGGTGCATCTTTCCCTTTGCTGATGTAACTTATTGTCGTGTCTTTTCAGTATACAATAGCCATGATGGGATATGGTCCCGAAGACAAAAATGTTGTGCTTGAGTTGACTTACAACTATGGAGTCACTGATTATGATAAAGGAAATGCTTATGCTCAGGTAGAATAACTTCTCTCTTTGTTTTTTTTTTTTTTTTTTTCTCTTGTTCACTCTCCTCCTCAAGCATGTTAGGCAGAATGTTTTGCATTTATTGACATGCAAGATATTGAATTTTACCTCAAATTTTGTCTTTTAATTTTATCTTTATATTCTATGCTTTTGTTGCATAATTAGTTTTTATGCTCACTATTTTTACCTTATTGGCTGTGATTTTGCTCATCATGTTAATATATCATGATGAACAAATTATGTTGAACAAATTGGAGAAATCTATCTTACTGGACAATTTGGATACTAAATTCATTGTTCTTATGGCAGATTGCAATAGGCACAGATGATGTTTATAAAACTGCAGAGGCAATTAAACTTTTTGGTGGGAAAGTTACACGGGAACCTGGCCCATTACCTGGTATCAACACCAAGATTACTGCATGCTTGGATCCTGACGGTTGGAAAACGGTATGCAATCTAAAGATCTAATGCCTTTATGCTCGTGCCTAATCAACTTTTTTGGTGGTTGCACTTGTGTCCTTGCTAGAAATTTTTGAGACCAGTGCAGTCTGAAATAATAATCTTATAAGCCCTTAAGGAGCATGAATTAATAGATGTACTGTTTATGCAGGAATTGGCACTATGTCTTGTTATTTTATTTTTAATTATTGTTTGAGTTTTTGCCTCAAATATGATACGGAATACGATAGGACTACCTCTGAGACATGGTTGTGTAACAACCTTTGTGGATCTTGTTAACAGTTATAGGCCAAGACTAATTAAAAAATAGCTCAGCATTCAGTTATTAGGATCTGCAGCACAGATTTTGCACCTGTATGAAATGGGGGAAGACAGAGAAACTGTGACTCATGCTCTCATATAAAACAAGGCAAATGTTGCTGCTGACTTGTTAGCAAACAGGGGATTGGTGCAACCCAGTTTGTTTTGGCCATCCTCAATTATGGATGTGCAAAATGCTCATCATTGGGCTATTCCAAAACATCAATTTGCTTAGCTTAGTTTATTTTGTTTAATGGAAGTCATTTGCCTAGCCTGGGTTGTCGTTCTTTGACAAGTTGAGAACCAGTGTGTCATATCATACAGGATTTAATATGCAAGCAGTGACTGTACATGCACTCAACTCATTAACAAATCCAGTAAGTTGATTTATTTTGCAGGTTTTTGTTGATAATGTTGATTTTCTCAAGGAGTTGGAATGAGTATTGAGCGTCATCTTACCCAGCTTGTACCACTGAATTCTGAATCTGGGCTAAGAAGATTCCTGGAAGAAGTTCCAACTGAGTGTGTATCGAATCCCATTTTGTTAATATTGTTATAGTATAGTTCTCCCTGATAATCGCAATAAAATGTACTTGCTGTTGGCTTTGGGTGCAGTGAGAAGGAAGTTTGAGAAATTGATTTGCCTGTTCGTATATTCATTCTTCTCGATTGTTTCAATGGGAAATCTTATTCACAATCGTTCTAGCTTGTGTTTCCTGTTTGAAGGAGCTGATTGTTGTTAACATACTTAGTTACATACAGAACAATACCCAAAAAATGTGTTTTATACAGGAAAATCGTTTTGAAATTCTTCTGTGTTCTATCTCTCTCCGGAATTCATCAATCATCATCAGAACGTTGCCGGCGAATGTGTTCTTCAAAACTTTTTGTGTTGTTTTTTTCCCCCTTTCCTTACTAAGCTTAAAGTTCCATTTCCATTTGAGACTGAGGTGAAGTGACTAATAATCCTTAATTACTATGAGATTGGAGCACTAATTACCAAGTAAAAACGGGATTAAATTGGCCAGATATGAATGTGAATTTACGTGTACTTGCCTCGGCAATACCCAGAAATACCCCTTGTTTAAAAAATGATCAGAACATGCTTTCCTGTGATGACTAAAATGCCCTTCAATTGAAATTTGAAAGAGTTTAGCTTTTGAGACCCCTCAAATTTGCTCATAAACCCCTCTGTTAAAGGTAACACACTACAAAAATTAAAAAGTTTAATAAATCTAATAACACCATTATAATTCTAAACTTGCCCTTTATATAAATTCATTTCTCAAACTCTAGATTTTTTCCATTACTAATTGCTAGAAAGATTAAAAAGATTCTAAACTTGCCCTTTATATAAATTCATTTCTCAAACTCTACATTTTTTCCATAACTAATTGCTAGAAAGATTAAAAAGATGTAAAGCTAGGATAGTAGTTAAATGTTATACACAAGCATTAATATTTATCTAATCAAATCATATTAATATGATTGGTGGTTAATAAATTAAAAATAAAAAATAGTTAAATTTTAATCATACACTAACATTTTAATACATGTGGCACAAGGCCTGTAAAAGATCAGGATTGTTCAAATCAGAAGAGAATCTTAATCCTATACACAAAACCTAAGATGGGCTATGTCAATAGTTATTCCTCAATGACTAAATTTCTATATGTAAGATTTCTTATGACTTTATACACATCATGTATTGTCAAATATATAATGGAGATTGCATATAAAGCTTGCAGTACGGCAATTACATATGCCATATGGTTCATATGTTTCATTAAAGAACTAAAACTTGATTTACCAAATAAATCAATTATTCAATTAATGTACTTTGTGATAATAAGTCTATTATCTCTCTAATAAAAAGTGGAGCAAATAGTTCCAAAAGGAAAACACATTAATATTAGTTGTTACTATGCATAAGATAGAGTGGAGTGAGGAGAATAAAAGTAGACTATATTTCTTTATAAGATATGATAGTTGATCCTTTGACAAAGGGGGTTGAACTTGAATAACTTTAGCAAACATGTATGTGCAACTTGGCTCTAATATCACTATTGGTCCCTGTAAAAGTAATCATGAGAGAATTGTTGCTAGATTAAAACTCACTTATAACTAAGAGTCATTGTGATAAAAGAGTTTATAAGAACTCTCAGTCTTAAACTCATAGTTTTGGATGATTTGAAATACATATATCAGAGTCTATTTGTAGACTCTTTGTTTAGCTTTTCATCATACCTTTTGACTCTTAAGTTATAGGGAAAATTATGTCTATTTAGGATTAATGATGTCTCTTAGTAAAGTAATTATAATTTATTTAAACTGTATTAACTTAATTAAAGAGATATATCCCTTATGAATATGCATGTTTACAATATGTTACACACACACATGTAAGTATGTTTGCATGTGTGTGTGTGTGTGTATGTGTATTTGTTCATCAGATTCTCTGTTGAGATGCAATGCAAATGTGATTAAGTTTTTTCTTTAGGTGCTAGAGGAATTCAACAATAATAATTTGGTGCAATGAAATTACTACGAAAAAGAAAATTTTACAGGGTACATAACATCTTATACAATATTTTGTCTATTTACATGACTACTGTTAAGGAAATTGAGAAAATAAATGACCATATTTGAGTAAATGGGTATAGAAAATGTCAGTGTCATATTTATTTTTTTAAAAATACATTAATATAATGTTAAGGCATCATAATAGCTAAAACTTTCTTTTCATTTATATAACTACAATCGAGTAAATTAATTAAATACACTACTACAGTTTGTATTTGAGTAAACTGGTCCATAGCAAAAATTTGTAATATAAAATCATAAGAACAGGTTTAAGATTTTATCAAATGTAATAAAAAAATATTATATGCAATAACTTGATGTAAAAATGATGAAAATATGAGTTATTTTATTGTTTTTCATAAAGTAAACTAAACCCTAAATATGTATAATATGGTGTGAGGAAGATGAATCAAAACCATGTGCACCACATTTAAACTTCACAATATCTTGTACAATGCACCTAATTACAAACTAAGAAAACTCAATAAAATGGTTTTTCATGTGTTATTTTGAGTGAGTATTTTGTAGTGATGTTTTGTTGAAAGAGAGAATGAGATCACGAGAGTAAGAATGAGGAGAGTGAAGAAGTGCCTCATATTAGAAATGCCCCATATTTCTCACTGAGGGATATATGTAGATATTTTTGAAGTATGAGATATAAGTAGATTGATAATCATATTTTGGGGAATATTTAAATAAAAAACCCATTGATTTACCAACCACTTAAATAGTTATATTTTCAAAATTAAGATGAAAGATGGTAGTCACAAATGGGCTGCATGTATGCAAAGTTAGTTGTTGTATATTGCCATTTGTATTTATTTTAAGGTCGTATTTGATATTGAGGTTGGACAGTAACTTATAACATCTTTATTATGTTTTCAAAATTATTATTAAAAATCACATTTATTATGAACTTTTATTTTATAGTTATAGTTTTATTTTTTCCACTACAATTGCGACTTAAAAGTTATAGTACTTTAATATTAAATAAAGTATAATATCACGGGATGAATATTTTGCACAACTAACTCATGCGGCACTTAGACAACTTTGCCGAATATTGCTAAGTAAGCTTAGAGTTTCTCGAACTAGAGAAGAGAGCAATGGAGTCGAATAAGAGACTTGTATTGCACAAAGGGAGATTATAATGCTTGAGTTGCTTACAAAGCTTGTTGTTGTGTTTGTTGGATGTAAATGCCTAATGCCATCCCATATTTATAGGGGCGGCTTGCCAAGCTCTAAAGGTTCTAGAGAATTCTACCATTTTCTAGCTATTTATATGAGCTAGAATTGTATAGAGAGTTCTAGATTATTAACAAGTTCACATGTGCTAGATTTATCTAGAATGTTTCGGAATTGGACCAAGCTAGCACTTTTGGCCTTGTATTGGCTCTCTAGCTCGAAATTGTGGGCAATTGAGATAGCGAATTAGGCGGACCGTAACACTAAGCCATACATCATTAATCAAGAAACTACAACTTGAGTTGCTATGAATGCAGCTATTTTAATTTTTTAACACTCTAAATTCCTAGCATAATTCATATTTAAGTTTTATTTGGTATTATGGCTCTGCAACTATAGTTTAACATATAACATTAAAGTATCCAGTAAACACTTGATGTTGTGGTTTATTAGTAAAGTTGATCATATCTCACATTTATATGATGAAAAATCTTTAAAACCGTTAATATTTTTGACAATATTATTTAAAAGTTATTTTTAATTGTTTACTATATATTATTAACTTTTATTTAATAATTATATTTTTTCCATAATAGTTGTGGTTTAAAAACCACAAAACTTTAATAGTCAATACAAACCAAACCTTAACATCTTTAAGCTTGATGTAGTTTTTTTTTTAATAAGGAAAATTATTTTTGCATCATCTTTTTTTATTGTTATATCCATTTAACCACCACAAAATTTTAATATATATTTTGCACCACCTTTGTTTTCAAGTTTGTATCAATCAATCAACCACTTTGACACTAAAAAATGACCATTTTATCCCTAAATAAATTAAAAGACCATTTTATCTTACAAAATTTTAAAAAATAAAAAATTATAATTATAAAAATATCCATGTGTTTAATAAAAGAAATAAATCTTAAATCTAATATGTTAATTTTTTACAAATATAATTTAATTTAAATTTGTTCATATTAATTTTTTATAATCATAATTTCATTTTATTTGTATGGAGAAGTTTCTTAATATTATTTATAGGAAAGTTTGCAATAATTATAGATAGGTTTTCTCTTCATGTTAATTTTTGTAAACTTCTTTATACTTAATTTAATTACAAAAAATTAATAAAATTATAATTACATGATGTTCTTTTTTATAGTTATAATTTCATTTAAAAATTATCATCTTAAATTTTGAGATTTATTTGTTTTATTGAATTTAGGGGCATCCTTATAATTATATTTTTTTATTTTTTAAAATTTTATAGGATAACTTAATTTTTTAATTCATTTATGGGTAAAATGATTATTTTTAGTGTCAAAGTAATTGATTGATATAAATTTAAAAATAAAGATAGTGTAAAATATATGTCGAAATATTATGGTGATTAAATATATATATAACAAAAAAATAGTGTGAAAATAATTTTCCTTTTAATAAACTCTCAAAGTTCTCTTTTGTACAAAATATGTACATATTTGCAAATTCGTGAACTTATTTTGCAATCCATTTCAACCCAATCAAAAGGCCAATCTAACAAAAATTAGTTGGTCGGGATTGGATTAAAACACCTTTAAAATTGATAATACTTATTTTTCATAATTGGTAATTATGAAAATATAAATACAATCAAAGCAATTAAATAAATATAACTAATAATTTTATTAGATAATTTTATTTTCATTTAAATATTTGAACATCAATTTTTTTTTTAAAATATTATACTTATTTAATAATGTACCACTGTCTTATTAGTTCAGGTACCAAAAAGTTATTAAATTTTATTATTTTTAATTTAAAAATTATTTTTCTATTAATAATAAATCATATAAATTAAACATCGCAAATCACAACACCTCTCTCTCTTTTTTTTTTTAAATTAATAAGTACCAAAAAAAAAACCTAATATACATATCTGGAGTTGTATGTTAGTCATAAAAAAACTCCATTAATAATTAATTCGTATTTCTGCACATTAGAATTGAGGATATGTAATAATAAAACCCTAATTACAATGGTCAAGAAAATAATGGAGAACAAAGTTGAAGAAGAAGAAAAGGGCGAAGCTCAACAACTTAAGAAAAGAAAGGGCAAAGACGTTTTTCCCTTCGGCAATTACAAAAACTACTACGGTTATCGCGTAATTAGTTTCTTTCTCTTTCTTTGTTTTTTTAATATTAATTTTAATTTTTAAAGCTAATTATATAAATAAATGCTGAGTGTATTTACTTATCTGTACTACTTCTTCAGATCGGTCAGGGCTTGAACGAAGATCCTCGATTTAAAGTGTTGAAAAAGGAATGGTTTGAAGGCAAAGATTGTCTCGACATTGGCTGCAATAGTGGCATCATTACCATTCAAATTGGTACAATTTTTTTTCCTAGATATTTGCACTAGGGGGTGTGGTTTTTGGAAAGTTCAAGTTTTGGGTTTTAGTAGCATTGTTCATTTTATAGTGAAGTGATTATGCTTTTCATGTTTGTTATGCAGCACAAAAGTTTAACTGCCGGAGTATCCTTGGCATTGACATCGACTCTAGTAAGATTTTTCCTACCCTCTTAATGTTTGTTTGTTGCAAATATGATTTAAGTCGGAATGATTCATATTTTACTATCTTTATAAATTCTTGGGTTTTGATTTGTTCAGCCTGTTCCAGGGAATGTGATGTTGTTTTAATTTGTATTCTAGTTGGGTTTTGAAATTAGAGTTTTTACTCATTGCATTGTTGGTGCCCTAATTGCATTGTCTTAGCCATGATATTACTGATGAGTGCCCAAAAAATATCGTCAATTGTTCTTGTTGGACGCAGCATACAGATTGGCAGACTTCTAGTAGTCTGTTTTCATGTCTAGATGGTAGTTATGGGTATATGTGCAACAATTGCATGTGTGCATCTGATTTTGGATTTCTTGTATTAATGGGTAAAGGGGGAATTGGTGATTGCTTTTGTTTTCAGTTTGTATTAATTTACCATCATGACTCATATGGAGTGCTCAATTACTAAAGTTATGATTGTTAATTTGATATGATGGACATATCATACGTCTTCTTTTCTCTTGCAGATCGTGTTGCGGATGCATATTGGCACCTTAGGAAAATTGTAAGAACGGAACATAATGAGAAAAGACGAGCAAATGCTTCTAGAGTGGAGGTTATAGAGAAAGGAGATGGTTTAGAGAAGAATGTAACTGCTGCACAAGAAGAGAAGAAGGCAATTTCAAGGAATTGTTCTCCTGCAGAACGAAATCTCTTTGACATAGTTTCTTTCAAACAGGAAAATTTTGTACATGGTCGGGACTCACCGGAGAAGTACTATGATGCGATTCTCTGGTAAGTTTTTCCTTGTTCTTATCACCCTGTGGTGCAACAGGTTCATAAATAATAATACTACAAGATAAGCTTAGTTCACAAATATGCTTTTGCTGAAGAGAAAATTTTGTTCATTCTTTTTTTTTTTTTTTTTTAATTTTCCTTCTCTCTTTCTCTCTCTCACAAAGAAACATTTGTTCTTGCTTTTGAAAATTTGGGTTTCACATGAGAAGAACATACCCCATCTCTTCATGTCTGTCATCTGCATGCATTTATGCACTTATTCATGTGTGTTTTCTTCTTTCTTCTTCTCTGTTATTTTACACTTGAATTGGTATTTTCAACTTGTCATATGCATTCTCATTTCAGTAGGTTCTAATTATTCGAAGTTTTTTTTTCCTTCTCTCTTTCTCTCTCTCACAATGAAACAGCTGTTCTTGATTTTGAAAATTTCGGTTTAACATGAGAAGAATTTACCCCACCTCTTCATGTCTGTCATCTCCATTCCTTTATGCACTTATTCTTGTGTGTTTTCTTCTTTCTTCTTTGTTATTTTACAGTTGAATTGGCATTTTCAACTTGTTGTATGCATTGTTGTTTCAGTAGTTCTAATTATTCAACCCAATGACTCTTCTGTTTTGAGCCAATTTGCCGTACCTTCATCATCAACTAAAAGCTCGTATTTATGATTAAAGTTTTGATTAATCTCTATATGCTGCTCATATACTGAAATGTGTTTGTCCTCTGCAATGCAGTTTGAGTGTAACAAAATGGATACATTTGAATTGGGGTGATGATGGGTTGATTACTTTATTTATGAGGATATGGAAACTTCTTCGTCCGGTAAATTCTTATATCTATAGTTTTATACAACATATTTGTTTTCTCTCAGCTTGTTGTGCGATTTTCTGTACTTAGGATAGCCATATTTATGTAGCATTTACCCTTATCTTATGAAATGGCATTGTGAACAATGACTGAGAAATTATGCACAATTGTGGGCAGGGTGGCATTTTTGTGTTGGAACCTCAACCTTGGGTATCGTATGAAAAGAATCGTCGTGTGTCTGAGGTACTATTCTTTTTGCAGTCCCATAATCCATCTTATTCAACAATTACTGGGATGATGGTAAATGATATTTTTTTTTCCTTAGTAAATGGTTGCTCAGAAAGGTCAGGTTAAACATTTAATGTAACCAGCAAATGAGCAATTTTTTTTTTTCTTTTTATAAAGGGTGGAAGGGAGAAAATATGCCTGTTTAGTTTTGCGAGTGTGTGATGATTATTGGAAGCATTGTTATACTAATCTTCCAAATTTATTTTTGGGCTCTACTACCAGTGCATGTGTAAAACTTTTGTTATTAAATTCTTTCAAATATTTGATAAATTTAACATCTTCACTTTGAGAAGGGATTTTGTATTTTGGGTTAATACAATGGCCAATTCAATCTACTTTTGCAGACCACAGCAACAAATTTTCAAAATATCAAGTTGTATCCAAAAGAGTTCCAGGAAATTCTTCTAGATAAGGTATCTATTTTGTTCGATTGGCGGTGCTGTGAGTGGAGGATGGCCTAATGGTATTACTTAAACAATTTTAGTCGGGTGCATAAGTTGTAAATCATTTTCTGAGATCCAAGATTTTTGATATTTTGCAGATTGGATTTAGAACTGTAGAGGACATCGGTTCTGGTGGTTTATCCAGCAGCAAAACTGGATTCAACAGACCGATATTTTTATTCCGCAAATGACTCTTACTAGTAAATCTGCTGCTTCTGCATGGCTCCTGGTATAGGAAGCTAATATCTTTCCTTTTTAAGGTGAGAGTATGTGTAAGTTTCTTGGAGTTAAAATTCAGTTATCAAATATTGCTGCAGCCTAACATAAGAAACTATATATCCATTGATAAAACAGGGAAATAATTACTTTTCGATGATCCATATTGTTTACCTCAATTGCAGCTTGGCTATCCACTTGAAATGTTGCTGTATTGGCAATAAAGTTAACATCTTTCTGGAGTTGAATGTATATTGTTCTAGAATTCGGAAAAGCAAAGGGAAGTTCTGTTTGTGTATCAATTGTGGAATATGTAGTGTTCTGCATATGTGTAATATACTCACACAGTAGGCGGTAAAGAGTAAATTCTTTTATCAGAATGTATTTTACTAATTGCTTACCTGATGCGCAGATATTTTCACCAATTTCAGGACTCGTGCTTTGTTATTTATTCAACTCAATGCATTTAAATTGATCTTTTAGACACGGGCATTGTTGATTTCATCTTGACTGTAGTTACATTATTTTATTAGCTCTTATCATGGTATTGGTTAGGTGCAAACCTGTGTCAAACTTGTATCCCTTCAGCCTCACGACTGCAGTTTTCTTAGCACAATTAATACAAGCATTGTATCTGAATGAATTTTCTTCAGGTAATTGAATATAAATGCAGGCTAGTTCAAAGACTCTACTTCCACTAAAAGCACATTTTCAGTTTCTTTCCTAGGCAATTACCACAACGGATGTGGAAAAACAGAAAAAACTTTTGAGGAGCCAAAGCTGTCGTCTCATGGTGAACACTGAACACCAGTATATATTCTTTGATCGACATTCGAACCAACCATTCTACCATTGCAGCTTATTACTTTAATCTGATGCCCAATCTAGGAACAATGACCAGATGCTCACCCGAGCTTTCTGTGATCTCTAGTGAAGAAGATTCTGACACTTTAGTTGGATGCTTTGTCCTCGATTCTTTTATCAAGACAGTGCTGATACATCTGACGAGGACTGATTTGTAATCGAGTTCATGCATGGTAAGGCAGCAATATCAAAGCTCAAGTCATTGGCAAGGTTGGTTGGAGTCGACCATCTGCAATCCGGACACTGGGATTGTGCTGACTAAAGCCGTGGGTGTCTTGAAGGATTTGAATAGTAGGGAGCACCGTCTTGGTAAACTGTTCTTGTTTGGCTGTAGTTATTTTTACTATATCCCTTACTGGAAATCTTCTACCTTCGGGAATGGAAGCAAGGGTTCAGGTGAATTTTATGCATCTCAACAAGACTGCTTGGACATAGCGTACGCAATCGTATAAAAATATTATTTCACATTCTTATCTCTCCTAAGCAAGCTTTTAAGATCCTAACACCGCATACGCATTATTTGCTATCTCAAAATTTACTCCAACACGTTAATGTAAATAATAGATGAAATGAATTGAGGATCAGGTCATATTGCTAAAAGGTTATAAAGGATAAAATTGTGATTAAAAAGAATAACGAAAATCAACATTTAACATGAAATTCTTAAACAGATCAAGTATTACTTATTTACTTGTTTTTTATAAAAAACAGTTCGTTAATATTTTACCCATTTGATCCATCACGTCAAACAAAAATGTAACTGCGTCAAACAATGCAATGGTTGGTGAGCAACAAATTCTGGTGTCTAGTAAGTGGCACCTCCGTAAAAGTCCGACGGCACATAATTAACAAGTTGACAGTATTGCTATAACTATCACCACTTGCATAAGAAATTTGAATCCACGGATGGCTCAAAACCTATATTCTACAAGCAGAGAGGATTGGAACTCTATTGATTGTTGCTATAAACCCAGAACCAAGGCACTCATGCACACCAATTAACAATGGTTTGCAAGCCTGGATCAAACTGCCCAGAAAACGAAAACTAGGAAAGTGTTAAAGACAGCTCACATAGCAAGCCATACCACTCCACGCTGCACCAGACAAGGCAGCAACTACAAGCATGACCACATTCCTTAGTAAGACAGCAACTACAAGCATGACCACATTCCTTAGTAAGACACGGTTTTTCTCCGCCAGCTTCCTGTTACACAAATGCCAAAAACAGAGGGGACAGTTCATGGTACCCTAGAGAGAATGAATTGAAACAATAATGCATTTCTGCGGCTTTGTGTGGCCACTGACTGATGTTAGCCTACTTTTACTGGATAGGCTACACTGTCTTCAGAATCACAAATCCATTTCCAATCCAAATCTTCTTTCCCTCCCTCAGGATAAAAGCGCTTGTAGAATTAAAGGTTTGAAAAGCACAAAACAATTCCTAGGAATACCACCAATGAAACAACCGGTCAGAAATTTCACAAAGCTTAAAGGCAGCTCATCCCTCCACAATGCTTTTATGAAGGTAGAGACAACCAAATCAGTGATCCTGGAACAACTCCAAAACTAGTGCAATCATGTCACTAACACACTGATGTTCAAAATCTCCGATAGAGGTAGCTGTCAGCCACTGACCGTAGAGAGCCCTGTATATCAGACAAATACGTGCTTTCAGAAGTCTAACATCTAGACATATCTGGGAATGCAAGTACCGAAAAACTAAATCAGAGAGCAATAACAACAATTCAGAGACTATGGACTGTTGAAACCTCCGAGTAGGACAATTAATATTAATCGCCTCAAAATTTTCCATCCTGAGAGGAACTTCAGAAATCAGCAGCACTAATTGATCACTCCTACTCTTAAATTTATCAACCATTATAAATCCAAGAAAATATACGAATGCTTATCTCCCTCATAAGTACCTAAAATCTATACTTGCATAGTTGCATGATTTCTCACTCAAGAGTCAAATTACCAACACTACAAAACATCCCCAATGCTTCAGTTATCTCCCTCATAAGTACCTGAGATCTGTATTAATATTGCTGGACAATTAAGTTGATATGTCAGACCAATTGCTGGCCTGGGCCTTCTTTAATTCCCAGGAATTCCATTCAAACACACAGTCCTCACATTGAAAGTCACATGGTTGATAGGCACATACCATTTCCTGCGGGCAAGAGAAATACAGATATGTGATCTCTTGTCAAAATCAGAAGGGAGACTAGAACCATACTGCCCAGATGTCGAGATCTGCAGACTTTTGAGCCCACATAAAGACTATTTTTCATTAAATGACATCCACTTCATGCAATTTTCCACTTTCAGCAGTTAGCAACCTCTTCTTCAGTCAGAAGTAGCCATAGGCATATGTTTATGATCTTCAAATGCCATCCTAAATGGCCTATTCCTGTCATATTCCATCCTTCAGACAATATTGTAGAGAGGAAAAATTCCTGCAAATTAAAAAATATTAACTGATAATTGAGAGGGTTATTTAGAATTGCTTTTTACTCATGAACATCAATACGGAAACATTTCTTCAAAATCTTGACAAATTGATAAAAAAATCTGGGAATATTCATTATCCCTTAAGAATGAAGCTACATGATAATCTTGATCTCGAATTCTCACTTGAGCAAATTGAGCCACTAATTGACTTGAAGAATCAATTAGAAGGCAGAAAGATGGCATCAAAAGTAAACTGAAGCCAAAATACATCAACGACCTTAAACAATCTTTGAACACATCAGATAGCATCTCCCGTGTCTCCTGCTAAATGTAACACTACTTCGTACAATTTCATTTTAGAAATGATTAATTCTAAACTGAGAAGATAGAAGGTTGAGAGTAAAGCTGCTAAATATAAAGAGAACAATGGATGAGGAAAAGTAAGAACAAATACTGCCAGGAATCCACCATGTGAGTAAACAGAGAATCATATTAAAATACTTGAGAATCCAGAAAATCATGACATAACTCTAAATTGCCCTACAGATGGCATCAATCAGATATTGACATAAATATTGCTTTTTCAGTAGAACACAGTAAGCAGAAAACTGAAAGAAATTAAGGGAAGGAATCGTGTCCTGGAAAATCAGATGAGCTCAAATCATTTTGGTGACCGTTGCCCTAAATGTAAACCACCACAATAACATCATATATTTGAATGAATAGAGCATTAAGCCATAAAATTTCCTTCAATTAGATAGAATTTCTGCAATAATCTTGATTGATCTGGCCACTTATAACATACAGCTCTTGCTGAAATCCACAAAAATGACAAATAGAAAGGAGGGAAAAAAAAATAACGATTTTATCTCCTAACCTAAGGATTCTTCATATCCGAGGACATGACATATGGCATTGGAGCTAAATTCATGCTGTTTCCTACTCGGATTTCATTAATGAGGTTAATTAAGTACTACCAGATAACTGGGACAGCAGACAACAGATATTAAATTTGGAAGATTGCACCAGAAAAACATAATCATGGTTGAAGCAAAACAAAAATTCTATTGACAACCATATGGCAAAAGCAAAATGAATAGTTAAAAAAAGGGGGAGGAGCTAAGGGGAAGGGGTGAGAATTCTGCACATATGACTAATGTTACAGAGAACCATTAATACAAGGTTGAAAAGTCATTCAAGACATCTATGTACAGCTCAGGAACCATGCTTTGAGTATCTGTATTTCATATAACAGCCAATGTATCTGTAGTCACCTTAAGAGGAAAAAAAAAATGCGACCCGGGAACACACTAACACAATTCTTCAAATCAGCAGCACATATTCATGAGTGCGACACTAACAACTTTTCCATCAGAATCACAGTAGAAACATAACCTCAATCACAAATTTGTTGCCTCCACAAATGCAACTCTAGAATCTTCGTGACCAGTTCCATAGCTAGAGACATTAATGAGAACTATTTGGTCAACACACTGATGGGTGAGGAAAAAAGCAGCTGCAATAAAAAAGAATCCAACTTTTAACACATGAATTTTCCCCTTCACAAATGGGAGCAGAAAACCCAAAAAATGTATGAACTAGATAATTACCAATTCATCACTTGGCAGAAGAAATGCGCTGCAATGAGGATATCCAGCTACTTGAAGGACCGACTTTGTTGCTGTGTCCATGACTAGTATTTGCAGCTTCTGTGGGCATCATAGGTTTTGAGGCATTTCTTTTTGAGGCAACAGCATATGAAGTGGATGGCATATGTGCATCACTTGCAATCTGCAAAAATTAACTTTAATCAACAGTGATTCATTTGAAGTCTCTAGGAACATAACATAAAAAATATATCAAACAAATGCATGGGTATTAAACCAGCATTTGATAACATGAGTAACATCAGAATCACAGTATTATAAAAATAAAGAAAAATAAAAATCCTACAGGCAACTAACATCTTTCTAAATGGATGTGCTACTCGAACTTTGTAATTTTTCTTTCCATTGTGTGGTTCCCAGATAACTTACATTCTTGTCAACAGTAGAATCAGGATTCAAATGCTTTCCTAATGCTGATTTGAACTGCATGCGCATGCCAGGAGCAGTCATATTGCTCGATCTAATGTGCTCTGTCACATCAGCTGAGTGTGGACCATTAATGCTTCCTGTCAGTTACAGAAAATGCAAGTCTCAGTATTATTCTAAGCAACAATAAATTATTAATTCCCACCTATTAATAAGATACCTTGTAACACTCCTATGCAAGTTATGATTCAAGATTAAGGAACAAAAGGATCTTAGATTGAGGCTCATAATTGTTTGATATGTAGAAAAAAGTGAATCAGTTGATCTTTTGTAATTTATTAATGTGAGTATTACTGTTTATTTTTTTTTTGGGGGGGGGGGGGGGGAAGGGGTAGGGGGAGAAGTAGTATTAAGTTAGTATTAGGGCTTTTGGGCCCAAGTGATGTCGCTATAATTTTAAAGCCCATTATGTTCAGGTTTCAAATTATTATAGTTCTTTTAGGCTTCTACTTTCCAAGAGGCCACAGCCTCAAGTTAGTCACCACATGCTGATCTAACCTTGGCGGTTGTTCATATCCATTGGCACTGCATGACCGCTCCCTCCAGGGACTGGCTGTTAGGCATAAAATAGTAAATCTAGTCAAGATCATTAATATACTATTTACTGCAAAAAGAGCTACAAAAATATTTAGAACAACTCATGTAGAAACTTGTAGACAGTATCCATCAATCTTTAAAGTGAAAAATACTAACAGATGCACGAGGCTGAGGTCTATTTTTCTGCGACTGCTGGAACTTTATGATGGTCCAATCAAATATGTAATCAAATTCATATCCTGCCATGAGAAGAGACAAATATTAACTGCTTGCAACAGAGCACAGAGCATAACTTGATAAATTGCAATTTCTACCCAGATTCAACTTATAAAAATAGGAAACAAGGAAAACATGTTCAACTTGATGCCCAAACCCCTAGAATCAGCAGTGAAGCATTCATCATTTACCAAATGACATCAATCTTATCTCCAACCAGGAGACAACTTTTATCTCACATAACAAATTTAATGTGCATATAATTAATCTGACTAGGAAAGATATCTACTGAGTCAAATTGGAGTTCACATTATGGTTATGGCAAGAATGTTTAACATATGCAACTACACAAAATATGTTTGAAGGTCTGTCCCTCAATACCTTCGCGAGAAAACAAGTCACGAAACAAACGCTTTAAGAAACCGTAATCAGGTCGCTGATCAAATGTCAAGGAATGGCAGTAATGGATGTACGACGCAAACTCGACAGGGTGAGATTTGCACAGAACCTGAGGAGAAAGAAGTCAAACCAATAAAATTTATTCTTGAACCAAAATACACTCATTTTCCTACACACGTAATTGGTACACAAACCTCAATAGGAGTTGATAACTTCTTCTCACATATTTTGTCATACTTCTGTTTCTTTGTTGCAGCTTTTAACCCCTGCCATGGAAGGCTGCTCACAAAAACATTTGAGTCAATTTCAAACACAAATAAGCAACCCAAAATTTGTTACACACTAAAAGAATTTTTTTCATATATCCTGTCCCTCAATAGATCGAACAGCAAAAAGCTTATAGGCATAGGAAATAAATACCAGAAATTACTATTTCAGAGAACAAAGAACTCAAGGAATAGTTGCTTTAATCAAACATGAAGGGGGGAAAACATGTACCTTCCTCTCAGAAAATATAAAAGCACGTAGCCAAGAGACTCCAAATCATCCCTCCGACTTTGTTCTGAGATAAACACACCAAAAAAAAAAAAGGGAAAAACATGTGAGCTCAATTCAACAAAGCAAGAAATGGAACTTCAACAAATAATACAAAATAAGAAATAATATACTCTCTAATTTTTACCAATTCCAAGGTGAGTATTGCAACTTGCATACCGTGCAGTTCCTGTTAAGTTTTTGTTTTCCCTGTGAAAAACAATGGTTATTATACATTTTGCAAAAATTTAAAGGTTTTCCAATGAATTACCAATGAATTACCCCCTCTGCTAGCCTAACATGTTCACTGGAGATAATTAATATTAGAGGTCTACAAGGCACAAAATAAGGATAACTTGTGTGGCAAAGGTTTTCAAACATCAGGTAAGAAAGAGGAAACCAACAACTAATAAATAACATAAATATAAAAAGAAAATACCTGTAAGGAATATGTCGATTAGTTGTAGCATCGCGATATCTTTTTGCAAGTCCAAAATCAATAATGTAAACCTGATAAGGAATTACAGGCACAGATTTAGAAAAGGGTAGAACAGAGAAATCAATATAAAATAAAAGAGATGGAACAATCTGAGTGAGTTGACAGGAAAGAATTTGTTGAAAAATTGATACCTGATTTGCTTTACGACCGAGGCCCATGAGGAAGTTATCGGGCTTTATGTCTCTATGCAAAAATCCTTTAGAGTGTACATACTCTATTCTTGTAATCTGCAACAAGTCAAAGATAATATGATCAAATAATTAAATATAATTAGTACAAGCTCATTTCATTGCAAATAAACGGAAAATACAAGCTCGCACTGAAAAATTTATCAGTGATAAATACATACTACTTCATCATATTACACTTACCATTTGATCAGCCAACATTAAGACAGTCTTTAATGAAAACTTCCTCCCACAATACACAAACAGATCTTCAAGACTTGGGCCCAGCAAATCGAGCACAAGTGCATTGTCCTCCCCATCTACACCAGACCATTTTATGTTGGGAATTCCACCTACAAACCAAAATACAAGAATGAAAATAACCAAAAAAGGAAAATAACTCTCAAATCCACAATTAAATAAAGTAAAAAGGAAACTCAATTATAGAACGACTTGTGCTTACTTCCTCCTTGAAGAATATTGTATAATTTGGCCTCATAAAGCAGTTGCGGATGCTTTGTTTTGCTATTTTCCTGCCAAAAAAAAAATGAAAAACAAAAATAAAAAAGTAAGCAAATTTTCACCTGAGAAAGAGTTTAAAATACTAAAATTGCAAGCAGCTAGGTATATAATCCGTGATATCAACTGATAATTCATTTTAGAAAAGGAAAAAAAATCATAAACAGGTCATGAACTAGATGTTGCCAATTCTAACTCAAACAAAAGGACAGAGTCTCAAATAGAAACTTACAATTTTAATAGCGACAATCTCAAACGTATCCATATGCGTAGCTGCAAACGAAGAGTTCACACGGATGATCAATCAGCTCCATACAAACATATTATATACAGATTCTTTAAAAAAAACAAAAAACAAAAAAAACACACCGAGATAGATTTCACCGAAGGAACCACTGCCGATTTTTCGGCCGAGTTTGAACTTGCCACCGATGATCCGATCCATGCTGGCTTAGATCGGCTGAAGAATCAGAACATGAAAGATGAGGCAAATGTTTTTTTTAAAAAAAAATTGGTAATTGGATTTCGTGATCCGATAAAAGTAACTGAACGAACAGAAAGAGACTTTATTTGTTTGTAATATTGTGTTATATTATTATTATATAGTATCAGTCAGAGAAGAATTTGAAGCCACACAGAGGAGAACTCGGCAGCAAGCCGACAGATTGGAGACGCTGTTGCATTTGTTTTAGAGGATAAAGATGGAAATTTAGGAGGGTAGTTTTGGAATTCGGATGAGGTAGGTGAGGGGTTGACTTGTTGACTAATCACGTTTATATATTTGTTGAGGTAAGAATGAAGGCGAACCCATTTCCTCACTAATATGGGTTCGAGTTCGGGGGCTCTTTGTAATTTTCTCCCAATTGGTAAAAATAGTTATCTTTGCTATTGATTCGCAGGTAAAATAAATATTTTTTTATAAAAAAAGGCAACATAAATATTTTATTAATATTTACGAAAGTAAAAATTTAAATTGTGGTATAATGCAACTTAATTTTAAGTGATTCCAATAATAAAAATGGTAGGTGTTTGGATTCTTTAAATTAATTAAACTTTTATTGATTAATTATGGATGAGGCATGGGGGAAAATGGATCGCGAAGGATGATGTTGACGATTTTCCGAGTTTGTTGACAAATCAGAAATGAGCTGGCATATTTAGGGCGGTTTAGTGGGTTTTAAAAAACTGTTACCTATTTTTGAAATTAAAAAAATAATATCGATATTGTGCTTGGTTTGGTTTTGGAGGAGAAATGACCAAAATCCATCTGATTTAAACCAACTATTTTGAAACCTAACCATCTATTAAAACGTTTATAATCATACTCACTCTTTGAAGAGTAATTTGATCTTTTTAAAAGAAAATTTTTGATACATCATAATTAAAGTTTTGTTATTTATAAGATTCTCATTCTCTTCTTATCTTTTTTTTAATAATTTTTATTATTTTTTTATTAAATGAGTGGTTAATATTAAATTTTATATTATTTATTTTTTACTTTATTTACAATCAAGTCAGCTTTTCCTACCTACAATTTTTGGACTCGACTGGCTTACAGAACCTGTAAGCAGCAGACTGCAGCATCAGTCGTTGGATGTGGAGTGAGAAACTAAACAATAGAAAATCGGACGGTCGGATGACGGGATATGTTTGTTACAGAACCTGTACCATAGACAGGTCCATAACTTTATATTTATTTTTTCACTATTTACAATCAAGTTTAACTTTTCTTACGTACATTGTTACACTAAATGGCTAAAATTAGATGGATTTAATGACCTTGATAATTAGTTTTAGCACAGTAAATTGCCAATTTTTTCGTCATCTATGCCGCTCCTTCCTACATTTTTTTCCCCTTCCAACTTTCATTAAATCACATAGTACATATTTTTTTTCTTTCATATTTCATTAACCAAACATTTATACATTTACTAAAATGAAATTCAAGATGAGGCGAAAATTTTGATCCCTCATTTATGTAAAAAATAAAAGAAAATTATCGGTCATATATCCTTAAATGACACTCATATCAAATATGTGTAAATACTTTTTAAGTATTTCACTCGTATACTCTAAGTTAACAAAACATTTCTGTCATCCACCAATCTGTTAACTTCCGTTAGAAAGTTAACAGAATTGTGGCAAATTGACTATTTTACTTTTGAAACTCAAAATGAGGTAAAAATGATAAATTTACCCTAAAAATTAACGTAAATTTTCAATACACAATTATTTTATTTTGTTATTACCATACATTTTTTTGATTAAAAAATGAATTATTAATGGTATATATTATTAACAATTATCCATAAAAAATATCCATATTATACCATAAAAAATTATTAACAACATATTATTTACAATTATAAATATTATACTATAAAAATTTCCAATTGGAGCTTAGAGGAGTAGATCTTCAAAAATTTAGATTAAATTTTGAAAGAGTAGATTCGGTTGTAAAATAGTTTTTTTAGTAATTATTAACAATTATCCGATAAATAGAATGACATGTCATTTTTTATTAATATATATCATATGATATGTCATTTTTTACTAGGTAAATGGGATGACGTGTTTTTTAAATCAAAGTTTTGTCAATCTTAAAAGACTAAATTACCCTTATGATGTTAGCGCTTGCAAACGGAAATTAACGGATTGGTAGAGAGCAGAAGTGTTTTATCAACTTAAGGTATACGAGTGATATACTTGAAAAGTGTTCATATACGTTTGATACGGGTGTCATTTAAGGGTATATGGCTGATAATTTCCCAAAAATAAATAAAGGGCGGAAGTTAGCTCTTTAATAAGTCATATTGTATATTGTGTAGGCTAATGCGCAAATCATTTAGGAATTTTTTACAAACCAGTTGAAGATATTGGGTCAAAGTGGAAATAGCAACCAATTGAAGGATTCAAAATGCAAAGAATGCTAACATGGCAATTGGTAAGTAAAGATAGATTAATTTGTTATTTTCGTAACAAACCCAGAACTGTATAAAAGAGCTAATTTGTTAGCTCAATTTGTAGAACTTGTACCCTTTCTTTCTTGTAAAAATCATTAGATTCTTGATTTGTTGGTCAGCATTACATTTTCCATGTATCCAATTATCTTGAACTGTGTGTTTTGATCAATAAAAGTTAGCTAATTTTTCCTTTAAAGTTTCTATCATATACACTCTGTTTTGTAATTTTATTTCTGTTTTTGTCATTAAACTTGATCTTTAGTCAAGCTTCTATTTCCTAAATTGTGATAATCTTGAAACTACTAAAAGTGATATTAGAGCTTCTAGAACTCGAGATTGATAAATTCACCATTAATAGACTTCTCTCTTTAGAAAATAAAGACGGGAGCCCTCCTAATTTACCAAGGTCTTGAAGCAGCTTCAAAAGAAGAAGATCCTATAGGAGCCTCATGTTTAATGTCTAGCGAAAAGAGAAAACATATCATCAATAGAGCTCGCAGCACTTTGATTTTAAGTTTAAATGATTTATTCTAAGAGAGATCTTAGTCGAGAAGACAACATTAATATGGAATAAGGTTAGAGCTCTGTGTATTAAGAAGTCTCTATCACATATGTTTTATAAGGGAAAGAACTTCAATACAAGATTATTTTGATCACTTTAACAAGATTGTACTTGATCTTGAAGGATTATAAGATGTCAAGATTGAAGATAAAAATAAGGTTTTCTTCTACTAAGTTCTTTGCCAAAATCTTATATGGGATTTTTTGATACTATGCTTTATGGTAGGCACACTTTAACCTTAGAAGATGAGAAAACCTCATTGAGCTAAAAAGAAATTGAAAAGAAGGAAGAAAAAGAACAAAAATCGAGGAAAAAGTCAAGGAAAGAATCAAGAAAATGCTAAAGATAAGAAGAAAAAGAAAAGAAAGTAATTCTACTGTAGAAAAGAAGGTCATTACATCAGAGGTTGCATAGAAAAGGAGTGCCAAAAAAGATCTAGAGATGTCGTTATGCCTCAACTACTTACAAGGTTAATGGATATTGGATTCATATTGTTCTTTTCATATATGCCTCAATAGGTCACTCTTTTATGAATATTAGTCTATTTATAGTGATAGAGTCCTTATGGGAAACAACAGTGGGTGTAAAATTGTTGGCATTAGATTTGTTAAGATAAAGATGTTTGATGAGGTCATTAGGATTTTACATGAGGTCAAACATGGTTCTAGAATAAAGAGAAATTTGATTTCATTAGTCATGTTAGACGACTTTAAGTTTTTAAGTCAAATAATGGTGGGATTAAGATAAAATGGCATATTGTTGTGACGAAAGATAAAAAGAATAATGATTTTTATGTATTAATTGGTTCATCTTTACCATTAAATGCTATAATGACAACCAAATTTAATAAGGGTGGGCAAATAACTTGACCCGGTCCAATCTGATATGAAATTTTTGGGTTTTGATCAAATACGAATGAAGGCTCCAACTTGATTGGATCGTAATCAGATCAGATTAAACCCAGTCTAATATGAAAATCTTTTTGAGTTGAAGAATAAAATTCTAACCTAAATATCTAATCTAATTGACTACAAACACATACACACAAACTCACTCACTATCCAAATCTAAACTAAAGCACAAGAAAAGATCAAAAAAGTGAAAAAAAAAAATCAAATAGAACATACATATAGCCAGCCAGCTAGCCCAGCCTAGCCAACTCACCACTGTGAAGTTAGGCCATCGCAACACAACCTCTTCTCTACTACAACACAATCTGCTCCACCATGACCTCATTGCAATATGCTCCAGTATAACCACTGTTGCAAGTTGTCTGATTTCAACTATACTGTCTCGAAGTTGACCGACCGCCACTTTCTTAGATCCAAGCCTAGCTAATAGCCTAATAGTAGTAAGAGTGAAGATTTGTTTCATGATATATATTGAATAATTAATTTTAATTTCGATTACAATTTTAATTATTTAAATTCAATGACTTTTTATGCTTTTTTTTGTCAAATTGCTTCTTTATTATTTATAGTTTCTTTATGATCAATTATAGTTTCCTAAGTTGGTTTTCGTTTAAGATTCTCTAAACCAAAAGATAATCAGTCGAACTTTTAATTAATTTTTTGAAGTTATGATAATGATGATTGTTTGTTTTAACCAAATTTTAGATTGTTAGCCTAAAGGACTACATATAATGTAATTTTGATAATAACAAACATGTGTCTTTAGTGAAAATAATAAATATTGTATTTCACATCTTCACTAGCTTTTGAAGGATAATATTTATGCAAGTGAATCAAGTGAAATCAAGATTGAAGACACTCAACAGACAACGGCGAAATCAAAAATAAAGTTTAGAGCTGAACGGACAAATTATTGCGACAAATTCTTGTAAAGTTGGTATGATTCAATTAATACTTGATTTAGCATTTGAGAAGCTCAATATATTAATTTAATTAAATAATTTTCATAAACTAAAATGTTTTATTTTTATAAAGAAAAATATTTTATGGATTTAAGTAATTTGGACTTAAATGCTAAGATTTGAAATCTTTGATTTTAATAAGTATTAAATTTCGGAGTTGGACGTTTTTACAAACATTTGAAATATTTTGGGACATACTATAATTTATAAATATTTTAGACTAAAGTGAAAGATTTTGAAAACTTTAAAAAATATAGGGATTATGTTGAAAAGGATCTTTGCACGAAATAATAAAATCTTTGGGGCCATATCATAATTTCAAAAAATTTGGGAAAGACAACTATTCTTAAGAGGTTCTGAAATTTGACCTATTTACAAAGTTTCTGACGTTTTGGGTTATAATATAATTATGTAAAGTTTTGGGCTAAAGTGTAATTTCAGAGAACAGTGTTACTGTAGCAACTTAAAAAATAACAGTAATATCACTGTTCCTGAGCGGCTGGCCGAATAATCAAGCGGCTAACCACTTGAGTGCTGAAATTTGCCTATAACGGTAATTTTTTGGGCTTTCACTATAAAAACTCAACTCAAACTTCATTTTAAGAACCAATACACACAAATATAAGATCATACAACATATATTGAGCTTCCAAAACGCAAATCATCATTGATTGAATCATTCTTGAGCTATAAGTTGCATATCCAATCTTAAAGGGAGTTTTTGTTGTAATTTTCATTTCTTATCAAATTGTGAGTGTGTAAGTATGGGAAACACTTGGGGTGAAGAGATTTGGGAGATAATCTCTTAGTTGTAAAGGTTCATTGACACCTTGGAAGTCAATTGTAAAAGCTTGAAGCCTTGGGAGGCTTGGATAGTGAAATCTTCGAACTTGGTTCGCTTGAGGCATGGATTTAGGCGGGGATTGCCGAACTAAGTAAAAATCCGCGTGTTTGTTTTTCTCTTCCCTTGCTCATTTATTTTTACGCTTGTTTGAATTTATTGTTCTATATGTCATTAAGGCGTTAGATTGATTTTTTGTGCGAATCGTATTGCATAAATTTTAAAATCTCAATTCACCCCCTCTTGGGTTGCATAACTTGCATTTCATAGATAACCCAATTAAAACAAATAAAGTAATTTAATGAATGAGGGATGTAACTTTGTTATATTTAAGGTGTTCTATTGCAAAATGGAGGAGTTTAGCTAGGTAAGGTGAGTGTTTAATAAAAAAAAGGAGGAAAATGAGATGAAAATGAAGATGAAGGCCACTAAACTCGAGCTGAATGAGTCCTGCAAAACAAAATCAAAACTAACATTAGAGGCAGACCTAGTAATGGCTGCCAACCACACTCCAGTACTCAAGTTGATTTTAAATAATAGGTGATAGTCTTAAAGTCAAATAGACCTTGAAGCTATCAACAATGGTGAATATGCTTCGAGGAATAAGATGAGTGAGTAATTTTTGAGTAACGAGACACCATTTGGGAGTAATTCTTGAGGTTTTGTAGAGTGTGTCTTAGGTTTTGGTAATTTCAAATGCATGACGCTTAATAAATAGTTGTCCTCCCTCAAGTGAGGGCATTTCTGTAATTTTATTTTGTAGTCACAAAGACAGTGACATTTATAGGCTTGGAAGGCAAAGAAATCTCCAACCAGCTTTTTGCCTCCAAGATAGAGCATATGGTAGTTTCTTTAATTTGTAGTCCTATTGCTTTTGGGGGCACTACAAAAGGTAGTTGGTGTGGTGTTCTTCTATTGTTCTACCAAAGAATCTTCATTTTTATTGCCTCTTTATTCTTAGCCAAACGTGGATATTTTTTATTTTTCACATGATGGCGTGCACTATTCACATGCGGGCTCCAACCACCAAAATCTAACTTTCAATAATTCCCTTTGACATGCTTATTTTACTGAAAATGCCTTTTGCTTCAAAGAGCTTATCTCTCAGTTTTCTGTGAACTATCTTGGTGTTTTGGTCAAATGATATAGTTTTTCTTAGTTGACCTTTCTTTCCACATGTCATTGGGTTATTGGTTCGCGTTTGCACCTATAATTCCCTTCTAGCATTATTATTATTATTATTATTATTATTATTATTATTATTATTATTATTATTATTATTATTATTATTATATCAAAATTAAGAAATCAAACATGATTATTTTGCAAAAATGAAATATATGGTGCCTTAATGGTGCAGTAGGTTTTTTTTTATCAAGAGGAGTGCTAGGGGACTATTGTAGATTCCTGCTGGTCTTTATCTTTAAAGAAGAAAAGTAAGAAAATCAACTCATTTTGATTTTTATTATTTATTATCTGAACCTAACTCGATCCATGTATAATCCTAACTTGATATTAACTAAGCTCAATCTGATTTTTTTTTATTGGATTGAATTATATTACAAATTCATATTAAGTTTAGATTTTTTCCCCAACTTGATCAACTCAAAACCTTATTTGAACCCAAATTTGCCTACCCCTAGAATTTGATATAGAAAAGACTAAGTTGTGGTATCTTAGACTTTGTCATATGCGTGTTAAAAGGTTTCAAGAACTTAAAAGACAAGGCTTGCTGTGTGGTGATAAGATAGGAAATCTTGAATTTTGTGAAAACTATAATTTTAGTTCAGCATACATATTTAAGTTCCTAAAGGGTGTTCACAAGTCTAAGCATATTTTAGATTATGTTCATTCTAATCTATATAGACCAAGAAATTTGTCATTTTTATCAGGGGACAAATATTTCATGACTTTTATTGATGATTACTAAAGAAAGGTATGGCTTTACATCCTTAAAACTAAGTATCGAGCTTTTTAAAGATTTCGAGATTGAAAAGTATTAGTTGACAATCAAAGTGGGAGAAAAATTAAGGTTTGGACAATTGATAATGGTTTGGAGTGATGTAACAAGAAATTTGAAGAATTTTTTCAAAATTATGGAATAATAAGACTATCATATTCACTTCCTAGCAAAATAGCTTAGCTGAAAGAATAAATTGGACACTTGTGGATATGACTAGATGTGTGAGATTAACTTTAAACTTCCAAGAATTTTTTGGTTGTCACTACAGCCTGTGATTTAGTTAATAGAAGTCTATCATTTGTTATTATGTTTAAAACATTAAAAGAAATATGGTTATAGAGGCCTACAAAGTGTGACAATTTTAGGATTTTTACCTTCCCTGGACATACTGACATAAACCAAGGCAAATTGATGCCAGAGCCTTGAAAAGGGTTTTTGTTGATTTACCTTGATGGACTTAAAGGATTTAAGATCTCATGTGGACAACATGGCAGGTGCATTATTAATAAGGATAAATGTCTAGTAAGGCTATATTGATTAAAGAGAATGCAGTAAGTGACACTGATGTATACACTGATAATAACATGAATAAACTAGTTGAAACTTCAAAGCTCAAGGTAGAGTTTTTTTAGCATAGAGATTATGAAAAGGAAGCATATGATACTGAAAATGGACCACATAATGAAGTTGAAGACACTAATGTACCAGATACACAACAAACGAACTTGCAAGACTATCAGTTGGCTAGAAACAAGGTTACAAGATAAATTAAATCACATGTGAGATACAATTATGCTGATTTAATTACCTTTACTTTGATGAATGTTGATGATATAATAGTTAAAGAACATAAGAGTTAGACTAAGGTAATAAAGATTAATAAATATAAAAAATGGCATGAAGTCATGCAAGAAGAGATTGATTCCTTATTAAAAAAAACCATGCTTATACTTTTGTGTAAAATTTAAGTAATAAGAAGATTGTCAGTTGTAAATGAATCTTAATGAATCTTTAAGAAGAATGATGGAATTCCAAGTGTTGCAAGGTACATGGCAACGCTTGGGGCTAGAGGGTTTATAAGAAAAAAGGTGTAGATTTCAATAAAATCTTCTTCTCCTATCAATCATAGTTTTCTTATAATCCTTTTAGTTATAATGGCTTTATTTAAAAATTGCCTTCCTTTATGGTAAGCTTGAAGAATAGATATTGATGGTTCAACCTCAAGGCTTTGAGCATAAAGGAAAAAGAAAACTATGTGTGCTTGTTGAATAAGTCATTTGGATGGTCTCAAACAATCTCCCAAACAATAGTATAGAAAATTTGATGATTTTATGGTCACAAATGGTTGCCACAAAAGTAAGTATAATAGTTGTGTCTACTATAAAAGGTCAGATCATGATGGTGTTATATATTTGCTTTTGCATGTGGATGATATGTTTATTGCAAGCAAGTACAAATTTGATATAGAAAAACTGGAAAACCAACTAAATGGAGATTTTAAAATAAAGGATCTTGGGCTTGGCAGTGCTAGAAAAATTTTTATAATGGAAATCACAAAGGATAGAGTTGCTAGTACTTTGTTATTAAGTCAAGGAAAATATATCAGGATGGTTTTAGAAACGTTTCATATGCACAACAAACATTTTCTAACTCCTCTTGGTTATCAGTTTAAGCTATCAGTAACTCAATCATATAAGGCTATTAGATAAAAGTTTCAGATAAATGAGATACCAATTTTAGGGAATGTTATATATGCAATGGTATGAGCTAGGCCTAATGTGGTCTATATAGTGATTGTTGTCTATAGATTTCTAAGTTGTCTAGATAAGACTAATTGAGTTTTCATCAAATGGATAATGAGATATCTCCAAGGTACTTCTACTTATGGTTTGCTATGGGAAGTCAAATAGTGGTGTAAACAAAAGTATGGGTTATGTGAACTTTGACATTGTTGTAGATTTAGACAAGAAAAAGTCCATTATAAGCTATTGGTTTATGTTGAACAATTGTGTGATAAGTTGGAAAGCATCTTTGTAGCCAGTGGTGGCATTATCTTCAACTGAAGCTGAATTTGTTACAACTACAAAGACAATTAAAGAAGTTATGTAACTTAAAAGAGTTCTCAATGAACTTTGGTTGAATCATAAAACAATCTAATTTTTTTTACAATTAAAGTGCTATAAAACTAATTAAAATCAAGTTTATTATGAGAGGGCTAAGCATATGAAGCTACAATTTATTAGAGATGAAGTTGCAAAGGGCGTTGTGAGTGTTTTTAAGATCTACAAATATGAACCTAGTTGATACACTTAGTAAGGTGCTTTTAAAAGCTAAGTTTGAGTTATGTGTAAATCTAATGGCTGTCTTGTTGAATCCAAATTGAATTCAAGAGTGATTTGCGGTTGTTTGAAGGTTTTCTAGAAGCAGCTTCTGTGAATGGGCCAATTGGGTCAATTTGCGAGGTAGAGAATATTGTGTAGGCTAATATGCAAATCATTTTCGACCTTTTGCAAACTAGATGAAGATGTTGGGTCAGTGTGTAAATAGCACCTAATTAAAGGATTTAAATGAAAAGAATGCTGGTGTGACGATTCAAGACAGCTAAGTTGTTATATACATAACAAACCCAGAACCGTATAAAATAACTGATTTGTTAGCTCGATTTGTAAAACTTGTACTCTTTCTTTTCTTATTAAAATCCTTATATTCTTAATTTGTTGATTAATATTACATTTTCCCCGTATTCATTGATCTTGTACTGTGTTTTGATCAATAAAAGCGTGCTGATTTTTCTTCAAAGTTTCTACCGTATGCATTCTGTTTTGTTCTTTGACTTCTAGTTTTTGTCATCAAGCTTGATCTTTAATCAAGCTTTTGGTTTCTTGGTTGTGATAATCTTGATACCACAACATTGCATATAAGTTTTTGTTTACGCCAAATTTTGTAAAATCAAATGCAATAATCCTATGCTTACTTGGTTGAGATAATTTATATTTTAACTCACATGACAAACTATGTGTTATTATTTAATTGATTGAAGTAATAGATAATTATTAAATCTTATTAGTTTTAATTCAAATAGTTAATTTCTATTGGTCGGCCAAGTTTATTTTACAAACACGCACTTTTACCGTTTAGATGGAAGATTATCCAATTTGCACTTAAGCAAAAACTATTGTGCTCGTAGAAGTGATTAGCAGAGATAAAATATTGTTGTTTATATAAGTAAGTCGTACCCGGAGTTAAAAATAAAAACAGACAAATAATGATCTATGTTTTGTTAGACTACGCTGACTGAAATATTACAGTATGTTGGATTATATATCCTGAGGTGTGCAAAATAAATCCACACAATCTAACAAGCAAAGCTATATGGAGTTGTTTCTTCAATCAGCTAATTTTTACTTAATCTGAAACCACATTCCAGGGCTGGGAACTCCTTTATAAATGACACATAGGAGATAATACCCAGGAGGAGTAATTACGCCGGACGGCGGTGACTCAGCTACAATCTTATGTTCTCCAGGGGCAACATCGTTTATCACTTCAACCAATCCTAAGATGACCAGCCTTTGATTCATAGAGGTACCGTGTGTTGTAAATGCTGGAGCGTACATTGTTATCCGAATATCACTCTGTTTGATTGCTTCTGTTGTTTTAACTTGTATCGATATCCTCTGTCCGTATCCAACCGTACAGTCCGATTTGTCCAGCACGATCTCCGGCCTAAGATGAGCTAATGCTGGATCCAAATAGGGAGGCGAGAATTTCTCGACTCTAAGCTCTGTTGGGTACTTGTGGTCAAACTTGTATCCATCATGAGTGTTACTTCCTGCTATGAGAACTTTTCCATCAGGTAATAGCACGGAGACTGAATGGTACATTCTGGGAATGGTTGTTGGGGCTAATTCCTGAAACCTATGGTGCCGCTTTTCTTTAGTCTTATATAACGCGGGGACTAAAGCCGGTTCCTCTGCATCATTCCATGCTGATGTACCATTTTGTGCACCATTCATCAACAGCACATCTCCCGTTGGAAGGATTGTCATGTCGCCCATTACGCGGCGTGTTGGCATCATTTCCTTCTTCCAAACAGGATTGGGTTCAGTGATTCTGATACGTCCGCAGTCTTGCAATGCTGGCCAAAATTGTTTCTTGTCCTCCGCATAGTAAAATGCGTCCCACGCAGCACCACCACAGACCAAGATATCGGAATGGATTATCTTTTGATGTCCTGCGTGTAGTTTTATCGGGAGGAGAACGGACATGCCTGACGCAGGGTAATTACGGGAGCCACCAGTAAGGACTGGATACTCGCGGATAACTCTATTCGCTTTTGGGTCGAATAAGATTGAACGGTTGTTGGAAAAAATGAAGAGATTACCATCTGTGACTAGATTAACAAAAGGGTATAAATTGTTCTCAATTCTGTAGAAGTTTTCCATTCCGAAATGTCCCGCGAGCTGATCATGTGTTTCTCTGAGCAAAGGGAGGTAGATGGATTGCTTATTGGATTGTCCTTGTGGGGGAATGTACTCGTAGCTAAAGGCACCACGGCCACCCACAACAATAAATCCACCGTCAGGTAAAGTCACTTGTGTTGAGTACCATCTAGGTTCTGCAAGTGCCGTTGGGTATTCAATCCAGTCGCATGTATCACATGTCCATAGGTATCTCACTGTGTTTGCTCCTCCTTGATAACCTCCGGTGCCAACCAAATGTCCGTCTACAGTCAAGCCTCCTGATGAGCACCACGTGTCCGTCTGAATCTGTAATCAACAAATCAAAATAATGATAAACATATATTACTAAAATAAAGTTTGTTCCCACTTAGTTTATTAATCATTCTAGGTGCGGATATTAGCTCTTTATAAAATTTAAACATTCGCACCAAAGGAGGACTCTGTTATTGGTGGTATTATAAAAGTGAATTGTAACCTTGAGTGGTTTCAATTTGGCTGTTTCAATGTCAAACAGGACAGAATGTGCCCAACAATCAACTTCGTTTGTCTTGGGGTCAATAACCCGGCAAGGCATTTTCTCTTGCGGCAACGGGATCTTTGATATTTTCCAAACTGTGGCATCGTACATTAAGACCTGGTTGACTTTGGGGAGCAAGATTGCATGCATGGCTGAGACGCCAGAATTAAGAGATACCAGCTCCCATTTCCCGGGAAATGGCGTTTTAATAGCGTTACGGTTGATTTCCAATTCCTCCCTATCGATATCTGCAATATTTTCATTGTGCCCCAACTTGTCCACTTCAAGTGGTGGAATTTCAATTACGGGATCGTCGTAAGGATCTGGAAGGAGTGTCGCGTATGCGGAAACCAACAAGAGAGGAAAGATATAAAGAAATTTGAACATGGATTCCATGGTAAAATGATGATTTTAATTATTGCTATTTGATTAATCTGCTTGCTTTGTTCATGCAAAACTTTATTTATACTATTCTCTCGCTTCCCACATTTCACTCTCCGTCTGTCTCATGACTTGAGGCTGTGAAGAGTTTCAGGTTTGTCCAAAAATATCCTTAACTAAAATAGCATGTGCTCTTGTTCAGAGGACATTTGGATAGTCTTTAGTCGCTTGAAAAATGAAAATGAAATATGAAAGAGGTAGGTTTTGACTTTGAATGTTTATAAGAAATTTTTTTTCCTTCATTTCTTGAATTTGGACCTGCTAATGAGAATGCCTATTGTGATTATCTTTCTAACATTCTATCGTCATATGTAATTATAAATGTTGGTATAAATTTGCAATAATACATGTGCATGATATATAAATATTGTAATGACGCGATCCACTAGCAAGATAATGTTGGCTTTGTGCTTTACTAACTCGTCCTTTACTCTTGCGGTTTTGTTCCTATTAGTCATGCAAAGAAAATGGAACCCGTCTGACATGCCAAAAGCCAATGCCAATACATTCTCCATTCTCAAAATTTCTTGAATTATGCACGTCCGCGCCAGAAATACAGCTGGCTGATCTGAGTAGTCTCCCGCACGATATTGGACATTTCCTCTGTAAAATTCCCACCGCATCCCAGCTAAGACTCTATTCATCGCCGGCCCATTCTTTAATCACTCTTCAAACGTCAGAATTTCTAATGTACCGACAAAGTAATTAATTATAAAATTGTTTCTAGATTTAAAAAATAATTAATTAATGATGTACAAATTAATATAGCACAATAAAATTTGCTGCATGAAAACGTCAAAATATAAATTTTCTCGGAAATATAAAGTCCAGGAAGGGCCAATATTTCTGCAATGGAAAATAGAGAAAATTTAGCCTGCAAATCGACAGCAATATGCCTCATTGGACGCGCTAACCTGACCAAACACTCAATTTTACCCGGTCTATGATAGACTCTCTTTTGAATTAATTTAAATTTTTCTAGCTATTCTTCGAAATAAACATTTTTGGATGTCAACAAAGGAACCAATGTCAACAGGCTCCAAAATTACATTATTTATTTATTTATTTTTTCAAATCCCACCATCAAAGCAGCCAACTGATCTTGGTAATACCAGGGCACTACTTGCAGGGCACAAGCTGTATAAAGCCTTCAAAATGCACAGACAAAGGCATCCGATTTCAACTCCAAAGCTTGATAAAGCATATAGGACTCTACTAGGGTTTAAATGGCAAGTTTGCAGACCTTCTCGATGGTTCTTTTCTTCACTGCAATTGCATTTCATCAAGATTTTGTGATTGCCAAATTTTCCAAGAGCATGTATATCAACTGGGGTGCTCATCATTCTGCAATTGTGGGCAATGGCGAAGACTTGAACCTCGTGTTGGATCAAAGCTCAGGTGAAATTCATCAGCTTATCCTCCATCAAAATATTATATGGCAACTGTCTTGATTTTGACTTTTTTTTTTTTTGAAATCAAGCAGTTTTTACAAAAAATAAAACCATTTTTCTTTTTGAAATCAAGCAGTTTTTACAAAAAATAAAACCATTTTTCTTAAACTCTTAATAAAACAATTGTATTGCCATTGGTTCAGGTTCTGGTGCCCAATCCAAGGTATCATTCTTATTTGGAAGCATTGAGATGCTAATCAAGTTAGTCCCTGGAAACTCAGCTGGAACAGTCACAGCCTACTATGTAAGTGCATTAATTTGACCTACAAAGCAAAGTCTGGCAAACATAAATATTGAAATGTATGTTGTCAATAAAGCTTTAATGTTGCAAGCTGCCAATCAGAACATATAAACATTCTCTCATGCCTCCAACAATCGATATTAAAATCATGAAGTGCTGACACAGGCATAATAACCAGAAAAGAGATGGAAAAGAACTAAATGGTAAGGAATTCTGACCATCTCTGTTATCATAATTGTGCAGCTAACCTCTTCGGGGAGCCAACATGATGAAATAGATTTTGAGTTCTTGGGAAATGTTTCTGGACAACCTTATATCATCCATACAAATATCTACACTCAAGGAAAGGGAGACAGGGAGCAGCAATTCTACCTTTGGTTCGACCCAACTGCTGATTACCACAACTACACCATACATTGGAACCCCACTGAAGTTGTGTAAGTTAACATCCCAGGCACTTGCTTTCCTTTTCAGTAAATCATCATTATATGGAAATTTGAGACAGCTGAACCTAATTTGATACGATTTTCACATTGACAAAATGAAAAATAAACATGGTAGAGTTGTTACTCAGACAAAACATTTTGTTGTTATTCATCCCAAATTATGTAAGTAACTCATGATCCAACCAACTATTTGCCTGATCTCAAAATGAACCGGAAGCCAAATAAAAGCTAATATTTGAATGATCAATGCACTTTCAGGTGGTACATTGACAGTGTGCCAATTCGTGTTTTCCGAAACTATGAAAAGGAGGGTATTGCCTATCCTAACAAGCAGGGGATGCGGACACACGTCAGCATATGGAATGCAGATAACTGGGCAACCAGAGGTGGACTTGACAAGATCGACTGGAGCAATGCACCCTTCATTGCCAGATTACGTAGGTTCAGGGCAAGAGCTTGTAAGTGGAATGGACCAGTCAGTATAAGCCAATGCGCGGCCAAAACCCCTGGCAACTGGTGGACCTCACCCACTTATAGCCAGTTGAGCAGTGCCAGGTTGGGTCAACTGAAGTGGGTCAGAGAAAAGTACATGATCTACAACTACTGCAAGGATACTAAAAGATTCAACGGAAAGATGGCTCCGGAATGTTCCAAACCACAGTACTGATATCATATTTGCCATTCAAATTCTCATTTCTTTTCCTACCACAAGCATCACGCTTAAAATATAGTTTTTTCCCTTCACAAATGAATAAATCTTTCGAGTTAATTGTGTCCTAAACACACTGATTTTGTTCCTTTTTCTTTATTTCCGCTCAAATCAATTGTAATTTTATACTTCATTTCTTCAATCGAATGTGATGATTTAATTTAATTTAAGCCGAAGACAACTTGTATACATTAAGAAGCTAACAGATTGTTTCTTACAAATTAAACATCGTCAAAGAATGAATGAGAAAGGATCAAGTATTAATACAAAGCCAAACACCGAGAACAATAGAAGCCATACCCAACAAGGAGAACCCGACCCGGGTCCGCTCGCCTAACAGCAACCCGAAAAAGGCGGTGGCAGCAAACGTCGTCGCATTGGTGACAGGAACAGCAAGGGAGATGGGGGTGTGACTGAGAATAGCAAAGAAAGTGGCAGAGGCAGAAAGATTTAGCAAGAAAGGCACCGTGTATTGCCAGATAACGAGGAGAGCAAGCCAATTTTTCAAAGAAGCAAAGACCTTCTGGTGGAGCTTCAGTGATGAGCTCGATGGAGTCGAGAGTCTTCTAACGGATTGATCCCAAAGGAGCGCGCCCCGTCGCATCAGTGCGTTGGTGGCGCCCCAAACTAAGCCCACTGCTATCATCTTCTCTACGTCGCCGGTCATCGATCAGGACCAGGCTCTGCTATCAGGCTTCAGTATACGATGTGCCCAACAAATAACTGACAAAATCGATTTTTCGGGATTAAAATGTAAAGCGACAGCGTTTTCTTCTGCCGATTAAAAAATTACGGGTAATTTTCCGTTGTCTCGCGTGAAGTTTGAGAAACTAACACAATTCGAAATATATATGATAAATTGATAAGCGCATCCCTGGCATAATTTATGTTATTTACGACTAATGTAGATTTTATTTTTTTCGGTCTATTAAATCATCTTATAGACGAAAACTAAATTGAGCCCGACTTTATTTATGACTAATATAAAGTGTTTGAGGAAAAAATGAGAAGGGCAGTAAAAGCGCTACGTGTTGATTAATGGAATGAGTTCAAAATAATTTAAGATATCCCATATAATTAGATTTTTTTATATTAAATTATTTGGTATCCGAAAACTAACTTGAACCCTTACTGATCCAGATTTGAGTCAAGTAGGACTAGGCTTGGCAAAATCTGAGTCCGGTCTGGATTTTGGTGTTGCCCGGATCGGACCCAGATTTTACCAATGAAAACCCGGACCCGGGTTAAAACCCAGTTTTTCCGGGTACGGTCCGGGCTTGAGCCCGGCACCTTCCGGGTCCGGGTTTTGATCCGGGTTTTTAAAACCCGGATGTGATAATTTTAAAAATTTTTTAATTTTTTTCTTTAATTTTTTCTTTGATTTCTCTAACAATACAAATTTTAAAAAAGAAAATAATCAAATAAACTCATTCAATTTGAAATTTTAGAAAAGAAAATGGTCAAATACAAATATATAACACACTAACAATACAAATTTTGCACAAATGATAAATAAAAATTATTTCAATCTACTTTCTAATACCTAAATTCATCCAATTTCTAACTTAAACTCATTTAATCTATATATAAAATAAATAAATTAAATTCAACAACACAATAATCACACAATAAATTTAAATAACATCCAACATATCATAAATTCATAATTATATATTTATATATAATATATTTATTTTTTTAAATTTATTAAAAAACCGGGTCCGGTCCAAGTTCCGGATTTTTTTTGTTAAACCCGGACCCGAACCCGGAAACACTCGGGTTTGGGAATTTCAAACCCAGACCCGGATTTTATATGCAAAACCCGGACCGGATTGACCGAGTCCGGTCCGGGCAGGCTTTTTTGACAAGCCTAAGTAGGACCACTAGTACGGTAAAATTCTCCTAACAAATATTTAACACAACTATATTCACAAGTCTTAAATCAAGAACATTGTTTAAATTAGAATAACTCCATTTCAGCGGATTTATGCGCTTGTTGGTAGAGTTTATTCAATTCTTCTAATGTATTTTAAAAATTAACCAACCAATAGTTTATTGAATTCACAAATTATATTAGATTTGAATAAACAAAGATATATATAAGAGGAGGGTAGACAAAAATACTCGGGCTGTCTAGGCTCAGGCCCACGGACATGACCTGATCCTCCACATGAGGGTTTGGACAAAAGTTTAAAGAAAAAAAAGCTCAAGTTAGATCTAGTCCTCTATTTTTTTAAAAAAATATTATTATAAAATTAAAATAATAAATTAAGAGTGATGCTATTGGCACTCCTTTAAACCTCTCATAAAATCCCTTCTATGAGAGAACCCCAATAAATAATTTTAAAAAATTATTATTTTATTTTCACATAATTTATTTCCAAATAGACCCTTTTGTTATTCTTTTATTAAGCCCCATGATTAAGAGATTTCTTTCCTACATGCATATATGCATTTTTGCAATTGTTTTGTTACCAAATAAGAATTGTGATTTGGTATTTAAAAACTCAATTAAAAATTAAATACTATATTGCAAAGTTCGTTCTCTTTTGTTCTGATCTTTGAGATAAAACTATGGTATATTTAATCAAACCCAATATCAACTAAAGATTTTTATTCCCAATTATTTTTTAAGTGAAGAACAAAAACCCAAACTCCTATATGAAAAATATATATTATTAATTAATGTTAAGTGTTTTCATTTGATTACTTTGTATTTTTGTTGGCTTTATGTAATTTGTTTGATGCAGATAATGAATATTACCATGATTGAACTCTTAAACTTCATAGGCTAGCAAGAGTTTGTAATTTACGCAATAAAAGTATTAGTCTTTTCTTAATTATGTTGCTTACTTTTTTTAAAAAATTATTTCAGGACTCTCTTTATCATAAATGTTGTTAAGATTGTCTATGGAATTAAAGTAAATATATTAAATTTTCTAATTATATGATGGGGGTGGTAAAAAAAAGGGTTTGATGAGATTTTTCAAGAGGTGATAAAAGCTACAATCTAAATTAAAATTTGAAAATAATAATAAATAAATCCCTAATTCATAAATCAATAATGATAAAAAAACTTAAAATTATAATACTAAACTCTCTCTTAAGTATTAATTAATTAAGAGGGTGTCTGAATTAGAGAATCTAATATTAAAAAATTAAATCTCTAAGTTGTTATTTACTGCATTTTCTTTATTTATTATTTTGTTTTAATATATTTATTTTCTTTAATTCATAATTAATTGTAACAACTTGTTGATTATTAACTCATTTCAAGTTTACAATAATTAAAAAAATTAAAAAAAATTAGTGAAAGCCCACGTCGTGCCACTATAGTTGCTTTAGAATAGGCTTGGAAAGCTCAGTCCAAGCCCGCATTTTGCTGTCCCTATCTAAGAGTTTTTTAAGTAATTTTCAAGAAATTTTATTTTATTGGCCATCCGGTTTCGATCCTTGAAAAAGGAAGGAGATTAAAACCTCTCTACCTTCTTCTCTTAAATTTCCTCTTCTATTCTCTTTCGTTTTCACTCATTTTCTCTATTAAGTCTTATCTTAAATATTATTGTTGGCCGCTAAATTTATCATTTTAAACTTTTGAGTCATTCTGTTTCTTTGACATGATATCAAAAGTAAGTTCTCAAGTTTGAATCATTTAGGAGTTAGTTTCGGGCTCTTGTGTTTCGACCCATCTACTGGTTCCTATATTAAGTCTTATTTCATGTTTCACATGAGGAAGTGGTCGAGACTTATCTTAAACACTATGCACAAAATCTCAATACAAATAAATAACTTTTGATCTAACAAAATTACAAATTCCAAGTAATTGAAATCATATCTTCATTTCACTTATAAGAAATCTAACATTCACCGGGAACAAAGTGCATGCACCTAGGTTTGAAAGTGGTCGTGTTTACCCAAAGAGTGATGATAAATCATTTTAGTTTATATTTGTGACATTTCAAATCACTTGAGAAAAGTATGGGCGACGAGTTCATAAAAAATGACCACTCTTAAACTAATACACTCGGAAAGAGTTTGAATTAGCAAATGTTCCCGGATGAAAATGACATTATAATAGGGAAACAAACGAAAGAATTTCATGTGATTAAAAGTACACATTTAAAGAGGCTTGAAATCGTTTCACTTGAGTCTTCTATCCTCTATTTTATGCTAGCATGGCTACTGGCTAGTAATTATTATATACCAGGTTTATAAATAATTAAGGAAATATACTAAATCAAACACGACAGCTTGAATCGGACTTGAAAATGGGATCACTTGATCTGAACCCACATGGCCACGCTTGGAACTCCTTTATAAACGACATAAAGAAGATAATACCCTGGGGGAGCAACTGCACCTGATGATGGTGCCAGAGCTATAATGTCGTGAAGTCCTTCTGTAGCTGGACCAACGTTTTTTATCGCCTTGACCAAACTCAAAATAAGCAGCCTTTGATTCATGGAGATACCGTGTGTGGTAAAAGCTGGTGCGTACATTGTGAGTTTAAGGTCATCCCTGTTCTTTACCGTCAACTCATTTGACTTAACCTTTACTGAGAACCTCTGGCCATAGTGAATCACTTTGTCCGAAGAATCTACCACGATGCTTGGTCTTAGCCAAGCCAACGATGGATCCAAATAAGGAGGCGAGAATTTCTCGACTCGAAGCTCTGTTGGGTACTTGGCGTCGAGATCGTACCCGTTATGAGTGTTGCTGCCTGCCACAAGAACTGTGCCGTCCGGTAGTAGCACAGATGATGAGTGGTACATTCTTGGAATGGTTCCAGCGGCCAACTCCTTAAACCTTTGGCGTGATGGTCCTTTGGGCGTGTATAATGCCGGAACCAAATTGGGGTCCTCGGCATCATTCCATCCTGATGTGCCTGTTTTCGCACCATTCAGCAATAAAATATCTTCTGTTGGAAGAATAACCATATCGCCCATCACGCGAGGTGATGGCATTCTTTCCTTCTTCCAGACAGCATTTGGTTTTGTGATATCGATTCGTCCGCAATCTTGCAAAGCAGGGAAGAATTGTTTCTTAGTCTCTGAGAAGTAGAATGAATCCCACTGTGCTCCTCCGCACACTAAGACTTTAGCCTTGGTTGCGGTTGCGTTGTTGGTCCTCAGCTTCAACGGTAGAAGCACAGACATTGCGGATGCAGGGTAATTGCGGGAGCCGCCGGTGAGAATTGGGAACTCGCGGACAACTTTGTTAGCTTTTGGGTCAAGCAAGATGGAACGATTATTGGAGAAAATGAAGAGATTGCCATCAGGGGAAAGATAGACAAAAGGGTATAAGTTGTTTTCAATTAAAAACATTTCTTGTCCGTCGATTCCCTTGAGATCATTAGTGGTATCTTTCAGCAAGGGGAAGAAGACGGGACTCTTGTTGGATTGTCCTTCTGGTGGAATATATTCATAGCTGAAAGCACCACGACCACCCACCACAATGAAGCCACCATCAGGTAGTGTTACCTGTGTTGAGTACCTTCAAAATTTACAAGAAGTCACAATGAGTAGTGAATTTGTGAATTTCTTGCAACAAACAATTGATCATGAAGTTTTTCGGGAACAAACATTAAGAAATGGAAGAATTAAGGGGGGAAAAAATTACCATCTAGGATCTGCAAGTGCTGTAGGGTATTCTCTCCAGTCACAACCGTCACATGTGGAAAGATACCTTACCGTGTTTGCTCCTCCTCCAAAACCGCCTGTGCTGACCAAATCTCCGTCTGCTGTTAGGCCGCCTGATGAGCACCATGTGTCGGTTTGAAGCTGTCATATAAAAGGAATTAGATTGTTTATGGTGATCAGCTAAAAGAAATAAAAATAAAAATTTGCTTGAAAAAACCACTGGATCAAGTTCCTGAAAGATAAATAGTTCTCAAGTTCAATTGGTTAGAGACCTTTAAAAAGGTTTGCAAACTGGAATGTCATTTTAAAAATGCAAACAATTAAGTGTAACAATTATAAAATGGTATTCTAACATATGTAGAATGCACCTTTAGGGCTGTTAGTTCTGATGTTTCAAAGTCGAATAGAACTGAATGGCACCAACAATCCAGTTCACCGGTTATGTGGTCAGCAACACGGCAAGGCATCTTCTGAGGAGGCAACGGAATCTTTGATGTCCTCCAAACAGTGGCATCGTACATCAAAACCTTGTTAATTTTCGGAAGCAAGATGGCATGCATAGCTGAGACGCCGGAATTTTCAGATACAAGCTCCCATTTGCCGTTGTATCCAGTTTCAGCAATTTTGTTGCCGTCGTCATTGGCATCAGTCCCCGTTTCAACTTTTTGAATGGCCTTTGGTGCATCTCCGAAGTCAAAGAAAGGAAGTGAGAATATGTGAGCATACGCAGAAACGATCAAGAGTGGGAATACGCAAAACGCTTTGAAGATGACTGCCATTTTGAAATGGCTTCAATTTTGGATCCACAATGTTCGTAGAATAATTCTTTCTATTAATACTGTTCTCTTCAACCCTTTACTCGTATCCTAAGAACGTTAGATTGCACAAAGTTGGGACAACGGTATGCCAAAATATAGTGTGTTGTTGATTTTTAAGAAACTAATTGTACGGTTGTTAGGTCTTCATCATAGGTGGAAATGACAAGGTTTTTTAAACGATCAAAACGAGTCAGTTTCTTATCGGTTGGTTAATAATTGGCAGAGATATCAGTACTAGTTGGATGGCAAATGGGATCCCGGGCACAACATGCCACGGTCGGGCAGGTCTTTTTCCAAGCCTAGAAATACTTATAAAATTTTAAAAAAAATATTTAAACATTTTTAATAGTTAAAAAAATTAAATATTTTTATCTTTTTAGTGGTCTTTTGGATTCGGCCTTAAGATTTTTGTTATAAATAATTAATGTATTTACAAATAAAATTGGCTGTATTTGAAAAAGTAAAATAAATAACTAGACTAGCCTGAACATTATGATTTGTTTGGGATTAAAATTGAATAACTATATTTTAAAAGTAACAGCGCTAAAATATTTAGTAAATACTAGCTGCTGTAACTTAGAAAATAAGTTTATTTGATTTTACGCTTGTATAATGAAAAACGTATTACATCTCTATTAATTTTGTTAAAATTATAATTTAAAAATTATATTTAATACATAATATTAACTTTTATTTCATATTTATAATTTTTTTTTCATAATAACGGTATCTTAAAACTATCACACCTTAATTATAAATAGGACCTTAAAGTCCGGCACGTTCATCCAACCATTCAATTGATTCTTTATGCCATTCTCAAAAATATAATTAGACAAAATGACACCTAAATTCCTCACACTTTTCATATTTCTTACTCATGTCTCTAGATTATTTAATTACTCACTACATCTTTGATGTTATGATTTCAATGTTCGAACTTAATTTACAATTGAAGAACAAATGGCATTTTTTAACAAACAAAATTTCCCATACTTTTTTTCAAGCACATCAAACAGGATGGCGTTTGTTTTCTCATATATTACATTTATTTATTTTAATCTAAAATCCAAAATTTTGACTACATACGAATTTAATTGAAATATGAAAAGATATTTATTTATAAATATGAATTATATGTATATCTATTTTTTTACATTAGAATAAAATATATAAAGATAATCAATTATTATTTTCTACATAGTTATATTTTAAGATAGTATTGGCAAGGAAATATATATATAATAATAATAATAATAGAAAGCGTACTCCGAACCCATTTCAGCCCTACATGAGTAAATAAAAGGTGAACTAATAATAAAATTGTCCCAAATTTTGAATTAATGACAAACTTACCATAAAATTTTCCTTGGTGGTTGAAATGGGGTTCATTTTTCTATTTAAAAGGTAAAATATTTTGGTTGATCAGGGAATTTACATTTGGTTAAGTGTTGAGTCAACAAAATTAACCGCATTTAAAAAAAATAAATTTGAATATAGTTCTGAGTTGATCTATGTTTAACTTTTCATAATCTTATGTGACATGTGCATGTATAGTCATATATGGTTAAGATTTAATTAATTTTATATAATTATCCAATAACTATCAATTGTATATTTCTAAAATATTAACAAAAAGATCAAGTCAGCACTGAATGTAAATTGAAAAAAAAAACCCAACTGTATTCAAACTATTATAAAAAATTTTGGTGTTATTTTTTTTTTGAAATATTATAAACTTTCATATAAGAAAATTACAGAAGATGATACGTTCTTGGGGAACATCGTCCATCTAAATTTGGGGATTATTCTCAAATGACGAGCCCATCATAGCCAACATGTGCGCCACAATATTGCACTCTCTAGGAATAGCTCTTACAACAGGACGCTTTCATACCTGCTAGCAATGTTTCCATTAATTAGATTGATAACATTCACTGCATCAGATTCAATTTCCAATGGCCAAAGCCTTGTGTTCTTTGCCAATTGCACACCCTCTTGTATTGCCATAGGTTCCGCTTGCTCCGCATCGCCAATCATTTTTATTCTTTTAGCTCAGGAAGCATAACTTTGCTAACGGAATTTCTGATTACTGCTCCTAATCCTGCAAGCCATTAGATAAATTTGTAGCTGTACTCATTTGCAGTTTGAACCTGGTCACTATAACTTTGCTAACGGAATTTCTGATTACTGCTCCTAATCCTGCAAGCCATTAGATAAATTTGTAGCTGTACTCATTTGCAGTTTGAACCTGGTCACTATAGGAGGCTGCCGATTGATAGTTTGTAATATTGTATTGGAGTGATTTTTAATTCAAAATTGAAAATGAGCTTATTGGAATTCTTCCAACAAGTGCACTGCACGGTTGAGGGTCAATTGTAGTTCAAAATATTCCCCATTGTTTGTTTCGTGAGGTCTAGATTGACCAAGATATCATAACAATGGCTAAAACTGGATCATACAGTTTTAGGGTAAAAAAGAAGAAGCATACAATTCGAACAATAGAAGTTATATTCATTAGAAAAACCCAAAAGAAAAATGATACGGAGTTAACATTTTTGAAAAGGTTCTTGCTTATTGTGCCTCGTGTAAGCACCTTGGGCACTCTGTTGATGCTTATTAGCCCCAGTAACCTGTTGGTCAGGTGCAGAATATAATTTGGATAAGGGTAAAAAGCCTTTGTCAGATGCAGATGTATAACCTCGAGTGGCTCTTGTTCCTTAGTATATAGTTGTTGAAGATAATCAGTCCCAAGGGTTGAGTTTCATTCTCTTTTATTATTTGGATATTACTGCCCACGTTCCCGTGGATGAGGATTAGAGCTCTGATTTAGTTTTACAGCCTAACTCGATTATTGATAATATTGTTCCTTTTACTGAGGCCTGGATGTTAAGGTTCAGGACTTTTAAGGCCCAGAATGCTAGTGAGCCTAGGATTATGGTGATTTCTCTCTCTAGAGCCCAATCGATATGATAGGTGACGGCGACAATATGGTTTTGGATGATCCAGATGCTCAGAGGGTATCCACAGGCTTTACTTTTTTCTCATCTACGATAGATGATATTTGCATGGGTTCCAATTCCCACTCTGCTGAGATTCCATATCATTTTGATAAAGATTGTAGTTATGAAGTGAATGCTATAGTTGATAAATACTTTTATCTAACCGTGAGGATACTTAGGGGCATGGTTTTAGCCCTAACTTTAGTATTGCTGGCCTGTGTGCCTTAGGTTCAAAGAAAGGCTTCAAATTAGTCATTAGACACAAGTATCCTAAGTATCACTCTAGGCATTAGCTCACCTTCATATGGTTTCTTTTATTAGGAATTGCCTTAGAGTATTCTCTTATTTATTCTTTATTTCTTTTATTTGCCTTTTGTTATTTTTTAATTAGTTATTTCTTTTTTTGGCTTGGAGGTTTTGGTCTATACTCCCTCCAAATGTTTTTATTTTCATTTTTATTTTAATTTAGAGAAAAGAGGGTCTCGCCTAAACTCTCCACCCTATGGTGGTTTTAAATTAAGAAAAAATGATAAGGAGAGAACTCCCTCACCAAATTGTTTGACAACCACAACTTAAATTCTATTTTTGGACATTGCAATAATTATGAACAATTAAATACACCTGCATATAACATTCTTACACTTTATCTTCAATAGTTTTGCTTACGGCCAAGTTGTGAGAGAGCTTGATGTCTTTGGGATTATCATTGTTGAGAGTAAAAAGTTCGGTGGTTAGAATCTTACAAAGCATTAATTATCAAGGTTCACTGGGGTAATTATTGGTGAAGACATTCGATGCTTAAGTCAATACTATCTAATAAGAGGAAAAATTTTATAATGTTGTGATTAAAATCATGGCATCAATGCCGTAATTATTTTATACTGTTAGATTAAATCAACGGCACATAATAATTATAATATAATAAAAAGTTTTATATATTTTTTAAAAAACAGGTTACAAACCAGTTAACATATTTTTTACCAGTTAAAATAAAAAAATATTATTTTTTTGTAATTGATTTATTTTAAACTCACTCATTCACGTTAATTAGGGATTGCGAGAGGGAAAGAGCCGCCGAGTATTTCTCCACCGTCAACTCGACGTCGTCATTGGACCGCCATTCTGTTCCATCAGGTGTTGGGGGAGGGGCAGAGGCTATTGCCCAGTGGCCAAGTGTTAAGACCCTAATAGTTTATTTTATTTTAATTGCTTGTTTTAATTTCTTTCCTATTAGTATTAGATTTCCTTATTTCAATTAAAGTCCTTATTAAATTACAATTAGGATTGTCTTGAACTACTATAAATAAGTGGTTCTTATATGTTTTTAGGAGGGTAATCAATAAAATTAATTCTAATTCCTATTAATTCTTCTCCTCCTCATTTATTCTCTCTTAATTCTCTAATCAAAACCCTAGAATCCTATCATCTGGTATCAGAGCACATCCTTCCTGCCACCACTTTTTTTTTCGTTCACTATTTGAAAAAAAAAAAAACCAGAAACCAAACTTTTGTCAATATCTCTTGACTTTTAGAGACTTGAGCCGAGCCCACCCTCCAAACTTTTTCCAACGTCTAAATTTTTCAACCAAACGTGAATTTTCTTTGGATTTTTTTTAAGCATCATGACTGTTAAGGAGCTTGAAGGCCAAGTTGAGCAGTTATCACAACAATTCCATGACAAGTTTACAGCCATCGATGAAAAGATTACAACCTTAGCCAAGCAGAATAACGATTTGCAGGAACTCATGCACGACATCCTTCAGCAATTGAGTCAGCTGCGAAAAGGCAAACAACCAGCTACTGATCAACGACAAGTTGATATATTTACTGGAGGGACCTCTGCTCCTCAAACGGTAATTGCTACCCAACCCCCTCTTGAACCTACTGAACGCATTGGACGTACTCTTGTGCAAGCTCGTAACATACACCTTGACTTTCCTATTTTTCATGGTGACAATCCAACGGGATGGATTTTTCGATGTGAGCAATATCGTCGCCTTACTGGATTATCAGATGCTGACTTATTGTCTTTAGCTATTGGCCATCTTGATGGTGATGCTGTACCTTGGTTTCATTGGCTAGAGCAGACTATGGGTGAAATGACTTGGGCACAATTTAAACGGGCTTTGACTACTCGATTTGGGACATTAGCAGAGAATGATGCAGTTGGCAGTCTTACCAAACTACATCAAACAGGAACTGTTCTTGACTATCAACGACAATTTGAAAAGTTGGCTGATCGGACTAGCAATTTAACTGAGTCTTTCTTCATTAGTTGTTTCCTCTCAGGGTTACGTGAAGATATCAAGGCTGTCGTACAACTATTCAAACCTGTTAGTCTCCTACAAACTTTTGAACTTGCTAGATTCCAGGAAAAGGCAATTACTTTACAAGGCAATTGTTCCCCCGTTCCTGCCATCCAAGATCCAATCACCCAATTACAGTCGACTCCTACTCCACCAGCACCCTCTTTATTAGGACCGGTTCCCTCTGCCTTACCTAATAATGTCAAACGTTTATCCTCAACTGAGCAAGCAGAAAGACGTTCTAAAGGGCTTTGTTTTAATTGTGACGAGCAATTCAAGCCTGGGCATCGCTGCAAACAACCTCAACTATTGCTTTTAGATGCTAATATACCTGTTCACAATCCTCCAATACCAGCTGACCATCATTTGGATTGGAAGATCTCGGTTATTGAGACTGGGTAAAAGGCTTGCGGACAAGCCTATTTTAAGGGGCAGGGAATGTTAAGACCCTAATAGTTTATTTTATTTTAATTGCTTGTTTTAATTTCTTTCCTATTAGTATTAGATTTCCTTATTTCAATTAAAGTCCTTATTAAATTACAATTAGGATTGTCTTGAACTACTATAAATAAGTGGTTCTTATATATTTTTAGGAGGGCAATCAATAAAATTAATTCTAATTCCTATTAATTCTTCTCCTCCTCATTTATTCTCTCTTAATTCTCTAATCAAAACCCTAGAATCCTATCACCAAGTCGAAGAGGTTGAAGTTCGTTAAATTCCACAACACATAATCCTTGCAAACTGGAAGGGGCGAAGGTTGTCTTCGCATTGTGCTTTCTTGTTTTTTTTCCTTATTTTTCGCAATCCGCCGCAAGGCAGACCGCCAATCAAGTTAGCCAATTCTCTGTATTGGTTTTGTCTTTTAGTATTGATTTCTGGGAATTCCTTTTTCCACATTGATTTTCTTTAATTTTATTTTTTTTATATCCACTTGATTTTCTTTCATTCATTCTTTTTTATTCTTTGGTTTTCTTCATCAAAATTTATTGTTTTCACATGTTATTTTTATTATTTCATACTAATTAATTTCGTATTTGTAAATAATCTATTTACTGGACTTCGATACCAAGCAAGTTAATTTAACTTGATTAGATGTCTATTATAATAGTTTTTATGGTTTGTTGTAGGCAATTCTAACTTTACAGTTCTAAATGAACTTCAACATGATTAGATCTTGATATGTGTAAAGGACAGCAATTGCATATGCTATTGACCCAAGAAAAGAATATGTAAATCCTCAGTTTGAGGTGCAAATTTTCTCTCATATATATATATATTTTTGTAATTTTATAATTTATTTCATAAAAAAATTGGTTGTTAAGATCCCATTTCATCATTGTAGGTGTCAGTGCAGCCGTAGTTTCCTTTTTAACAAACCCACTTAGAAAAAAATTATTTGTTCGTGGTTCCATTTTTATTTATTTATTTTTGAGTGATTTGTCTTGCGTTTGCGCTTGGATCTTACACATTGGTAGTTAATGCTGATGTTTTGATGGAACTTTTCTAAGTAGAGTCTTCAAGTTATTTGTTAAAATACCTTACAAAAACAAGTTTGCATACGTTCTATTATTCAAATATGAGGTATGAAAATGAATGCAATCCAAACACTATCCTTGCTTTGCAGTTTTTGTTAGTGCTCTGTTTCAAGGAAGCCTTGCTGCTGCTTCTGTGGATATAATCTTTTGAATTATTTTATGATATGATATTTTCATAATTTTGTGTAGGTTTGTATTTAATTCAAATTGAGCATCTTGGACTAAGAAATAGAATTGGGGGAAAAAAAAGTTGCCTATCAGCAAGAACTTGACGATCGGATAAGAAAAATAGGAATTAGTTTTTTCATAATCTTGATTTTGTGTCATATTTGTTAGACTTTCATATATGTATATTTTATTTTAGTTTTTAACATAATTTTTATGCTTTAGCATTAGGTTGGAATGGAAGTGAGCGAATATTGTATTTGACCTTTCCATAGATCTAAATTGTAATTGGCGATTTGCTTCGTTGGCTGCAGTTGTTTTATTACTATGAAATTACTTTGTGTCTTTATATCATTTAAAGGTTTGAAAGAAGTGAATGCCATTGAGAAAATAAAATCATTATTTTTATTATATGCAACAAAACTTATGTTATAAACTAATTAGCAAATCTTTATTTTCTTAGCTATTGATTTTTAATTGAATGTTGTATCGGTTCTTGAAAATTAACGGTGAAGTGAAAAACAAAATCAGCAACTATTTTTTTCTATGATTTTCTTAATTTTTTAAAAATTTGTTTTTATTAAATTCTATTTTATTAACAACCAACACTAGTTTGTATTACTCGAATGTTAATTTAAAATAAGAAAGGATCTTAATTCATATATATGAAAGAATTTATTCATTACTGTTAACGCTCAAAACAAGATAAAGGAAGAAATTATAAATATATACAATGATACCATTTGAGCAATCCCTATCCCCATTTAAAACTACTCGTCCATTATCCATCTCTTTTTATCCAACAACTACCAATTCTTGGCTAATAACTACCCAATATGTAGTTCTACCCAACCTGTGATTGTTAATTACTTGACCTTGATCTAAAAATTGCACCATCTTTTACTAATTTACCTTTCTTTTATGACACTTATATTCATACTTAATCTATACTCAACAGTGATTGCGTATTTTTCTAATTTCTTGGATAGGAAAAAAATGGACAAGAGAGCATATATTTAGAGATTAGGCACTTTTGTGGCATATATAAACCAAAAACTCATATCATATGCTCTTCTCTGCGAAGATTCCCTAACTTGTTAATTGAATATAACATTGTTAGTTGATGATTTTGTAACTAAAATTATTTGTGCCTCTATTAATGTTGATTTAAAAAATAATATTTTAATGTTTTTATCTCAAATGATGGGACATTATTCGACACATTGGACTCTTTTCAATTTAATGATACTTTGTATTTAATTCATTCATTATTTCATCTAACATTGTTTGATGAGTGTTGATAAAGTTATAAGCTTTTACATAAACTATTTTATAATGTAGTCTAAATTTATTAGTTGAATGAAATTACAAAATAATAAAAACAAACAATGTGGGTCAAAAGTTATTTAATCCACTCAAATGAATTATATTTCATCAATTCTTAAAAAATAAATTTATACAAGAATTTGTATAATATGCTTTTTTTTTCCTAATCCATCATATATTTATGTTTTTTTTTTGGCTAAAAATCCAAATTCCAAAACAAAATAGAATGAATTATACCTACTTTAGATAAATAAAAATAAGAATTAAGATGCAAATATATATAGAAATGGCAAAAAGACCCGGCCAGAATTTTGGCATGATTGATTGGATTTAAATTTTTTAAGTTTTGACCTAAATTTAAGGGTCATGAATCGAGCTTGGGCCTAGATATTATAACCCAATTAAATTAGAGTCAAGGTTCAAGCCATATATGCCCTGACCCAACCCGATCCTAAAACTTAAAAAAATTATGTTTATATATGTTTATTATTCATATAGTTATATAGTTGAGACATTGAGTAATTTTATACTTATGTTGGTTTAAATAAGTTCTAAAGCTTTTAAATTATATATAATATATGGGAAGGCTATGTTCTTTTTAAAATTTAAATTAATTAAAAATAAAAGAATCTTTAAAAAAAACTATGCGTCGGGCTCAATCTATCAAATAACCTCGTTCATTTGGGCTTCGAGCCTTTATTTCAATTATTGGGCTCGACTCAACCCATTGCCATCCATACTAACACATTATTGATTCGTTATGAACTCATAGTTAAATTCATACTAATTCTAAATGTGTTACCATCATTTAAATCTCATAAAACCTAAAATTGTAAAATACACAAAAAGGTTTTCAAAGACTTGCAAAAGAATGCCAATAGTCTAACTCTTTAACAATTTCACATAGGTTTTTGGTTGGGTCAAACCAATTTAACTAATGAAGGACCAATTAATGAAGGAATAAAGGGTAAATTAACTGCAGTGGTAAATAGATCTGTAGAATTATTAAAGAAACAAATACTTAGAAATATGAAATATAACTTAAAAATTGACATTAAGTGAAAAATAAAATAAAAAATTTGTGAACCACCCATAGGACTAGTAAATTGAAGGAAAAATGGGTAAATTAATGTGGAGTAGTAAATTGGAACAAGAAATTGTAAATAAAACAAAAACTTAAAACTTGTAAATTGACACTAAGCGTGAAATGAAATAGAAAATTGTAAACTATACATATGATTAGTAAATTGAAGAAAAAATGATAAATTAATGTTGGAGTAGTAAATTGCAACAAGAAATTGTAAACAAAATAAAAACTTAGAAAAATGACATAAAAAACACACATAGGACAAGTAAATTGAAGAAAAAAAGGTAAATTAATGTGGAGTAGTAAATTAGAACAAGAAATTGTAAACAAAACAAGAACTTAGAAAAATGACATAAAACTTATAAATTGATGTTAAGTGTGAAATGAAACAATAATTTGTAAACTACACACAAGACTAGTAAAATAAAAAATAGGGGTAAATTAATGCTGGGGCAGTAAATTGGAATAAGAAATTGTAAACGAAACAAAAGCCCACAAAAATTACATAAAACATGTAAATTAACATTAAATGTGAAATGAAATAAAAAATTTGTAAACCATACATAGGAGTAGTAAAATAAAAGAAAAATGGGTAAACTAATATTGAAGTAGTAAATTAGAACAAGAAATTGTAAACAAAAGAAAATTTTTTAAAAATTACATAGAACTTGTAAATTAGCATTACGTGTGAAATAAAACAAAAAATTTATAAACTACACATAGGACTAGTAAATTAAAGGAAAAATGGGTAAATTAATGTGGAGTAGTAAATTGGAATAAGAAATTGTAAATAAACAAAAACTTAAAAAAATGACATAAAACTTATAAATTGACGTTAAGTGTGAAATGAAACAACAAAATTGTAAACCACGTGTATGACTAGTAAAATAATAAAAAAAGTAAATTAATGTTGGAGTAGTAAATTGGAATATAAAATTGCAAACGAAACAAAAACTTGAAAAAATTACATAAAACATGTAAATTAACATTAAGTGTGACATAAAATAAAAAATTTGTAAACCACACACAAGATAGTAAAATGAAAGGAAAATGGGTAAATTGATGTTTGAGTAGTAAATTGCTTTTTTGGAATTGTAAACACAATAAAAATTTAGAAAAATGATATAAAACCTGTAAATTGTCATTAAGTGTGAAATGAAATAATAAATTTGTAAACCAACCATAGGACTAATAAATTGAAGAAAAAAGAAGTAAATTAATGTTGTAGTGGTAAATTGGAATAAGAAATTGTAAACAAAATAAAAAATTATAAAAAATGTTGGAGTACTTGTAAATTGACATTAAGTGTAAAATGAAACACAAAATGTGTAAACCACACATAAGACTAGTAAATTAATAGAAAGAGAGAAAATTAATGTTGGAGTTATAAATTGATTTTTAGAATTATAAACAAAACAAAAACTTGTAATAGTTGCATAAAACTTGTAAATCAATATTAAGTGGTAAATAACACTATCGGAGATTTGATGCCTATAATTAAGGAAGATCTTTTGCATTTAATTTAAATAAAATAAGCTGAATTAGGAAATAGGATATTTAGCTGATATTTTATTAATCTATTTCCTAAAATTGTGGTAGGGTTATGTATTTTAGAAACACTATAAATATCTTCTGTGTAAACGGTCTTTGCAGCACAAAAAATTAATAAGGAAAGTTTAATTTTTTGTCATAAAAAACTTCAAACACATTAATCTTGTAAATTACACATAGACTAGTAAATATAACCTGCAACTTGAACAAAAAAAAGATAATTATCTACTACTTAAGTAACAAGTTACCTATTTATTTACAACTAATGGTGGAGATTTTTCGTTCAAATCTAACAGTCCATGTCCATTACGATATTGATGCTGTAATTTTAATTACAACATCATAGAATGAGCCTAATAACATAAAAAAAAAAAAGAGAAAATCCTTAAAGAATAGTATGCCCTTCTTCTAATATTTTGTTTTTCTTGTATCCCCTACCTATTAATCATAGCATAAGAGTAATAATAAAAAGAACAATTAAGTTAAATAAGCTTATTCAAATTTAGTGAGTATTAGGACTTATGTTGTTAACAGGTCGAGTGAGGTAAATATATGGATACAAACAAATTTGAAGGCAAACACATTGTTCAACAACACACACACACACACATCTAGTCCTTCTTTAGTGAAGGTATTCACATTTTAACAAAGTGAGGATACATATTAAAATACAAAAAAAAATCACATATTTCAATACATTGAAAATTGTATTTTTTTGTCTATCAATGACATTTTCACTTTATTAAAATGAGAATATAGTACCAGAGAATTATTAATATATATAGGATAGGTTCGAGAGACACAATATTAAATAAAAATTTAAACACACTTCTTTAACCATTAGATTATTCTCATTCAAGAATTGAAATTAAAACTGGCATGGAATAAATTAATTCAAAAAAGTAATTAATTACTGTGGGTCTACTATGATAATAAATTATTTACATATTCTTTTATTTTTTAATTAAGTATTCCTCCACTTTTTCTTTCCTCTATAATGTAGGAGAATAGAAAGATTTCTATCTCAAATTGATTTACAATTGATAAGTGCTCAAAACTCATTTTGAAATTAATTTACGATAAATCTAACTTTTTTTAATCATGAACAATTCTTTCTAAAATTTCAGGAATTAAAATCGTGCTGTATATTACTACAGAGTACATAATGAATTTCAAATGATGCTAATATTTAACCAACTTACAGAACGAACTAACAACGCATGTAAGATTAAAAGCAAATTTTGCTAGAGATAATAAAAATGGATCAGGCCATCCCATTTTGTGAGTTTAGATCCTAAATCATCCTTCTCTTCAATGAGACTAAAAGCGCGGTGGGAGATACGACTTTATTCCTCCTTCTATAATGATTCATCCCATAATCTATATTTTGAATAGACTCAATTCAAGTAATCTGCAAAAAGTCCTTTCTAAATCTTGCATGCTTAATAAAAGTGGAAATTGGATCTTCATAACTAGAATGCTTATGTTTCTTCTGCAGAGTAAGGAAGAGAGAGAAACAAAATAGGGAAACACAATAAAGGAGGAGAGTAGTGATTAATTTATTAATATAATGGACCCATATTAATTAATTAATTTTTAGAATTAATATATGCTATATCAATTTTAATCTCAACCCTTGAATGAGTTGTAATCTAATGATTATGTTGAAAAGTTAGCACCAAAAGCCAATTTTTCAACAAACATATACCTTGTATGCAAGCTTGCTACAACTAGCATTTAATGGGCAAATTGCCAAGTTGAGTTTTGGCCATTATTTAGATTATAGATAGAGAGGTGATGAGAGCTTGAATGACATAAAAAAAAATTGAGAGAATTCTAAATTGAGTGAATAACAATTCAATTATAGAATTGTGAAGAAAGTGAGCAATTAGCGAGTGCATGTAATTGAGAGGTTTTTATTTCAAGTGTGTGAGAGAGTACAAAGTGTATTTGGATTCTAAGAAGTGAGATTTTCTTTACTCAAATATTGTACTCTAAAAATTATTAGTTAAACAATTATTTTCTCATACTCCTATGGACCCAGGCATATTTCTGAACCATATAAAATTCTTGTGTCCTTTTTTTATGATTATTTGGTGTGCTGGGTTCTGCAATTTATACATAATAAGTGGTATCAGAGCCGACGGTTCGTACTGGGGGGATATGACATTGTTTACTTATACGGTACTATTTACAAATATGGTGGAGATGACCATTTATACTTGGGAGACATTCTATTATAAGTAGCGTGTATTTATGCATGCCTAGAAATTTTTTGTCAACAAGACGATAAGAGTTTAAAGACTTTGGGTTTTTAATAGGACTATTGTGACCCTACCATTCTCCTGAAAACTTTCCTGATGCATTTATTCACGTGAAATTAACATCATAAAGGCTGCTCTTTAAGTGGAAATAGTTCGTTGAAAAATGGTAGAAAGTGAAACTTCCAGAATTGGGGAGAGATTTACTCAGACTATTTCAAGGGACACTTTAGATGGGAGGCAAGATTTGTCAAATTGCCATCCAACACTTGTTATAGGAGGCCAAAAAATCGATGTTGAAAAGTTTGATGGGAAAATCAACTTCGGCATGTGGAGGTGTGAAGTTATGGATGCCCTTATTCAAATCGATCTCGATGTTGTTATGAAAAATAAAAGACACTTGTATGAGTAAGAAACTTGGGATCGTATGAATGAAAAAGCCAGTGGTTAGATTAGATCTTGCTTAACCAATGAGGTGAAATATTTGGTGAAAAATGAGGAGTGTGCGATGACTTTATGGCGCACATTGGAGAAGAAGTATATACTAAAAAGTCTTGAAAATCGCCTTCATACAATGAGCCAAGTATATGATTTTTGAATAAAATATGGGGTGTCAATGCACAATCATGTCTTAAGATTTGAAAAGTTACTTGTTGATTTGAAGAATCTTGATGAAGATATTAAAGATTAAATCAAGGCTGTGATTTTATTACACTCATGACCAGAGGAATATAGTCATTTTGTGACTATCTTGATATATAGAAAAAGTTAATCATCTTCAAAGATTTCTGCATATTATTGACCAATTTAAATTTCAAAATAATGATAAACATTTTAAAAAAATATCGTCTGAAGCTTTGTTAGCTAGAGAAAGGGCGATAGAGAAAAAGAAGAAACGAGGTGGAAAGAATTCTCGATCTAAATCGAGAAGTAGAAATATAGATCGAGATGAGTGTCTTTTGTCATGAAAAAAGCCATTGGAGGAAAGATTGTATGAAGGCTCAGAAGAGAGATGAGAAGAAATCAAAAGCAACAAATAAGGCACATAAAGATGAAGACTCTGATTATTCACTAAGTATTATGTCTACAACATATGTGGAATGATTTACGAATTTTTGTAATTTAGAATTCGGTGTAGTTGTGATGGGAAATGATTTACGGTAACGTCTACTTGGTATTAGAGCAACATATCATTTGTGTCCTATTAAGGAATGCTTTACGAATTTTTGTAATTTAGAATTCGGTGTAGTTGTGATGGGAAATGATCAACCTTGTCACACAATAGGGATATGAACAATTTGGCTCAAAATGTTTAATAGAATGGTCAGAGAACTGAAAGAAGTTAGATATATTCAAACTTTAAAGAAAAATTTAATTTATGTGGGTACTCTAGAAGTTAAAGGCTACAAGGTTGCTATTGAAAATGGCACAATAAAGTTCACGTATGGGGCTATGGTGATTCTACAAGGGTTTGGTGTCACAATTTGTACTATTTGAAGGTAGGTACAACTGATGAAGCAAATGTTTTGAAGATGCACAGTGACACCACTAAGCTATGGCATGTACAACTGGGACATGTTGGAGAGAAGTCTTTGTAAACTCTAATGAAGTACAGACTCTTAAAAGGTATTAAAACCTATAAATTAAAGTTCTGTGAGTATTGTGTACTAGGCAAGAAAACAAGGGTTAAGTTTAGTACAACTAATTACGATACTCGTGAGATTCTTGCATATATTCATAGTAATGTATAGAGACCAACTAAGATTGTATCAATTGGCGGAAGTAATTATTTTGTTACATTTATTGATGATTTCTCTAGACGTGTATGGGTGTACACTATGCGAGAAAATGATGAGGTTCTAGAGATTTTTGTGAAATAGAAGAAACTGGTAGAAAGATCAAAGTATTGCATTTTGATAATCAGGGTGAATATACTTCTGATGCATTTTGCAAGTATGCCAAAGTGAGGGTATAAAAACATATTTTATAGTGAGATATACTCCACAACAAAATGGTGTGACTAAGCGTGTGAATCATACTTTAATAGAGAAAGTACGATGTATGTCATCTAATGTTGGTTTAGATAAAAAGTTTTAGATTAGAGTTGTAAGCTATGCAAGTCACTTGATAAATCGGTTACCTTCTACTGCAATTGGAGATAAAACTTTTATGAAAATGTTGTCTGTAAAGCATACACAAGATTATGATTTTATTCGTGTGTTTGGGTGTCTAGCTTACTATCATGTAAAGAATGAGAAACTCAATCATTGTGCAAAAAAATCTAACTTTGTAGGATTCAAAGGTGGAGTTAAAGGTTTCAAACTTTGGTATCTTAAAGATAAAAAGTTTATATATAGCAGATATGTCACTTTTGATGAAACTTCTATGTTGACAGTTTTAAGTTCTCAACAGGTGGAGAATAAGACCAATAAGATATTGCAGCGGGTGGAGTTTGATTTAACTCCATATGTACTAGTTAATTCTACATAAGAGAAGAGTTCAACTTTGGAAAAGATCCCAAGAATAGAAGAAGAAGTTATTGATGTCCCACAAGAGAAAGAAACAACTGAAGATGTAGAAGATGAAAATGACAGTATAACAATAAAGAGACTAAAAAGAGTGATTAAAAAACCTGTATGGCTTACTAAAGACATAATGGTAGACTATGCACTTTCAGTTATTGATGATGACATCCCCAACACTTTCGGTGAAGTATTACACATTAATGAAAGTAATCAGTAGAAGTTAGCCATGGAGGAATGGATGAAATCTCTCCATCAAAACCAGACTTGAGAACTTGTGAAGTTACCAAAGGGAGAAATAACTATTGGCAATAAATGGGTCTACACGAAGAAGCAAAGATCTCTAAATCAATCAACTCTCCGATATAAGATAAAGCTCATTGCGAAAGGTTTTTCTAAAAAAAAGGGTATTGAGTATAATAAAGTTCTTCAGTTGTAAAACATACTTCCATTCGTATCCAATTTGCCTTGGTAGCTAAAAATGAGTTAGATTTTACTCAATTGGGTATTGAGACGACGTTCTTGGATGTAGATTTGAAGGAAGAAATCTATATGACTCAGTCATGTGGTTTCAAAGTTGCTGGAAAGGAGAATCATATGTGCAAATTGATTAAATCTTTGTACGAATTAAAGCAATCACCAAAGCAATGGTACAAAAGATTTAATCAATTTATACAAGGATAGAAATTCACCAGAAGTGAAAACGACCACTGTGTTTACTTCAAGAGATTACAATATTGAGCTTTCATCTATTTGTTATTCTATGTCGATGATATACTTATAGTTTCGAAGAATAGAATTGAGATTGAGCGATTAAAGAAACAGTTGGCTTCTGAGTTCAAGGTGAAAGACTTGGGTGATCCATAGAAAAATACTTGAGATTGAAATTCATAAAGGTAAGAAGAATGAGAACGTGTGGTTGACTAAAAAATCTTATTTGAAGACGATGCTAGAAAGATTCGGTATGGATGACAAAACTAAACTAATATGTACTCCTCTAGTTTCTTACTTCAAATTAAGCTCTTCTTCATGTTCTTATTTTCAAGAGGAACACGATTACATGGCTCGTGCTCTGTATGCTAGTGCTGTGGGTAGCCTTATTGTTAGACCTTGATCGAAATTAACCAGAAACACTTACACAATCGCAAAAGAAACAAAGATGAATCTAAAACCAGCAATCAAAAGAGAAACAGACTTAAGTGGTTCAGCCTGGAAATGGCTTACATCCACTGAAGAACAGAGCAACAGTCCTTATTCTATCACCAAGAATAAGGTACAAGTTTATAGATGAAGTTACAAGCATCACACTCCCCGATCTCATTTCTCCTAATGCTATATACACACACTCATGAGACCCCAAAAAGTTCCCCTATCAGTCAGCTTCCTTTTGTCACCATAAACCCAGATTTTTCCCGCTCTTGTAACATAACATAACAACCTTTGAGCCACGTGTTTGCTTCACGTTAAATGAAAGCTCCAAAACGGCACTTAGCAAAGTCGTATTGTTAAATGTAAGCATGTGATGGCCACGTGCTTCACTTACTTACACATGGATGAACAAATAACTTTGTCATACGACTTTGAATGACCTCAACCGACTAGTCGTATTCTGTTTCAATCACGAACTGACATGACGTATGAAATTCTAGAAATCAGTTTCAGAGCTCACACTCCAACACTTATATATGTTATGGTGTGCATAATGCCTGATATCTCTCAATCCGTCAGTATGGTTAGTCAATACATGCATAGTTCAGGTAAAGACCATTGACTTACGGTAAAGTGGATTCTCCAATATCTGTATGAAACAATTGATTTTGGGTTATTAGTCAAGAAGAACTTTGGTCAATAATGTGTTGAGTATTGTGATTTTGATTTTGCTGGAGACTTAGATAGGCGAATATCAATAACGGATTACGTATTCACATTGGGTGGAGGTTCGGTTAGCTAGAGGTCAATTCTACAATCGACAAATACTTTGTCCACTACGGAAGCAAAGTACATGGCAGCAACTGAAGCTGTAAAGGAAACTATTTAGTTGAAAGGCTTGTTACGTGATTTGGGAGTAATTCAGGAGAACATTGCGGTCTTCTGTGATAATTAAAGCGTGATATTCTTTGCAAAGAATCAAACATATCATGCTAAAATAAAACATATAGATGTGAAATATCATTATGTAAGAGAGATTATTGAGGGAGGTGATGTGTTATTAGAGAAGATCAATGCCAAAGATAACCTATTAGATATGTTGACAAAGGTTATTTATGAAGTTAAGTTTCAACATTGCTTAAAGCTAATTCACATTCTTCAAATGCGTTGAGTTTTAAGAATTTTAAACTACGGTTGATCCCTGATTTTGTATACGTAGGCAGTCATAAAGATGCAACCACTTTGGGGTGATGGTTCATTAGTAGTCGGTTCAGATTTGACCATATCTTCGCCGAGGTGGAGAATTGTTGAAAAGTCAACACCAAAAGCCAACTTTTCAACAAACATATGGCTGACATGCGAGCTTGCCACTGATAACATGCAAGCTTGCTATAGCTAGCATGCACAATGGGCAAATTGTCAAGTTGAGTCTTGTCCATTATTTAGGCTATAAATAGAGAGGTGATGAGACATTGAATGGTATCTCAAAAAATTTTTTGAGAGAATTTTAAATTGAGAGAATAAAAATTCAATTATAGAATTGTTAAGAGAGTGAGAAATTTGAGAGTGTATGTAATTGAGAGGTTTTTTCTTTCAAATTTGTGAGAGAGTACTGGGTGTATTTAGGTTTTAAGAAGTGAGTTTTTTTTACTCAAATATTGTACTCTAATAATTGTTAGTTATACAATTATTTTCTCTTACTCGAAAGGACGTGGGCATATTGCCGAACAACGTAAAATTCTCGTGTTCTTTAATTTTTTGTGATTATTTAGTGCGCTTGATTATGCATTCCGCACACAACAGATTAAAAATGTATAGTTAACATTATGTTTAATATTGTGTCTTTTAAACCTATCCCTATATATATTACAAAGAAAAACGTCCATATTATGGATAAGAAGAATACTTTTTACATGATTTTTATACGTTGAAACAGGTTATGCCCCGAGAATATACCATTAAGTTAACCGCATCCAACAAAAACCGAATAAGTAATTTCAATTAAATCATCCAAGAAATGGTTGGTTCGCTAAAAATCTTCTTTCAAAAAGTCGTCCGTCCATCAAGTGCTCGGTATATTAGTGTGATGCTCACAGTGACTATCTTCTTCATTTATTTAACATGGCAATGGCTGAAATTTCCGTTGATAAGATCCTCTACGATAATGCAACATGAATGCATACGGCTGGAAATTAAGGTTGTTATTATAGACAAATTAAGTAAGTAATTTTTCTAAAATATTTAAAAAGATACTAAGATACAGGACGATTATAATATAAAATAAAATAGGTCAATGGTCATAAAATTTGAAACCGATTACTTAGGAAAGCCAGACATTTTGTAAGGCAAAATGCGCAGGCATTGACTTGGTTACATAATTTAGCTGCGTGAAAAGAGGAGAAAAAAACAGTAAATTAGAGTTGGGGCGCAGGGCTTTAAATAGAGCGGAGAGACAGAGATGTACGAATGAAGCAATTGTCTGCTATTTCATAATTAATCTGCCATTGTTGCCACAGAGCAATGGCAAAAGCAAGTAGCAAGAAAGTGCAGAGTCTGATACTGTTGGCTGCCGTGTTATTGTTGGTTAATAATGCGGCGGCAGCACCTGCAGGTGGATTCCTTGGGTCATGGGAGTTGATTTCAAAGAATGCAGGGATATCGGCAATGCACACGCAGTTGCTTCCGAAAACTGATCATATTGCAGTCTTCGATGCTTCGGTATGGCACATCTCAAGGCTACAACTGCCTCAAGAGAAGAGGCCTTGCTTTTGGCACCACAACAAACTTACGAACCAGACCGCAGAGGATTGTTGGTGCCATTCGATATTTTACGACTACAATAAGAACGCGGTTAAGGCACTTAAGGTACAATCAGACACGTGGTGCTCATCGGGAGGGCTGTCCGCGGATGGACGACTGGTTAGCACAGGAGGTTTCCAGTATGGAGCAAAAGCAATAAGATATCTGTGGGGTTGCGACACATGCGACTGGGTTGAGTACCCCGAAGGACTTGCAGAACCTAGATGGTATTCGACACAGGTTATGTTATCCGATGGTAGCTTCCTTGTTTACGGTGGCCGGGACTCCTTTAGCTACGAGTACGTTCCCGTTGAAAAGGAATCCAACAAGGCTGCCATCGCCTTCCCGTTTCTCTTTGAAACGCAGGATTTTCTCGAGAGACCTGGGAATCCCAAGGGAAGATTTAGGCTTGAGAACAATTTGTACCCTTTTGTCTACCTTCTCCCCGACGGTAACGTCTACGTTTTTGCCAACAATCGCTCCGTTGTCCACGATCCGAAAGCTAATAAAATCATACGTGAGTTCCCACAACTCCCCGGTGGCGCCCGCAGCTATCCCGCAACCGGAACCTCCGTGCTGCTTCCCTTGTATCTTCCTCGCGACACCAACAAACCTGTTGATGCTGAAGTGCTGATATGCGGTGGCTCGGTACGCGAAGGTCTGTATCTAGGAGAGGAAGAAAAAAGATTTGTGAATGCCTTGGATGACTGTGCAAGAATGGTGGTTACAAGCCCGAACCCAGAATGGAAGATAGAAAAGATGCCAGCACCCAGAACTATGGCTGATGGAGTCCTTCTTCCAAATGGGGAGGTCCTCATTATTAATGGAGCAGACCTCGGTTCAGGAGGATGGCATTGTGCGGATAAACCTAGCTTGAAGCCCATGTTGTACAGGCCTAATGCGCCAGAGGGCCAGAGGTTTGCAGAGTTGGCCCCTACAGACATTCCAAGAATGTACCACTCAGTGGCTAATTTACTACCTGACGGTAAAGTCTTTGTGGGTGGCAGCAACGACAATGACGGATACTTTGAGTTTGCCAAATTCCCAACCGAGCTCAGGCTCGAGAAATTCACTCCTCCTTACTTGGCTCCGGAGTATGCTGCCTTAAGACCCGCCATCTTGGAAGATCAATCCGATAAGGCAGCTACGTACGGCAAGTGGGTCTACTTGAGGGTTAAGTCATCTGAGCCGCTAACCATCAATTACGTCCAGGTCTCAATCATTGCACCACCTTTCGTTACACATGGCATCTCCATGAATCAGAGGATGCTTTTCTTGTCCGTCATCGAGCTCAAGAACAATGTTGCCCCAGGGGTTGACGAAGTTGTTGTTGCCGCCCCACCCACCTCAGCACTTGCTCCTCCTGGTTACTATTTGCTTTCTGTAGTTAACCAGGGAATTCCAAGCCATTCAATATGGTTTCATCTCAAGTAGATGATCATCCCGGGATAAATATATTTTTCCACACCCCATGCATGCATGCATTCATTCATTAATTAAAAGCTTTTTTTTATTATTGTTTCTTTATCTTTCTTCCCTTTTTTTTTCATGTAAATCTTTGGGGTTACGTTGTGTGCGATTCTCGAGGAGAGGATACCCCATTTCTTTGAATTGAATTCAAATTATAAATTCTTTGATTAATTTCAAACAAATTTTTTACGATTTCAATCACAAATTGGCTAGCTGATCGAAGTACGTTGTAAGTTGTAACTCGTCCCGGACTGTAATCCCGAGTTGAAAATTATTTACACACGCAATAACTCTAAATCTATGTGTCTTTATGAAGTTCCACCGTGTTGAGTTAGGCTTGCATGTAATCTGAACTTCTGAAGGTTGTGTTCGTAGCAATTCATCATGCCTTTGACGGTTTTTTTTTTCCGCTCTTAATTTCCAGTTATATTTTATCTTATTATAACATTATTTTCATTTATTACATTTTTTTTGAATGAATGTCAAAATATGAGGTTAATTCATTAAAATAAAAAATCAGTACGAATCTAGAGGACATAACAGACCTTGCCTGTAAAATAGTCACCAAGTTAAAAAGCAACAATAAGCGCAAAAGTAGCTAGATAAATTAACAGAACCGCAAAGCAGAAAAATCATTTGGATAATTGGACAAAAGCTTGGAGATGGCTTGTGGCGGAGAGTCCCACCATGTAAAATTACCACAATGGACTCCAAATTAATATAAAAACAGGTGGCGATATTTTCACCCATTATTTTTTAAAATCTATCCAACTTTATGAAAATAATTATTTCCAGCAAGTGGCATGAGTTTACCAAATTGTTTGGTGGAAATATTACCATCCTATAAAAAGTAATAATAATTATGAGGAAAAATAAGTATAGCCTCCTAGTTGCTTGATGAAACTAAGAAAAACCTTTATGATGTTTGAAAATAAGTCCAAACCGCTACCGTTATAAGGTGTTAATTTTATTAATTAATTTTTACTAACCCATTGTCTAAAAGTTGGTTATAGAATTTGAATATTTTGGTAATGTAAATAAAGTACAACGACTTATATACTTTTAGTGATTGAATTATTTTAATAATAAATTAATTTTTACTATCAATTAATTTATTCGATTAATTACATTTACTAATTAGTTTAATGTATCGCCTAACTAAAATTCATAAAGAATTGATTACAGAGACAAATAGAGCATGAATAAGAGGCATTTCATTATAGATGAAAACTTTAATGATTAAAAATACAAAGCTTTAGCTTATTTATACACAGAAACAAAAGGGACAGCTAACCTAAGGGGTTACATTTGGAAATAACTACAAAGTTGATCCATATATACAACAATCATTGGCCAATTATTTTGAGCTTCTAGATTTAAGATAACCATTTTGCAAGCTCAATAAGTCCAACTCATTTTCCACATCAGCTGGCTTTAAAAAAGAGTAGCGTAGGTGGCATGCCAACATGGCTTCAAGGACAATTGTTGACTTTCCATGGCTACTGCTTTCAACACTCTCTCTTAATCTCAAGGTCTTATCAAAGACTTTAAGTTTGCTCTTAAAATGGCTGAATTAGTAATACCTTGGTTAGAACATGTGCAATTTGATCTTTACTGGCAATAGAGCTTATCTTCACCTCTAGTTACTTTGTCTCTAATGAAATGAAGATATATATGAAAATGTTTAGTGTTTGAGTGATACACAATATAGGCAACTATAACTACTGCACTGGTACTATTACTTAAAAACATGGGAATCCTTTCAACTTCTATCTTTAACTCAATAAGTAAGGAAATAATCCATGTGATTTTAGTACTATATTAAGCCATAGCTCTGTATTTAGACTCTGCAGTGGATCTTGCAACCATACTTGTTTTCTTCAACTCCATGGAACTAAATTATCTTTTAAATATACACAAAGTCACTAATTGATCTTTTTTCAATTGAATCACCGCCCAATCTATGCTTGTGTAGGCAACAAGGTCAAAATACTCTCATTTTTTAAAATTTTAAACATATATTCATTGTGTTCTTAAGGTATCTTAGTACTATCTCTCTCTTATGCTATCTGATTTGGTCGCCTGGGGATTTGACATGAATTTGCTAAGCTTGTTCATTAAGAAAGCAAGCTCATACCTTGTAAGTACTACATATTACAAACTTCCTATGACATTTCTGTAGAGTGTAGGATCATGAAATTTAATCAATCATCATTTTTTTAGCTTTTTTGAAGTGCTGAAAAGAGATTTTATACCTTTGTAATCAGTCATCTATGTCTTAGGCAACAGATCTTGAACATACTTGGTTTGAGAAAGTAAAATGGTATCCTAATTTTCTGATAAATTGTATCCCAAAAAAGAAGTTTAAGTCTCCAAGATCATTTAAGGCAAAAGTTTTATTTAAATTCTCTGGCACTGCTTCAATACCTTTGCTATTGTTGCCAGTGATTATTATGTTATCAATATAGATAAGTATAATAAATATCTTTTGACTTTACTCTTTTACATAATAATGATTTGTCACACTTGAAGTTCTCAAATCTAAAACTTTAGAGTACTCTTTAGCTTATCAAACCATGCCCTACGGTCGGGCTTGCTTCAGTCCATACAAGGTTTTCTCTTACTTGCATATATGTTTTGGCTTGCTTCTATCGTCAAAACCTTCAGGTTGTGGTATGTACACAATCTCTGTCAAGTCACCATTTATAATGACATTATTTATGTCTACTTGTCTCAAAATTCAATCATTGTTTACTGCCAAGGTTAAGATAATTATGATTGTTGCAACTTTGGCAATTGGGCCGACTATCTCTTTAAAATCAAGACTTGGGGTTTGCATAAATCCATTTACACAAGCCTATCCTTATACTTGTTAATGGTGTTATCTAGATTCTTCTTTACTTTGTATAGCCACTTATTTCTAATTAGCTTGTAATTTTGAATGTTTGGTATCAAGATTCAGGTTTCATTTTTCATCAGGGCATTGTATTCACCCTCCATTTTAGTTCTTTTAAGACTTCAATGGTGTTTTGGGTAAAGTAGTTTGGATTTGCATAAACATCTGGTACAATTTTGGTTTAAAAATACTTGTCTTAGACCTTGTTATCATAGGACAAAAGGGTAAAGCTTTTTGTGTAGAGAGATTTTAAGTGTTTGGTTCTGTAATGGAAGACAGAGTATGGTTGACTTTTAAATTGTTTGGCTATGACTGATGAGTTGAGTGAGATTGAGGTGAGTGATTACTTAATATTGCATCAGTGTCCAAAATCTATTGTATTTTATTTTGGACGGGACTTGGGGCATGTTTCATGTTTTCGGCAGTGTCTTGAGAATGGCTACGAACTATTACTACCTGTGTGAAATCATGAGAATCATTAATAAAAAACGATACAACTTAAAACCTTTAAAAAAAGGATCAGTAAAATGCCTTTGACTTATGGACACTTGTTTATTGAAATTTTGATCATTTGAAAAAGGAAATAGTCCTCATTTAACCTAAAACTTGCTAAAATGTAGACTATACCTAAATGATTTATACAAACATATTTATGAGCAATGTAGACTCTTAACAGAATGCATTTTGAAGTGAGAAAGTCAAAATTTTGTTTGTTGTATGGTCTTAAGAAAGTGAAGCATTCACAATTAAAAAAAAACCTTGATATATGAATAATCTAGTTTGAAAGAATATAGTAGTTCAAATGAGATTATGCTCTTACACACAAGTGAAACTAGTCTGTTAATGATAAATGTAGCATAACGGAAAGATTTCAGTCAATGTTTCAATGGCATTTGGGCTTGAACTAGCAATGTAAGGCCAATTTCTATAATTTGCCTACATTTTCTCTCAACCTTGCCATTTTTTCATACAAATAATGATATAAGATTTGTTGAGTGTTAGAAAATGTATATTTATAAAGGAGAAAATTGTCATTTTACATTTTAAATCTTACTAACATCCTTATTTTTATGTATTTAAATTTCTTGTGATTTAATTATGTGTGTTTTATTTTTATTAAGTATTTTATATATTTTAGGGGCATCATGGTCATTTTACACTGAATGAGAGATCAGTTGATAAAATGGACATCACTTTTGAACTCAAGACAATCAAAAATCTTTAAAAGAGCATAAAATGAAAAATGATACTATTCACATGTATGGTACTGTCCATGTACTGTTTACGACATTGTTCACACAGACGGAACGATGATGTGACATTGACCGATGATGCGACATTGACTGATGAGGTGTCACAATTCTATTGGACAAAATTCTTATGCACAGTTGATTGGTGACGTGGCAGTATGTTAGTGGATCAAAAATCGGGCATACGATACATGCATATATACGAGATTATTCACTATTCAAACCGCATCACTATTCAAGGTGGTTGATTGTTCAAACTGCATGGTCAAATCATGTCACTGTTCAAACCGCGTGGTCAAACCATGAACTGTTGATTGATGACATGGCGCAATCTTGAGCGTTCAAACTGTTTTTAATCTGATTACTGTGATTTATTCAATATATTTATAAAAGGGGCCTCCCCCCCTAATTGGCATCACTAAATTCCTTTTTGGGCTCCATTTTTTATAATTTCTTCTCTATCTTGCATTTTCTATGTATTTTAATAAATTTTCATTTTACCCCTAATTCAATTATGAGTAGCCAATTTTCTTTCAAGTTTGGGTTGAAGGTAAAGTCTCAACATGTGTCATGGGCTTTATTTAGTAAATTTTCTTTCTCTTCCCCTCTAATTATTGTGGATGTTTTGATTTTTCCTTAACAAATAATAATAATCTTGTCTAGATACCGCCCTGGTTACACCGGTTCCCTAGTACAAGATTATTAATATTTGGTACAATAAGCCCTTAGCACCATATTGATTAGAATGCGGTTTATGAGATGTGGATTTCCCACTCATGATTTAATCGGTATTGATACGGAATATTTAGCCCATGGTGCATGTTGATGCGGATCCAAATATCCAAGCGCTTTAATTATTATAGTTTCCACTTTAATTTAATTCTATCATGTTAATTTAAATTTTAGGATATTCCAAATTAATTTCACCATAAATCTAACCACCCACTTAGAAAATTAATTCTATATATAATTAAAATCCACTTCCTCGTGAGATCGACACTCGTCACCGTTAATCTATTCTACAATAAATTCGTCGCTTGCGAGTTCAATAAAATTTACACAACAAGTTTTTGGCGCCTTTGCCGATGAGGTAAGTTATTTTAATTCATAGAATTAATTTTTGTAAATAATTTCTTTTAATCATTTTCTTGTAATTTTGTTTTTTTTTTTTATTTTAAAAAAATGAATTTACATTTAAAGGTAAGAATTTCTTTTTTCTGTTCTTTAAAATTCTGTAATTTAATTTTCAAGTTATTTTTCTTTGTAATTTTTTTGTTTATCTTATTAATTTATTTTTAGTTAATTGATTTCACGTATTTGTTTTAGTGTGTTTTTATAGAAAGGTTGTAATAACATGATAAGGTTAGTATCGTAATTTCTCATTCTTCTTTATTTTTATTTATTGTGTTCCTGTTTTTTGTGTTCTTTGCATGCATGGTCGAAAGTCATTATTACATAATCTTGAACCTATAGACTTTGAACTTGAAAAAACACTTCGCACACATAAACACGTTGTAATTAAAGATAAAAGTGAAATGGATTTGCAACAACAACAACAACCACCGTAGGAGAGACCATTTAAGGACTACTTCAGTCCCTTAGCTAATTTGAGCACATCTTGCATAAGATACCCAATGTAGCTGTTAGGAGTTTTGAACTAAAACCTAGTGTGCTAAATTGTTTTCCCACATTTTATGGCCTAGAAAATGAGGACCCATATAATCATTTGAATGATTTTCATGCTATTTGTCAAACTCTTAAATATGAAAATTTTTCAGACGATGATGTTAAGCTTAGATTATTTCCATTTTCTTTAAAGGATCGAGCTCGTTCATAACTCAATACATTGATTGCTAATAACATTACATCATGGGAACAAAATTTTTAAATAAATATTTTCCAGTGCATAAAACTAATACTATTCGAAGGGAAATCTCATAATTTACCTAGAGAGAAGACAAACAGTTTTTTAAAACATGGGAGCGATTCAATGGGCTACTTTTGAAGTGTCCACATCATGGGTACGAGAAATGACACGAATGTCAATACTTTTTAGAGGGATTATTACCACATGTGCATGAATGACTAATGGCAACAAGTGAAGAAGAACTAATGTTAAAAAGTGCATCAAAGATTTGGCAGTTCTTACAGCGACAAGCGGATAATTCCTAACAACGGAGTCGATTGCTTAGGAATACTAAAATAATTAAGGGAGGGAATGAGGTTCACATTGACGAGTCAAGTTCAAGAATTAAAGAAGTCAACATTACTAGAAAAAAAACTTTTAATACTTGTCTTGTGATACTTTTCTAAAAAGTATCAGTAATTATATATATTTGGGCCATTTTCTGTGTTTAACAAATAAGTGTCACAAATTACTGATTCTATGGTGTTTTTATATTAAACATCACAGATCGTCAACACTAAGGTATCGGAAACAAAAAAAATCTATTTTTGTTTTAGTTGCGACTCAAACCTAGGACTTCAAAACTGAAGTGCTTAATGTTCAACCAACAAACCACCAGGCCAAATTCATAAATTAGTATGTGTTGAACATGTTGAAATTATCAAATTAAATTAATATAGAAAACAACAATATAAAAGCAAAAGCAAAAAATCCTAAATCAATATAAACATAAAATTCCCTAACTCCTAAATCCATGGCCGGCCGCCTCGTCTCTCTGGCGATATCCTTCTTCTTCTTCATACCTCTAAAACTTCGAGCCCTAAAATTCAAGGGTCCATGCCATAAGAAATCCCAACACCATTACTCAAATTCTAAGACCCATACCATACGAAACCCTAACGATCTACATTATGCAAAACATCTACCATGCCGCTATGCCACAAGCTCATAAGACCTGCTTTAGATCTCCACATTTTGCTCACCCTACTCAAGTGCACACCGCACCTCTCGCTTCGCCTTCTCGGGATTTCTTGTTAGCTGAAGTTTTGTTTTCTTCCGCTAATTGGATCTTCGAAAGGTCTTGGAGCTCCAAGTAACTCAGTAAGCTCAGTTTTATTATATTCTCTCGGATACTTTCTTACACATTCCTTTTTTTTCCATGTTAAATTTTGTTGTTTCGTTGTGTTATATGGATCGATGAGAGTCACAAACTTTAACGAGATAATGACGATATTGTTTTGGAGTTTCGTTTTGTAGATCTGTGATGGAGTCTCCTTTTTCAAATATTTCCTTTCATTTACCATATTTGCACAATTGTTTTTGTCATTAAATTATTTGCATTTGAATGTGCAATTTTTGTTTCGTTTTATATTTTCAAATACTGTTTCCTGGAGCGAATTAGTGGAGGAGTTTTTGGTTGACGTAAAGGATGGATAACTTTTGTATTTTGAACTTTATATGTTAATTATTAGTTGAACTTGAAGCTAAAAGGTGACCAAATTTTCTAGAGGTTAGGATTTGGTTGGCTTATGTGAAAATGTCGAACGAATGTGTATTATTCATACTCTAATATTGTAAGTGGGTTAATGCACCTCCTTGCGATGGTTGCAGCAACAAAACTGTAGGTCAAGATTTGGGCACCCCATTCTCTTCAAAGATCCAATATGGTGCAACTCGAGTCGAGCTTTTTCGGTCAGTTTAAAGAAAACCTTTACTCCTAATTTATTGTCTTTTGCTTTTTGTTTGTACCTGTAGGAGTTCATATTTTGTAATGTTCCGTAACTGTCCAATATCTAGTTAAATTATGACTTATGTTAGGTCAAGATTTTGTGTTACAATCCTCTTTGATAGGTAATCACTCTTTCTGTAAATATTCATGGGTACTTGCTTTGCCTTTGCTTCTGTTGTACTTTTGTTTTTGTGGGGTTTTAGTTAATGCATGTTGAGTTATATTTTAATCAGTTTTATTTCTCTGCACATTTTTCATATTTTAGTATTAGAAGAGGTATTTAATCAAATAAAGACAAAAACAATTGTCGGCCAACCAACAAACTCACTCTAGTTTGTTGTGAAATGGTTCTCTCTCTCTTTCTATATATATTTTCACTGGTTCTGTGATTTTTTCCCTTCCACAATGTCATTTAGTTCCGTTCTATATATGGATGTTACCAATATTTTAGCTTTTAAGAAATAGACAAAAAGATTCTGAAGTTTGTTTCTTGTTTCTTACTCTGAATTTCCAAGGCATCTTATTTGGAGAAATGCATTCTGAATGGAGAAATTTCTCCAAATTTATGAGATGTGGTTCCGTCTTGTTGAATGAACATTGTATTTCCTTCAATGGTTTGCGAGCCATTAAGTTATTTGAGCAAACAGAATTAGCAATATGGAATCCTGTTTCTACAGGATTATAGTTGTAGGACTCTAGAATTTAGTCTAGGTAATGTTTACCATTGTAAAAAGTATCTGACATTGGTGATGTTTAAGCACATGTGTCATTTCTTTTGGGCTTCACTTTGGATCCTTTTTCTTTTTTTACAAACAATGGATGGTTAAAACCTAAGAGACTTATTGATATTCGTTTTAAATCCAGTGGTTATGCCCTGTAAACTTTTGAGTTGTATCAATTTCTTTTCCTGGCCTAACTTGGCTAAATTTATGCTATATAATTGAATTCTACAAATTTTGGCTATGTATGATGTAAAGGTTATAAGTCTTGTATCTTCATTTGTTCACCACAGGCTTGATACTTCACAACTACCATAAGTTATGTCATGCAATGTCTTCTTTAGCAATATTGTGTGGCTTTGAGTAGTATTAATGTTTCTGTTTGTTAATTCATGACTTGATGGAACCATTTTCCTTATAATCGAGAACCTTCGTGCGAGTGTTGTGGAGAAATCTTATGATTCATGCGTGGTTGTGTTTGCTTAATGTGATGACTTTTTTTATGTGTTGTAGTTCTTGTGTCTATAGGAGGAACCTTTGCTCCTATGTCTATTCATCTCCGAGTTTCAGTTTAGGTGTAAATAGGTTACTCTTCTTTCTTTCTCATTTTAATTTCTATGTTCTCCTATGTCTATTTACATGGACTTCTTTGCTGCTTCTCTGCAGTGAAACAACCCTGGTAATTTACAGGAGCTTTTTTCACTTCAAAACAATGGCAAGACATCCCCTGCAAATTTTTGATTGATTCTGCATAGATTGGTTTGTTGATTTGGGTTGGAATGCTACTGGATATATGTCAGAACTAGAGTGCTATTGGAAGATGGTGGGTTGCTGCATATGAGTTGGAGTGTTCCTGAGTATGTAGCTAGAATTAGAATGTTGTTGGAAGATGGTATTGTTACTGGAAGTTTTGCTCAAAAACTTGCCGTTGGAATGTTTGCATTAATTTTTGGAAATTTTATTGGGTAACTTGGCTTGGTGGCTGAAATTTTAATTGCTTTTGTGTATTGAAGTATTTGGATTGTGTAATATATATTGAAAATATTTAAATGTTATGAAAGGTTTTGATAAATAAATTGATTTTTGTTCTTATTTCTCACAGCCTTTTAATTCTATCAACAAATCAATGGGCAATATGTCATTTTGTATAATTATTATTTTTTAAATAATACATAAAATAGTGATATTATAGTAACAGTAATCACAAATACTAATCTAGTATTGTAATATTTTGATACCATGGTGTCATGATTTTATTGATACTATAATAATAGTAATCACTGATACTACTTACAAATGTCATTATCAGATTACTGACACAATTAGTATCACTAAAAGTAATTCTAATACTATTTTAATGTCAGTGAAGATTATTTTTCTAGTAGTACAAAGAAATGGTTGAAGGTCTCTTTCGACAAATAGTATTATTATTGACTGTTAAATTAATATAACACGACTTTGGTGACAATAACATCGTTATCGACTATTAAATCAATATAATCATTATTGATTTATCCAACTACTTTTGCGCTTATTGTTGCTTTTTAACTTGGTGACTATTTTACAGGCAAGGTCTGTTATGTCCTCTAGATTCGTACTGATTTTTTATTTTAATGAATTAAGCTCATATTTTGACATTCATTCAAAAAAAATGTAATAAATGAAAATAATGTTATAATAAGATAAAATATAACTGGAAATTAAGAGCGGAAAAAAAAAACCGTCAAAGGCATGATGAATTGCTACGAACACAACCTTCAGAAGTTCAGATTACATGCAACTATGCAAGCCTAACTCAACACGGTGGAACTTCATAAAGACACATAGATTTAGAGTTATTGCGTGTGTAAATAATTTTCAACTCGGGATTACAGTCCGGGACGAGTTACAACTTACAACGTACTTCGATCAGCTAGCCAATTTGTGATTGAAATCGTAAAAAATTTGTTTGAAATTAATCAAAGAATTTATAATTTGAATTCAATTCAAAGAAATGGGGTATCCTCTCCTCGAGAATCGCACACAACGTAACCCCAAAGATTTACATGAAAAAAAAAGGGAAGAAAGATAAAGAAACAATAATAAAAAAAAGCTTTTAATTAATGAATGAATGCATGCATGCATGGGGTGTGGAAAAATATATTTATCCCGGGATGATCATCTACTTGAGATGAAACCATATTGAATGGCTTGGAATTCCCTGGTTAACTACAGAAAGCAAATAGTAACCAGGAGGAGCAAGTGCTGAGGTGGGTGGGGCGGCAACAACAACTTCGTCAACCCCTGGGGCAACATTGTTCTTGAGCTCGATGACGGACAAGAAAAGCATCCTCTGATTCATGGAGATGCCATGTGTAACGAAAGGTGGTGCAATGATTGAGACCTGGACGTAATTGATGGTTAGCGGCTCAGATGACTTAACCCTCAAGTAGACCCACTTGCCGTACGTAGCTGCCTTATCGGATTGATCTTCCAAGATGGCGGGTCTTAAGGCAGCATACTCCGGAGCCAAGTAAGGAGGAGTGAATTTCTCGAGCCTGAGCTCGGTTGGGAATTTGGCAAACTCAAAGTATCCGTCATTGTCGTTGCTGCCACCCACAAAGACTTTACCGTCAGGTAGTAAATTAGCCACTGAGTGGTACATTCTTGGAATGTCTGTAGGGGCCAACTCTGCAAACCTCTGGCCCTCTGGCGCATTAGGCCTGTACAACATGGGCTTCAAGCTAGGTTTATCCGCACAATGCCATCCTCCTGAACCGAGGTCTGCTCCATTAATAATGAGGACCTCCCCATTTGGAAGAAGGACTCCATCAGCCATAGTTCTGGGTGCTGGCATCTTTTCTATCTTCCATTCTGGGTTCGGGCTTGTAACCACCATTCTTGCACAGTCATCCAAGGCATTCACAAATCTTTTTTCTTCCTCTCCTAGATACAGACCTTCGCGTACCGAGCCACCGCATATCAGCACTTCAGCATCAACAGGTTTGTTGGTGTCGCGAGGAAGATACAAGGGAAGCAGCACGGAGGTTCCGGTTGCGGGATAGCTGCGGGCGCCACCGGGGAGTTGTGGGAACTCACGTATGATTTTATTAGCTTTCGGATCGTGGACAACGGAGCGATTGTTGGCAAAAACGTAGACGTTACCGTCGGGGAGAAGGTAGACAAAAGGGTACAAATTGTTCTCAAGCCTAAATCTTCCCTTGGGATTCCCAGGTCTCTCGAGAAAATCCTGCGTTTCAAAGAGAAACGGGAAGGCGATGGCAGCCTTGTTGGATTCCTTTTCAACGGGAACGTACTCGTAGCTAAAGGAGTCCCGGCCACCGTAAACAAGGAAGCTACCATCGGATAACATAACCTGTGTCGAATACCATCTAGGTTCTGCAAGTCCTTCGGGGTACTCAACCCAGTCGCATGTGTCGCAACCCCACAGATATCTTATTGCTTTTGCTCCATACTGGAAACCTCCTGTGCTAACCAGTCGTCCATCCGCGGACAGCCCTCCCGATGAGCACCACGTGTCTGATTGTACCTTAAGTGCCTTAACCGCGTTCTTATTGTAGTCGTAAAATATCGAATGGCACCAACAATCCTCTGCGGTCTGGTTCGTAAGTTTGTTGTGGTGCCAAAAGCAAGGCCTCTTCTCTTGAGGCAGTTGTAGCCTTGAGATGTGCCATACCGAAGCATCGAAGACTGCAATATGATCAGTTTTCGGAAGCAACTGCGTGTGCATTGCCGATATCCCTGCATTCTTTGAAATCAACTCCCATGACCCAAGGAATCCACCTGCAGGTGCTGCCGCCGCATTATTAACCAACAATAACACGGCAGCCAACAGTATCAGACTCTGCACTTTCTTGCTACTTGCTTTTGCCATTGCTCTGTGGCAACAATGGCAGATTAATTATGAAATAGCAGACAATTGCTTCATTCGTACATCTCTGTCTCTCCGCTCTATTTAAAGCCCTGCGCCCCAACTCTAATTTACTGTTTTTTTCTCCTCTTTTCACGCAGCTAAATTATGTAACCAAGTCAATGCCTGCGCATTTTGCCTTACAAAATGTCTGGCTTTCCTAAGTAATCGGTTTCAAATTTTATGACCATTGACCTATTTTATTTTATATTATAATCGTCCTGTATCTTAGTATCTTTTTAAATATTTTAGAAAAATTACTTACTTAATTTGTCTATAATAACAACCTTAATTTCCAGCCGTATGCATTCATGTTGCATTATCGTAGAGGATCTTATCAACGGAAATTTCAGCCATTGCCATGTTAAATAAATGAAGAAGATAGTCACTGTGAGCATCAAACTAATACACCGAGCACTTGATGGACGGACGACTTTTTGAAAGAAGATTTTTAGCGAACCAACCATTTCTTGGATGATTTAATTGAAATTACTTATTCGGTTTTTGTTGGATGCGGTTAACTTAATGGTATATTCTCAGGGCATAACCTATTTCAACGTATAAAAATCATGTAAAAAGTATTCTTCTTATCCATAATATGGACGTTTTTCTTTGTAATATATATAGGGATAGGTTTAAAAGACACAATATTAAACATAATGTTAACTATACATTTTTAATCTGTTGTGTGCGGAATGCATAATCAAGCGCACCAAATAATCACAAAAAATTAAAGAACACGAGAATTTTACGTTGTTCGGCAATCTGCCCACGTCCTTTCGAGTAAGAGAAAATAATTGTATAACTAACAATTATTAAAGTACAATATTTGAGTAAAAAAAACTCACTTCTTAAAACCTAAATACACCCAGTACTCTCTCACAAATTTGAAAGAAAAAACCTCTCAATTATATACACTCTCAAATTTCTCACTCTCTTAACAATTCTATAATTGAATTTTTATTCTCTCAATTTAAAATTCTCTCAAAATTTTTTTTGGGATGCCATTCAATGTCTCATCACCTCTCTATTTATAGCCTAAATAATGGACAAGACTCAACTTGGCAATTTGCCCATTGTGCATGCTAGCTATAGCAAGCTTGCATGTTATCAGTGGCAAGCTCGCATGTCAGCTATATGTTTGTTGAAAAGTTGGCTTTTGGTGCTAACTTTTTAACAATTCTCCACCTCGACGAAGATATGACCAAATCTGCATCGACTACTAATGGACCATCATCCCAAAGTGCTTGCATCTTTATGACTGCCTACGTATACAAAATCAGGGATCAACCGTAGTTTAAAATTCTTAAAACTCAACGCATTTGAAGAATGTGAATTAGCTTTAAGCAATGTTGAAACTTAACTTCATAAATAACCTTTGTCAACATATCTAATAGGTTATCTTTGGTATTGATCTTCTCTAATAACACATCACCTCCCTCAATAATCTCTCTTACATAATGATATTTCACATCTATATGTTTTATTTTAGCATGATATGTTTGATTCTTTGCAAAGAATATCACGCTTTAATTATCAAAGAAGACCGCAATGTTCTTCTGAATTACTCCCAAATCACGTAACAAGCCTTTCAACTAAATAGTTTCCTTTACAGTTTCAGTTGCTGCCATGTACTTTGCTTCCGTAGTGGACAAAGTATTTGTCGATTGTAGAATTGACCTCTAGCTAACCGAACCTCCACCCAATGTGAATACGTAACCCGTTATTGATATTCGCCTATCTAAGTCTCCAGCAAAATCAAAATCACAATACTCAACACATTATTGACCAAAGTTCTTCTTGACTAATAACCCAAAATCAATTGTTTCATACAGATATTGGAGAATCCACTTTACCGTAAGTCAATGGTCTTTACCTGAACTATGCATGTATTGACTAACCATACTGACGGATTGAGAGATATCAGGCATTGTGCATTGTGCACACCGTAAGTCAATGGTCTAAAATAACAACTTTATTAATTTCCTACCTATGCATTCACGTTGCATTATCCTTGTCTTCTGATCACCTATATGGGAAGTTGAGAAATCTCTAGCCTGTAATCCGTGGTTTTGGCAAATGTACACTATAAGAAATTTGATTTTCAGTGACGCTTCTCTTATGAAACTTCATTAAAAAGTATCTCTATTTACAAGCATTTGGGCCATTTTTTGTTTTTAACAAATAAGTATCACAAATTACTGATACTATAGCGTCTATAAATTAAATATATGAGATCCACAACATTTAGATATTAGTAATTAAAAATGTAAAATTTTAACTTTGTATCTACTGGTAATCGAACCAAATGTCTCTAAACCATAACTTTAATTTTAGAAGTTAAGCCACTGGCCTACTAGTTGCATTTTAAATTTTTGAAGTAATAAGTAAATAAATATTAAAAATTAAAGTAAATTACCTAGAAACCATTGATACTATGTTGTTTTAATGGATGGTGCACATGGAAACCTAAAACCTATCCCTATGGCGGCATGCTTCATTCTAAGAGAACTGAGGCACTTTTCCTTCCTTCTCTCTCTCTCTCTCTCTCTCTCTCTCTAGAGCAATGATCTACCTCAAAAGCCACCAAAGCCAATATCCTTAAGCTAAAATATCCTAAAAAATAAGCCTAAAAGTATTGTGAATAATTTGAGCAAAGTTAGGGTTGGAAAGTCCAAATCAATATTGCAGTAACTCTTTATCTCGTTCTCTATTTGATATCGTTTAAGTGTTTATATGTTAATTGAGTGATGTTTATTGAGTACAGATGAGACCTTGTACTTGTTTGAAAAGGGTTTTTGTTACTCATAATCTAATTTAATATTTAATAAAATAAATAAATAGGTTGTTGTGTTATAGGTTGAATTCAATTTATTAATTAAAAAAATGATTGCAATTGGCAATTATGAATTTAGGTTAAATGGAATGTTTTAATTAAAAGAATAATGACAATTGATAATCATGGTTTTGATTCTTTTTTTTTTAAAAAAAATCCATTCAGTATCAGTCAACTTTTACTATTAGTAAATCTAATTTTTGTAACTTAAAAAAAGGTGATGTTAATTTGTTACAAGATGGCCTTAATTGGCATTAACTTTATATCAAAATTTGATTTTTGAACTTGAGAAATTCTAGAATACCTCAAATGTATTACAATCAATTGATGTATGAATGACATGTGTAGTTGAATTTAATACAACCACTACTTGCATAATGATTTTCAAAATAAATGCACCATGTCATTGCATTATTTGCTTATTGTATAGTTGATATGGTACCTCAAACGTATTCTAGAATTTCTCCTCGAACTTTTATGTGTTCGACATTAAAAAAAAATGGGCTAAAGAAATTATAGCTCTATACATGATAATTAATCAGTTTGAATTGCACTTGATATGTGATAAAGGGAATGATTGCGTGATACTATTCTAGTTTACTAAATTATTAAAGAAATTTATGCTTGCTTATCTGAGGATGAATAAGAGAACTCTTTCTAATGTATTTTTGTGATCTACAATGAAAAATAAAAGAAAAATCAATATTCAGTAAAAGGACGCAGATATATATATATATATATATATATATATATATATATATATATATATATTAAAGGATCTAAATTGATCAACGATTATTTATGATATATTTTCTATTTATTATTTGTTTGATATTTTTACTTTCAAGATTTTGGGTGGGATTAAAAATTTCATAACATGTGGTATCTAGAAATGTCAAAAAAGCCTGGGTCGGCCCAAACCCAAGATGGGCCGGCACATTCCCACAGGTTTTGTCCTGGGCATCCCACATGAAGGCCTAGACAAGGGCTTAGGAAAAAAAGCCTCAACCAGGCTCAAGCCCTTTACTTTTAAAAAAATAAATTTATAAATTAGAATAATGAATTCAAATTTAAAAAAATAAAAATAAAAAAGCTTAAATCTCTAATTTATATATCAATAATGAATAAAAATTTTAAAGTTATAATATTAAACTCTCTTTTAAGTGTTAACTAATTATAAGAGTGCTTCAATTAGAAAATTCAACTAAAAAAATAAATCTCTAAACTTTTATTTGGTTTCTTTTTTATTTATAATTTTATTTTAAAATATTTATTTTCTTTAATTCATTGTTGATTATAACAACTTGATTATTATTAACTCATTTCAAGTTTATAACAATTTAAAAAAATAAGTAAAAGCCCAAACCCAGCCTAGGCCCGTAGTAGGCCTGGCCCTCGCCCTTCGACTCTAATGGGCTTGGGCCTGGGGTTGAAAAAGTCCGGCCCTGACCCTTAATTTGCCAACCCTTGTGGTTGTTGAGTGTTAAAAAATGCATATTTATAAAGGAAAAAACTGTTATTTTACATATCAAGTCTTACTAACAACCTTTACTTTTATGTGTTTAAGTTTCTTATAATTTAATTATGTGTGTTTTATGTATTTAGGGGTATTATAGTCATTAGAGATCAAATGGCAAAACGGATATCGTTTTTGAACTCAGGACGGTCGAAAACCTTAGAAGGAGCATAAAAGGAAAAATGGCACTATTCACATATACCGTACTGTTCACATGTACAGATTGATGACGTGGCATTGACTGATGACGTGTTAAGATCCTGTTGGACTAAAATTCTTATGTACTGTTTATGGTGACGTGTCAGTAAATTAGTGGACCAAAAAACGCGCGTACGGTACATGCAACACAGGGGATTATTTACTGTACAAACTGCGTTACTGTTCATGCGTACTGTTGACTGATGACGTGGCGCAATCTTGAGCGTCCAAACTGTTTTTAATCTGATGGTCATGATTTACTCGATGTATCTATAAAAAGGGAACCTCCCCCCCTAATTTGGCACCTCTGAATTCATTTTTGGACTCCATTTTCTGTAATTCTCTCTCCATCTTGTATTTTCTACGTATTTTAATAAATTTCCATTTTGCTCCTAGTTCAACTATGAGTGGCTAATTTTCTGTCAAGCTTGGGTTGAAGGTGAAGTCTCAACATGTATCATGGGCTTGATTTGGTAAATTTATTTTCTCTTCCCCTCTAGTTTTTGTGGATGTTTTGACTTTTCGTTGACAAATAATACTAATCTTATCTAGTACTTCCCTGGTTTCACCGGCTCCCTAATATAAGATTATTATTATTTGGCACGATAAATCTTTAGCACCATATTTATTAGAGCGTGGTTCATGAGGTGTGGATTCCTCTTTCATGATTTAATTGGTATTAATAAGGAATATTTAGCCCATGATGCATGTTGATACGGATCTAGATACCCAAGTACGTCATTCAATAGAATTCTCCTCAATTTATTTTCGCAATTTCAATTCCAATTTTAGAATTTATTCTTGCCATTTTAATTTAAGTTTTAGCATATTCCAAATTATTTTCACCACAAATTCAATCACCTATTTACAAAATTAATTCTATATATAATTAAAATCCACCTTCTCGTGGGATCGACACTCGTCACCATTAATCTATACTACAACAGATTCGTGCGCTTGCGAGTTCAATAAAATTTGCACAACAAGTTTTTGGCGCCGTTACCGGGAAGGTAAGTAATTTTAATTCGTAGAATTAATTTTTGTGATTAATTTCTTTTAATTTTTTGTAATTGTTTTTATTAAAAAAATAAAAAAGTGAATCTGCATTTAAAGGTTAGTACTTCTTTTCTTTTTCTCTTCTTTAAAATTCTGTAATTTAATTTCAAGTTATTACTATTTTTTTCTTCTTTGTGATTTTTATTTATCTTACTAATTTTTTTTAGTTAATTTATTTCACATATTTGTTTTGTGTATTTTTGTAGTAAGGTTGTAATAGCGCCATAAGATTAGTATTGTAATTTCTCCCTCTTCTTTATTTTTATTTGCTTTGTTCCCATCTTTATTTTGTTTGTTCTTTGCATGCATGGCCGTAGGTCATTATTACCTAATCTTGAACCTATAGACCTTGAACTTGAGAAAACACTTCGCACACACAAAAACATTAAAAACAAAATGGATTTACAAGCACCACAAGAGAGGCATTTAAGGACTACTTCAGTCCCTTAGCCAATTTGAGCACATCATGCATACGATACCCAAATGTAGCTGCTAGGAGTTTTGGATTAAAACCTAGTGTGCTAAATTGTCTCCCCACATTCTATGGCTTAGAAAATGAGGACCTGTACAATCATTTGAATGATTTTCATGCTATTTGTCAAACATTTAAATATGAAAATTTTTCAGATGATGATGTAAAACTCAGATTATTCCCATTTTTTTTAAAAGATAGAGCTCGTTCATGACTTAATACATTACCTGCTAATAGTATTGCATCATGGGAACAGATGGTTACGAAATTTCTAAATAAATATTTCCCAGTGCATAAAACCAATGCTGTTCGCAGGGAAATCTCGGAGTTTACCCAGAGAGATGACGAGCAATTTTTCGAAACATGGGAGCGATTCAATGGGCTATTCTTGAAGTGTCCACATCATGGGTACGAGAAATGGCACCAATGCCAATACTTTTTGGAGGGATTATTGCCGAATGTGCAAGAATAACTAATGGCAACAAGTGGAGGAGAGCTAATGTCAAAAAGTGCATCAGAGATTTGGGAATTCTTTCAGCGACAAGCGGATAATTCCCAACAACGGAGTCGATCACTCAGGAATACTAGAAAAATTAAGGGAGTAAATGAGGTTCACATTGGTGAGTCAACTTCAGGAATTAAAGAAGTCAAGGAGATGGTTGAAGGTCTCTCTCGACAAATAGCATCGTTATCGACTGCTAAATCAACAGAGCCACATGACCTTGACTTATATCCAGATCAAGCCAATGCCATAGGTGTAATAAGAAAACCATCGAATTACAACCCATACTCCAACATATATAACCCTGGATGGAGAGACCACCCCAATTTTTCATGGTCTCAAGGATTCCAACAGAATGGACCAGCAGCTCCGGCCCCACCAATGCAACCAATTCCCCAAAATCCTCAAGCCTCTCAACCCCCATTTAGACTATTCAATCAGAACCAGAACTACTCTTAACCCAGACCATGGGAGGATGCATTCCAGAATTTCAGGAATGTTACTCATTCTACGATTGAACAACAGAACCGCACCATTAATTGACCACGAAATAAATTGAGAGCAGGCTTCAACTCGCAAACCCAATCAGTTTCAAGCCTAGAAAAGATGGTGGGACAACTTGCTTCTTCAGTTCAGACCTTGGCAATGACTGTTGAAAAAGGTAAATTTCCAAGTCAACCAATGCCTAACCCTAAAGGAGTGCATGAAGAAAGTATTAGTTCACCACAGCAGAATGGAGAGATCAAAGCTGTCATGACCTTGCGGAAATGAAAAGAAGTCGACAACAAAGTGGAGATGCCGGTGACAAAAGAAAATCAAATTGTACCTGTGAATGTTGAGGAACCATCACCGAAGTTTACTGTTGACTGATGACGTGGCACAATCCTGAGCGTCCAAACTGTTTTTAATCCGATGGCCATGATTTACCCGATGTATCTATAAAAAGGGGGCCTCCCCCCTAATTTGGCACCTCTGAATCCATTTTTAGACTCCATTTTCTGTAATTCTCTCTCCATATTGTATTTTCTATGTATTTTAATAAATTCTCATTTTACCCCTAGTTCAACTATGAGTGGCTAATTTTCTTTCAAGCTTGGGTTGAAGGTGAAGTCTCAACATGTGTCATGGGCATGATTTGGTAAATTTATTTTCTCTTCTCCTCTAGTTTTTGTGGATGTTTTGACTTTTCGTTCACAAATAATACTAATCTTATCTAGTGCTGCCCTGATTTCACCGGCTCCCTAGTATAAGATTATTATTATTTGGCACAATAAACCCTTAGCACCATATTTATTAGAGCGTGGTTCATGAGGTGTGGATTCTCCCCTCATGATTTAATTGGTATTAATAAGGAATATTTAGCCCATGATGCATGTTGATACGGATCCAGATACCCAAGTACGTCATTTCAATAGAATTCTCCTCAATTTATTTTCGCAATTTCAATTCCAATTTTAGAATTTATTCTTGCCATTTTAATTTAAGTTTTAGCATATTCCAAATTATTTCCACCACAAATTCAATCACCCATTTACAAAATTAATTTTATATATAATTAAAATCCACCTTCTCGTGGGATCGACACTCGTCACCATTAATCTATACTACAACAGATTCGTGCGCTTGCGAGTTCAATAAAATTTGCACAACAAGTTTTTGGCGCCGTTGCCGGGGAGGTAAGTAATTTTAATTCGTAGAATTAATTTTTGTGATTAATTTCTTTTAATTTTTTTTGTAATTGTTTTTATTAAAAAAACAAAAAAAGTGAATCTAAAATGAAATTTAAACAATAATAATTAAATCGATCACAATTTAAAAAGATAAGGGAAGAGAGAATCAAACACGAGAATTTTTACGTGGTTCGGCCAACCTCGCCTACGTCCACGCCTCCAAGCTTTCCGGGCTTGAGGATTTCACTAAGCAAGCCTCCAAGACTTCAATTGCTTACACTTGGCTTCCAAGGTGTCAATAACATTTACAACAAGAGATTATCCCCAATCTCTTAACCCAAGTGTATCCCAACACTTACAATCAATCAAAAAGAAAGATTACAAACTGTTTTTCTCTCACACTATATCTAAGATTACAAATTAGTGCTCAAATTGTGAATGGATGAAGTAAGAATATGTTTAAAGCTCTTATGAAAATTGTAAACTCGAGTATAAGCTCAATGGTTGTGTTGTGATAAGTCTTCTTTGAATTTGAATGAGCTTATTTATATTTAGAGCTGAAAAACTAGCCGTTACTGACTGTTGGCCCGAAAACGGTTCACCGTTAGTCATTAACGGTTAACCGTTTGCACTGGTTAAAGTTACCGTTGGGCCAGAGTTCAAATAAATGGTTTGCTGTTTAGGGTTACTCTTTTGCCCTTAACGTCCAGAGACCTACAAAATTAACACCCGTTATCCGTTTATAGTAAAGTTAAGGAGTTGCATGAAGTGACTCTCTGGATGTTATTGGTTAACCGTTTGTAATAAACGGTTCGCGGTTAGTTTCGAGTGACCTGCAAAATGAACAACAATTATCTGTTTTAAGTAAACGGCTAAGGCTTTGCATGAAATGACTCTCTTGATGTTATCGATTAACCGTTTGTAATAAACAGTTCGCCGTTAGTTTCCAGTGACCTGCAAAATGAACATCAGTTACCTATTTTCAAAAAATGGTTAAGGACTTGTATGAAGTCACTTTTCTGAACATTATTGGTTAACTGTCTGTAGTAAACAATTCGCCGTTAGTTTTCAGTAGCCTTTCCATTTTTTCGTTTTTCACTAACGGTTAGAGTTTAGGCAAATTGTTGCTCTCTGGTCTTAATTGGTTAACCGTTTCAAAATTATCGGTTCACCGTTTATTTTCAAAAACACATTTTAAACTAGATTTTGTAAAGAATCTTTTTCCTATTTGAAAATCCATCTTTTATAAATATGAATGGAGTGGTTTTTATGACTTTTATTATTAAGAAATAACTGCAACATTTTTATCAAAAATCATTTAAAGTTTGTTATCATCAAAATCAACATTATTAACATATTCATGTTAACAATTAAGAACACTAAGATGATTAGAAATTTTTGTACGTTCAATCATTCTCAGCATTGAAACTACTCTTTAAGGTACAAAGCCTTATTTCTTTTAAAAGTCAAGTGCTAGTAACTTCTTCAAGATCTACAGTCTTTTTTCATACATTAAAGTAGACAATAAATGCTTGTAGGAAGTTGGAAGAAACCACAATAGTCTATGTGCCTTGTAGAAGTAATGAAACTTTTGATAATTTGGCATTGACAATTAGTAAGTAAAAGAAAAATAACCCTTAGAAAAAAAGAGTGTGCTGGGTGTGTGGACAATCATTACACCTTAAAAAGGATTGTCACAAAGTAAATAGAGCAAGTTCAGTAATATATGAAGAAACTGATAGTATCGCTAATAGAAAGTCTCTCATTATTGTGGGAGAAAATGGTCCCTATAATAGACGACGAAAACATATTCATGAAAAGTTTCTAGTGCCATGAAAAATGATATATTACTACTAGCGGGTCTACAAGATTTGTACATAATATATGGTTTCGCATTTATACAAGGTGTGTGGTCGAATTTTTATATTGATGGTTGAGGATTTTCAAGGAAGACAACACATGAGAGTAGCTATTTTCAGCAAGGTGATTGACATTTAGCGAATATGTGTACTCTGGATAAGGTGGAGTATAATTCTCGATGTAGAGAATTATGGTTACTAGATAAATGATAAGATTTTACTCATGGTGGAGTGATTTTTATTAGGGGTGGGCATTTCTCGGTTTGGTTTGGTTCGGGCCTGTAACCAAACTGAACCGAAACAGATTGGTTCTAAAGAATTCAAACCGAATACAAACCAAATTTCAAAACCAAACTGAAATTTATTTATTATAGTTTTCACTTGATTTCACTGAATTTTACAATTTACACCTGTACTTACTACCATCTACACTCTATACACATATTAACACTAATATAAATAAACAAGTACAAAGTTTTCAAGTCAAAAGCAAAATAATAAAAGTCGCAATATGGAATGATCATAATTCATAAACACACCTAAATTTTAAAATTTATTACAAATTATAAATCCATAACAAAAAAAAAACACAACAAGTCCGTAATACTGCATCGACATTTGATAAAACTCCATTATAACACAAGCCCTGCCTACATCCACCATTTATATAACCTACATCAAAATTTAAAGTAAGCCAAAGCACTTAATTTAATTATCTAAGAATGGTTTATCTTGAGTTGCAGTTTTCATGCTAACCTACCAAGTTGGTTGGCCGTTGTTGATTTGTGAAATTCTTTATAAAAAAATTAACAAATTGAACAAGGTTCAAATTACTTAAAAAATAAGCTCAAATAAAAATTACACAAATTGTACAAGGTTCATAGTACTTAAAAATTAAACTAAAATTAAAATTTTACAAAATATATCTTCTATAAGTTGATCCATAAACTCATTTTCTTCAATTAATTTATTTAAGTTTATTGTTATATCCACAAAAAGAGAAGAATACAACCAATTTTGTAACAATATTAATACTTCAACCATGTCCAAAGTCAATGAGCTTTTATATTGATCCAGTATATGACCTCCAGTACTAAAGGCAGACTTGGAGGCAATAATAGACACTGAAATAGCAAGAATATCCTTCGCTATACTTGATAAGATTGTTAATTGTCACTATTCACCCACCACCATTGCAAAATATCAAATTTAGTGCCCAAATTACTTTTTACAGTTTTTTTGGTCTTCTCCACCAAGCAAAGATCCAACTCATTTGACAATTTCGTGCTAGCTTCACCAACAGTAGCCGTTTTACTGAATTTAGAGAAAGGATCATCAATCATAACATCATCATCATCACCAAAATCCCAAAAATTCGAACTATTTCCACTTCAATAGCTAAATTTTGTCTTCCATTTGTACTTCCACTTGCACTCCCACTTCCACCTGATTTACACTGTGCATTATAAGAATCATAAAACTTAGTCAACAGATCTTTGATCATTTAATTCATCTCAACACATTTGGCATTATCTTTGCCATATAATTTCTCAAAGTAATGTGTTGCGAATTTTGTTTTTCCTCATGGATCAAATACAGAACCAACAATCAATAACTTATTTATCTTCAAACAACCCTCTCAATACTTATCAAAATTTCCTTAATTTTAATTGCAATCAAACCCAAAAGGCTATCATTACTCGCAAACAATGATGCCAAAAATTGTTCAATTTGACATATTAAATTGTAATAAATATGTAATGTCACCTTGAAAAAGTAATGTTAATAAAGCTAAAGTAAATTTCATATCATATATCAAAATTAAAAAATTTAACAAACATTTGATGTCACCTTCAAAGATGAAGAAAGCTGAAAGTCGTATCATAAAAATTCTTTAAAATCTTGACTATGTGATGAGTATTCTTCTAATTATTTTACAATGGTGGTCCTTCCCTTTTCTTTTTCCCGCCCTTTTTTCATTAAAATAAGCATCATAAAGCTTATCTTCAAGTGTCATCCGATCAAATGTTTACTTAAATTTTAATGTTGTATTCAACATGAAATATGTAGAATTCCACCTAGTATGACAATCCAAAATCACACTTCCTCTACAATTAATACTTATTAAATATACTCTGCTTTAATTCCTTCAACCCATTAGTAATAATCAAATTTAATATATGTGTACAACAACGAACATGCAAATAATCCCGATTCAACACTAAGGCATCATCCCTCCAAGTTTTTGCTCTAACAGTTAAATACCTAAAAGCACCCTCGTTTGGACTTGCATACACTCGCTCGATACCCCAATCAACTAAGCAATTTTCAAATTGCTAACCAATTGTCTCTGTTGAATGCTCATTGATAGTATTAAAACTGATGATCAGCAATCGTAATAGAAGTTTAGATATTAGTGGTCAAAGATACTCGTTGCTTATTCCCAACTAATAAACTTTTCCTCTACATACATCTTAAAAGTTTCTGTAGTGATGGTTCTTTGTGATGAGAAAAGATATCTGGAGCTACCACACTGCAAAAATGGCTAAAACTCAGATCCTCAACAACTGAAAAAGGCAATTCATCAAGAACAATCATTTTCACAGTTGCTCGTCTGCAAGCTTCCGAACTGAATCCTTTTGCTACAATTTCATCACTACCAACATCTTGAGTTAAAGCTATTAGGTCTTTCTGAAAGTCTTTGAACTTTTTACACCTTTCATGGTTATGAGTCCTAAAAGTGCTAGTCTCGTACCGTTCAAATTCTTGACCGCAATAGTTGCATTTGTCCTTTTGATAATTACGTAGAAGTCTAGTGAAATGCTGCTACACTGTTGATCTTAGAGCCATTTTGTTTTCCTTGGTAGTGGCGATTCGGATGATGAAGACTTTTTCCTCTTGTTTTTGTTAGTGAATCATTTTCATTATTATCAACTTCAACTGCATGATCAAAATTATTAGCTTCACAATCAAGGTTGTCTTGAACTCTTGAATAATTAGACATTTTAAATGAATAAAAAAATAAATAAGCAATCTTAATTTATTATTTTATTTAACAAGCTATTAAAATGAAAAAATAAATAAAATTTAACTCGTTTTCACAAGAACAATCAAACTACACCTACATATCATAATTTACTTTTAAACATTGTTAATTAATTTACAATTACATGATTACGGCTAATGAAAATATAAATAAAAAATTATGTGATTAGTGATCCATTTAAAAAATAAAGCATAATGGCATATTATGAATTATGAAATAAGTTAAAGCATCAATTATGAAATAAGTTATAAAGCGTACATGTTGATTGCTGCCAATCCCATTAGCCCATTATAACAATATTGGTTCTTGAATCAATAAATTCCCAAATATATCTTTAACTTTTGTCTCCATATATAATTTCCCTTCAAAGCTCTTATGCTAAGTAATATTTTGTTATCACGAACAGTCATATTTTCAAATTACAAATCATAATTAAAACTCCATGAAATAAATCATTCAACTTTTGGAATATTTTCATTAACATCTGATGCAATAGATCAAGCCAACCTTTGAAATATACTTTCAAATTCAATGTTATTGGAAAAAAAATAACATTTTAATTTCATATAGTAACACCAATATAAAAGCAACCCCTCACAAGCTCTAAACAATCTAATCTCATCTAGTAACACCAGCATAAAAACAACCACGTAGCCAAAATTTAAAAAAAAAAACTCTTGTAGGCTGTAGCAGTGAAGAAAGCAGTTTGATGGCAGGCATTTTAGACTCAAAAAAGTGAGAGAAGCATAATGAGTAAGGTGTGAGTGATGTCTGTTGAGAGTGAGAGGAGCGTCACAAGTGAGGTGTGAGTGGTGGCAAACGAGCGTGAGGCCGTAAGGGTGAGCGAAATGACCATGCATGAGGGCCTAGGCTAACCATGCTTGAGGGGCAGTCGCGCTAGACTGTGGTCATGATGAGGTTGTGACGAGGAGCAAGGGAGAGAGATGGATGTCGATTGATTTTGGGTTTAAGTCATGTAGAGAATTAGGCTAGTGATTGCAATTGGAAATCGACTTTAGGAATTAGGATTTTTGGTTTTTATATTTTAAATTAAAAATATTTTTTAATTAAATTCAATTGAACCAATCGGTTCGGTTCGGTTTTGAGCCGAACCGAAAACAAACTGATTGGTTCAGATATTTTCCAACCATTCAGTTTGTAGTCTTAGAACCGAATCGGTTGACTAATTTTATTTCTTATAAGCCCTACATTAGTGAGGTTTTGGTGGAGTAAAGAATGTAGAGACAATATAGTTGTGAGAATACACGGTGAATCATGCTTTTTTGCCTAATTGAAAACCTCACCAAAGTAGAGATTGATAGGAAATATATCTCATTTTTCAATAAGGATTTCTTAGGATATTTTCTTCTTTATAGGATTTTTATTAAGAAATAAACAATTTCTCCTTCGAGATCTAACTTATTCAAGGAGGAATACAACCAGTATAAAAAATATATATTTCTCATGCAAGAAATAATCTATATATATAGAGGAAGGTTGGGTGGGTTCACTTGTTTATATAACACAACAATAAGTTCTCTACAAATAGCCAGTTTTTAATGCGAGAAAAACACTAGGTCAATTGAGAAATTAGTTATTATTGGAGTTTTAGGTGTGAGAAAAATTCTAAATTGATTATAGTAATTTTTTACATAGTGAATTTTTCTCTTGTTGTCCTTGACGGCCGTGATTTTTCTTCAGTATAAAAGTTTTCCGCATAAATTCTTGTATTGTGTGATTGACTTATTCTCCATCTATTTTTTGTTTAAAATTTTTGCTTACAAGATCTGAGGCGAGATTAAAAATTCCCTAACAAATATCACTACCTTCTTGCCTTTAAAAATATTGTTGTGTTTGTACAAGGTCTTGTACAAGTAAGAAACAAAGGAATAATTAAGACAGTTGATTAAGTTATTGTCACTACCCCAAAGGGCAGAGTGGATTTAACCAAAATCAGGAGCAAATCTTACTTTTTCATTTTCATTAGAATCATCTAGTATCCAACTTTACTAAAATGATCGAGTTTTTTTTTTTAACGGATTTGCTTCTAATTGATCTTTGTTCCTAATTGGTTGCTTGCGATGTCCAAATTACATTTAAGTATATTTTGTTATGCTAGCTTGGTTGAATTAATTTTTATTAATAATAACACTTATATTTTTGTTTCTTTATATATTGGCTAATGTAAAATTAGTTTTTGAGATTTTTTTCTAAATTATAGGGGAATATAAAAAAAGGTGCAGAAGTCATGGTCAACATCTCTTGCCGGAAATTAATGACAAGTAACCATTCTTATTCTCAGACATTAAATTTCTTATATATGAAAACCACTGATTGTTGAATTGATTTCTTGTGATGTAATTATATGACTATACTTATTTCAGAAGTAAATGTATTTACTCTCAAGTTCATATAGACTTTGAGATTTTATATTTTTATATGGATAGAAGTAGTTAGATTGATAAAATTGAAACTTTTGAGCCTTTTTTTATGCTATGCTAGTCTCACCTAATCTTTGATCTAAGCATTGTGATTAGTGTTAAAAATTATATGTTTATTAAGGGGTAAAAATGTTATTTTGTGCTTATATTATAATTTACATTTGTAATTTTGTAACATATTATGAATTTCTAATTATTTTTTTAAATATTTGATTTTGTGTATTTTTGTGTTTGTTAGGTAAAAATAATAATTTTACGCAATTTGAGACTTCAAACAAATGTATGGATGTGAATTTGGATACCGAAAGTCCGAGAAAGTTAAATTATTGTTGAGTAAGGTCCATGACTTTTATTGTAACATTATAAATTTTTACCAAGTTAAATGTGGTAGTTATGAAACTATAAGTTTTTACCATATTAGGTGTGGTAATTGTTAGTGGAATGAGTTGGGTGTGATTGAGTGGATTAAGTTATGTTTATGTTTTGTTAGTGGGACAAATGTATGGTTAGATGTAATTAGCTTTATTTAAGTGTATGATGTGGATTAATCATGTATTAATATAGATAAAGAGGGGGGGGGGGGAGGGGGGACACACCTCTCTACACATTTTCTTTACTTCTTTCTTCTCAATTCTCAAATTCTTCTTTCATCTCTTGTTGTAATATATTTTCAATAAATAAAATTACTTTTATTTTCAATTTTCAAATACAATTTTTTAATTATGTTTTTTTAATTTTAATAATTCCCTTAATTTCAAATATGTTTAGCTAAATACTAATAGTTAGGGCAATGTGAAACTCTTAGTAGAAAAAGCTGATTTAATCAAATTTTATTTTTAATTATATAAATTAAAATATTTTATATTTAATTTTATCCATATTTTATATTTTGAAATTTTGATTTATTGTAAAAAAATATGGGAGTTTGGCACAATGAATTCTTAATATTTTAGTATAAAGTATGGTAAAATAGTATTTTGATAAGTTAAATTTTGGCACACTAAGTACTTAATCCATAATAAAATTAATGGAAAAATAATTGTACATAATTTATGCAATTAATCTTTTGGACAATAAAATAAAATAAAATAAAAAGAATTGATTAAATTGTACTTACTACTAAGAATGGATCCATAACCCTAACTAATTTAATTTCATAGTTTTGCTTAAATTAAGTTGAATATATTTAATTTTTATTTTTATTTTTAGATAAATTAAAATAAACAAATTAAATTTTTTCTCTGTGGATTGACCTTGGACTCACCGAGTTATTGTATAACTAGGCACTCTTATACTTCGGAGTAAATTAAACATTTTTGAATCATGTCATTGTAATTGAACCTTGAATGCTAAAGCTAATAAAGTTGAAACATTTTCATGTTAAATATGAATATTCTATAAAGGAATGTGCAAATGAGATTGCTTAAAGAATCTCTTTTTGAGGTAATGCCTTAAAGCACTTTCTTATCCCTTATTTAATCAGTACTAAGGTTAATTAGTTGCTAAATTAAGTATCATATATTTTTCTACCTTATGTATGCATCAATTTGGATTTTATTTGTATTAAATAATATTTTATTTGATATGGATATTGGGTACATAGTTGCTATGAATTCAAACTTTATTCATTTATGAAATATATCAATTATTGACTATTGAATTATATTATCCAATTTTTGCCAATACTTATGTAGTGATACATCTCAGTAAAATTATTTATACTAAATAATTATTACGCTTTGAAACAACTCATATTACATGCTTGCCATTAGATATTTTCTCATATATATATATATTAATGTAGAGACCATTTGCAATATAAATTGATCATAACTTCACAACTTCAAGCATCATATTTGAGGTTAAACCATTGGAAGCTTCAAATTAAATTGCTTTATTTTTATATGATCTAATAAGTATTTGTAGGGATGGCAAAATTTGAGTCTGGTCTAGTTCAGCATTCCTAGATCCAAACCTGGATACCAATTTATTCATACTGAACTTGAATATAAACTTGATTTTTCCAATTTCGGGTCCAGTCCAAGTTAAACCTGAAAAAATATGAGTTCCCGGATTGCAAGTTTTAAACTGAGATTACTTTATGAAATTTTTTTTATCAAAAAATTAAACTCAATAATGTAATAGGCAAAAGTTGCAATGGGCAATGACACGACTCAAAAGTATATTACTTCCAAGTATAAAAGTGTCAGTTATAATATAACCCGGTGAGTTAGGGGTCGAACCACAGGAAAATTTAAATCTAGTAGTCAATTTAAAACTAAGAAAATTAATTGTGGGGAAAAGAAATTATTTGAAATCAATTTTAAAATATGCTAAGGTTCAGGATTCACTTTCTGTTTTCAAACTATAATTTTAATACTCTCTCATTTATATTTTTCCTCACATTTACTAGTTAATTATTATATAATTTAATTCTATGTGTGTGGATAAATATGAAATAAAGTACCTAATGTGTCACACTATATTAATGTGTCGACATTGTGTCAAAATATCATACAGATCCTAAAGAAATTTATAAATTAACATGACATAAAAAATAACTAGAAAATAATAAAATAAACTTTAAAACTCATTTGAGAAAATAATAAATTTAATAGTTTGAAACATTGAGCTTCACCCTTCACCTCACCTTAATAAAATTAGCAACTCATATTAAAAGAAAATATAACACTATTTAATTGATAAACTTTTGAAATACGTTACAAGAAAATTGATTACACAACAAAAGAAAAAAGAAGAAAAAAAAAACAGAATTCCTCAGCTGCACTCTATTTTCTTTCACCTTAAGCTCTCTCTACTCAGCTCTCTAACTTCTTAATGCATCACTCCTTGTATTTTCTTGCCTTGTATAGACAAGGAATGCATTATCTTTATTTATTTTACTATTTTTATTATATATATGTACATTGAAATGTGTAATGGTCAGGAGGCACACAGGCAACCAAAGTGGTTGCCTTTTGTTCTTTTGTTTTTCTTTACTTATTTATTTATTTATTACATGTCCTTAATAATGTTTCAGAATTGCTCCAGCATTCTTTCTTTTTTTCTGCTTTTAATTTTAATTCCATCTTTATTCCTAAAATATATTTATAAGATAAAAATTAACATATTGCGAATTAATTTAACATAAAAATATATTTGGGGAGTATTAAGATAATTTAAAAATAATGAGCGCATTTAATCAACACAACAAGTGTAAAACTAATAATTTTATCTTTATTACACGTACACTTTTTAATATTAATCAAGCAAACTAAGTTTCAATGTCCATAAATCAATTGGCAAAGAGATCTGCATCCTCTAACAATAACAGCTATCAAATAAGCTCAAATCCACATACTATGTATATTATTAGAAAAGAACATGGGATGGAACAAACATTTTCTTTCAGCCAAAATAAGAAGACAGTCAGTGAATGATAATTCATGGAGACCACTAAAGAAATTCTTTAGCACTTGGAGCAGCGATCCTTAAACTTGACAACATCTCTACTCCTCTTGATTTTCACAGAAGGTGCATCCTTCCTTCTGGTAGCGAGAACGAAATCCTTGATCTCGTAGATCTGATGATGATGAGCAGAGGCAATGATGATGATGATGATGATGATGATGATGATGAATATAGAGAAGAGGAAATGATTGTTGAAGCAATGACGATGACGATTTGATTTGATGAAGAGAAAAGGAAATGTTTGGCAGTCGTGAGATTTTAGAAGAGGAAAATGTGAATTGCAAACTAGGGCCCGCTGTGATAGGGCTATTTTTCTTTTTTTTCCCTCTATTTATATTAAAAACAATTTTAAAAATTTATATTAAAATAAAAAGTATCTGGGTAGGTTCCGGATATACAGGTTCATATGAACACAAATCCAGAATCTGAAATATTTGGATTCATAAAATTGAATCCGGATTATAGATTTAATTTACTCTGGTAGCGATTGAACTTTGGCCAAGATTATATGGGTTTATCCAAGTCCGGACCAAATCCAAGTTATTTTGTTATTCCTAAGTTTTTGAAACTTATTTTCTCTTTAGCTTGCAATCAGTACTTATATTCTTATGTTACACTCATTTATTAATGTAAATAAAATTTAATTTTTTTAATGTCGATTATTAATTTTATAGTACATTATAATCTTACTTGCAAGTTGCAAATAGGTAATATTTAATTTTCTTTTTTTTAATGATAAATCAAATATTAATGCCAAATTAATAGTAATCACAGATAATAGTATAGTATCGTAACATTCTGATACTAAAATGAAATAATTTAGTTGATGTTGTAGTGATAATAATCACTATCACTATATTTGTGACACCACAAATAAGTATCATTGTGTTTTCACTGCTACATTACTGACATAATTAACAAGTATAATTTAAAGTAATTATTGACACTATTATAATAACAGTAAAGACCATTTTTTTTGTAGTTTTTGTCATTTTTATGTTTATGATACTGATTTTGCTTGCTTTGATTGATTTGTGCATATGCATAAAAAAAAATGGATCAGTTTTATATTTTATTTTTGGGTTAATTAAATTGTTTTTAATTCAATTTAAAATTCTAAAAGAATTGTCAATATGTTGCTCCATGTATAAAAAAACAGTGATGAAATCATATAAGCATAGCAATAAATTTAACATTTAATCGATAAACGGTAAAAAATAACATAATGGAATTTTAGTACCCATCTTTAAAAAATTTTGAGGGGTCTGCCTGATCATTTTATCAAAGTATGAGGTATCGCTGTCGTTTTGCAATATCTTCACACCAACTTCATATTGGAATGATGATTAATTAAACACTAATTCTGTGAAAATCAATCTTAACAATACGCCTTTTTTGTCATCACCAATCTTTTCAGTGATTGACATTAATACAGCTGTTTGGCCATTAATTATTTTCTTTAATTTGCTTAATCATCAGGATTCCAAAGCATCGAACTTTATTTCAAACTCTAGCGAAAGCAATAACACATCAAGTTCAAGGGTAATTTCAAAAATATTTATAATAATAAATTAATACATCAAGGGTCACCTTTGTCCTGGTTTGGAAAGATGGCAAGAATAATTATCTTATAGACTCAGGCCGCGTCCGCTTAGAATATCATGTATGTTTCCTTCCCATCTTTGATCAAATTTTTTTTAAAGAAATAATAAAAAGAGAAATGTTAAGGACATCCAGCATGGACATTGTGATTTTTTCCCTAAAAAATGCATATTGCTGATGTAAAAAGGAACAAATGCCCGACAGAAAAAACAAGCAAAAAGCAGATTGAACAATCAATGAAATCTGTATTTAGGGAAACAATTAGCGTCCTTATTGAAGAGTCTTCAAATCTCTATTAGTGGAGACGTCCACCAAGTGAAGTCATGACAAAAAACATCAAGACTAGCCATAAGATTAGCCACACTATTATTTTTTCTGTAAGTGTGAGAGAAGCGATAATTCGTACCATACACAAGCTGAGGATGATTATACCAACAATTACGATTAACAAAAGGAGGCTCCACAATTTTTAATGAGAAAGTTGTTTGAATAGTTTTCATAGGAACAATGGTTTCCTTGTTTGAGTGGTTTCTTGCCGCACTTTTGAACTCAAGGTTTAAAATTTCCTCCTGTGACTGAAAATAAATTTATCAGTAGATAGTATTAAAAAAAATTACATGTAGTCCATTAGACATGGCAATGGATCATGTTCAAGCAGTTTTGGTATTGAATTCTCATCATATCATGTCAAATTACAAATATTTAAACCTGATTAACTTATTGGGTCAAAAAATGAGAACCTGCACCATTCATTATCATTATCGTATTAACCGAACTGACCCATTTAAGCAGCTAATTTTGGTATTATATCTTTAGTTAAAAGGACTATAGAAATTTGTAAAACAAAACTCTTTAAGAATATAGTTCCAAACAAAATAAAATATTAATATTCTTAATGTTTAACATCATCAAAATATTAATATTCTTCATTTACAAAAAATTAATTATTTAGTTCTAAACACTGATATCATTAATTAAAATCTTTGGATAAAAAAACTATAGAAAGATAATTGCATTACATTAGAAGATGCAAATGTACAATGATGACTACAAAATTTAAATACTTGGGAATTTTAGGGTTTGTCATAATTTTATATAAGTAGTCAATTCATTTTTTTCTTTAAAATTTTATAATATAAGCTAAAAAAATTGATTAAATTATTAATATTAAACGTTAATGGGTAATGGATGAAATAGATTTTTTCTCTTAAACCCATACCCGACACCTTATGGAATGGTTTTAATTGCCTGACCCATTACTAACCAGATCCATAAAGATTGATCTGAAAAAAATTTTATCGAGTGCATTAGTGACATATTAATGGGTCATATGAATTTTTGCCAAGCTTATATCCACATATTAGTTGCAAGATTTTTGAGATCCAAGTTTCATGTCATTCTAAGGTATTTCTTTGATATAATTTATATAGATTTAGTAAAATCTGAACCATTAGTAAAATCTGAACCATTAGTAAAATCTGAACCATAAATATTACGGAGGTTTCCAATTTCTCTTAATGAAATTAATAAGTACCATTTATGTTTTATTGTTTTCATAATATCCAAAATGTTCTTATCACTAAAAATTTAAAAGAAAATAGGGGTTAATGGGTCATTTGTTTGATCATTTATCTTGGGAATATAAATTATATATTTATTTTAAGAAAAATGTTTGAAAAATAATAAAAAGTACAAGAAAAAATATCTGTTTATTATTTTTTATTCACATTAAAATATTTTTTCTTTTTTTACTACTTAAATTTTATATTTTAATTTATATTTATATTTTAATTTTATATTTTAATTTATATTTATATGATTTATTTTATTTAATTAATTTTTTATTCACACTAAAAAATATTTTTCCTATTTTTACTACTTAAATTTTATATTTTAATTTATAATTTATATTTATATTTTAATTTATATTCATATTTTAATTTATATTTATATGATTTATTTAATTTATAATAAATATGAATAAAAGCATATTGAAAATAATGGTAATACAATAAAATTATGTTGTTAAGAGAGTTATTGATTATTATGAAAATAGTAAGGAAATAAGGTAAATATGTTGATTTCAATATAGGGGAAATAATTATTATTATGTCATTTTTAAACCACCCCTACATTTTAAACTGAAAAATCGTGTCATTTTTTTCTTATAAAAGTAGAGCCAAGGAGGCAAAGAGGCTGCTTCATTCTTCATCACGTGTTCCATGACATTCTTGATGGCTGGTCTAATTCAAATGAGATGGAATCAATGAAAATCACTGAAACGATAAAAGAGCATTATGATTCTTTTTAGCGTTGTTTATGGAAAAAATTTTGCCGCTAATTAAAATCATAAATCATTATCACAATGTGCTCTAGGTTCTTCACTATCACTGTCTATTATTCATCTTTTATTTTTCCCCACTGGCTCTAACCTAACTCCGACCGCCATCTCATGCATGCACAAACACAAATTAAAACGATCTTTTAATCAGTTGAATCACATGACAGAAAAAATAATTCCAGGAAAGCTGAATTGAATTAAAAATTAGTTATTTTATGTGAATTTTGAGTTTTCTCCATTCATTTTTTATATGATCTTTCTTATAATTTACTAGATTTTTTATCCACTGTAGCCTCACTGACTGTTGGCCTCTTAATTTTGCAGATTTTATGTTATAGATTAGTCAAGTTTTTAGTACTTCCATTATGGTCCCGAAAACCTAAATTCTGGTTATGCGAAGACTAAACCTGATTAATCTCCTCGGGGCATATCCATCTCTTGCTTGGTATCATTCTCATATATATTTCCATTTCTCTCTCAATATTCGATATTTATGCTCATCTTGCCTAAACAAATGATATGTTTCTGAGCAAAGTTGAGAGGTAACGGAGGCAGAAGGGAAGGAGTTGTGCAGTCTATTCTCATGCGTGTGTACTACAAGCTATAAATAGGTCCCACATATTTAGTGATGAAACTAGCTAAAATATAAATTGTAAATGGAATGCAATCAAATGTATGATTATTTTAATGTATCACCAACATATGAATTGGAGTTTTACGTACAAAAAGTAGAATTGCATCAAACAATATCAGTATTTGATTAATATTTGATAGAGCTATAACCAAATTAAATATACTAAATTTGGGTTTTATTCCTGTATTTAACTGGACAGAAACCATTTGCAATACTGATAGATAACCCTAATTTGACAGCTGGATCTGATTTGCATATATTACAGAATAAAGATCCTAAGATTAATATGCAAAGTGTTCTACACAAAAATTGATCATATCAAAACTAACCCATCGCAAATAATTCTTCAGATCATGCAATGGATGCTAACAATTGGCTAGTTTTGCTCAATGGGAGAAATATTATGTCTTTCTCATTTCTTTGACAATTCATAAACAAGAAACTAATCTCACTGTCTTATGAAGAAAGTCAATCAATCTTTCATCACACAAGATTCTTTCGCATCATGAAATTACTTCAAACATTAAGGTGCCACCTTGTTTGTGACCTTTTTAATGAAGAACCTGGAGCATTATTTCTCCGAAGCAACTAGTTATCTTCAACTTCCAGTTATATATGTAAAAGCAAAGAGTACGAATCCATCTGCTTGAGCGTGGCAGCAAAAAGAAACACTACTCAAATTGACAGTCTCAGTTCCAAATCTACTTCTTGAGTGTCACTTGATTCAGAATTCTGACTGCTTGAACCCATTGAGTGACTCCTATGCTTCTTGCTTCTCTTTAGTTGTGGATCCTATCATATATAGATGTAAAGTATATATAATTTTCACTTACATCAAAAGCATACATGGGCATTAAGTCAATTTTCAATATACTTTTGAGTAAAATCTACAAGGATTAACTATTACAACACCTCAACAGGCAGATTTAAAACATGTCTGTTCATGTTTGGCTGTGTAAAATGTTGAGTCTCTGAGATTCCAGTCACAGGGTTCCAACTGCTACAACCAAAAATTCAGCATATTAATTTGAAATTTGACAGGCCCTAGCTAAGAGATAATTAAATTTGTAGATTTAATATTGAAAGCCCTTGCTTATTAGAGTAATTTCATCAAATTGACCTGATCATTAATAACTTACGTTGCAGTAGTTGTAGGCTGTGAATCACCATATATTATGGTTGATCTTTCATAATCACCTAACCCCATCTGTATAAGGAATTAAATTTTGAAAAATTAATTTAGGAACCATTCAAGATCATTAGCATAATCCATAATTAATTAACCAAAAAGAAGCAAAAATCTTGCAACAAATTCATTTGTTAATCCAGCTAGGGTTAGGACCAATACATAAGCAATAACTTGCACAGAATTAGAAATGATCGATTCAAAAGATTCTTCAACATCTATATAGATTTCACTTCAAATTCAAAAAAAAAACAAACAAACAAAACTGCGTATATCAAGGCAATACTATTTCCTTAACAAAATACTTAGTACATCATCATTAATTACGCAAGAAAATAAACACCAAAGTGGTGAAAGAAAAATCAGGTCAAAAAATATATGCAAAATGACCCATCAATGTTATTGATGAAAAGAAACTGTGGCTCAAATAGAAAAAAAATGAATTATAAATATACCGTGATGCTAGGATGGTAACCATAAGAAGTTGGGTGAGATGAGGAAGATGAATAAGAAAAAGATGAAGATGGTATTGATGAATAAGGCGTTTGCACTCCCATATCCTCCTGCATGATGAAATCAATTTTTGTCGAAGTCAATACAATAAGAATGAATGAATTACTAGTACTGCAGGCTCAAGAAAGAAACCAAATTAATCATAATTACAAAAAATTAAGTACCTGGTTGAAATTAGTAGTAGGGTAAGGGGTATGGAAGGAATTAGTTATAGGATGATAATTATTACAAGCCATTTGACCATGTAGTCTAATCTTCTCCAATTGAGCAACACCAAGTCCTCTTTGTGGTTGCTTTGGCTTATCTGAATTGCTCTTCTTTCCTTTCCTTGATGATGATGAAGATGAAGAAGATCCTCTTTCATTTCCTAAGTTTGGCTCTCCAAAATAACTGCTACCCATATCTTCTTCTTCTTCTTCTTCTTCTTCTCTTTAATTTGTTGCTTTGCACAGAAATTTAATCCCAGCTAGGTAGCTGCTGCACGCTTAATTAGAGAGATCTCTATGACCTCTTTTTAAGCTGTTTCGAAAAAAAAGTAATTATTGCATCGCTGGATCAGATTGTGTAAAGATTTATTAGATATATACACATAGATTTTATGCTCTTTTCCCCCCCACTTTCCTATTTGACAACTTCTATAAATTGTTTATTACATTACATATAAAAAACAATAGCGATGTTTTTATTATTATAAAATATTTCTTGTCCTTAAAGTTTATATATATATATATATAGATACTTGGACTTTGAAGACTATTACTTGAAAGCGATTGTCTCTCTATTAATCTCATACAATAATCTTGTAAAAGAGCTTTGCTACCCTACGCCCCATTTCATTGTAATTAATACAAATAATACTAATTTACATGTGATATTTTGCTTTATTTAGCATATTCAGCTAAATTCTTTCCCAACTCGTAAGAGTAGAGTTTAAATTTCATATCTCTTATTTTCAACTTAAAAAATTTTACCAACAGTTAAATTACTTTATACCAAAAAATAAATCTATATGTGATCGACTTCTAATTATATAGTAAAATCTTTTTATCTAATTGAAAAAAAATTTAATCTAATTCTAAATTAAACATAATTTATATTTATAATTTTATAACTTTTGATATGTATGTGTTTATAATAATATTCGACTAAGTTCATATATTTCTTATCTAATAACTATCGTCACAATATTATAAGCAATGAATCGAAATTGGACTAAGAAACCCTAATATTAATATAATATATGATAATAAGTAAACCCCAGCTGTGAAATTCTTCTTTTACGTAAAACGTAAAAAGAAAGAAAAACGTTAAAAGGGGGAATTAAATAACAGATTCTAGAAATCTTATTAGCAGCCTCATAGGGATGATCAAATGTGGGGTGAGAAACCAAAATCTCGTCATTATATCTAAAGCCGAATCAATCTTTAATTCTGAATGGTTGCTAAAAAGAACTTTTATGTAAAATATATGTTACTCAAAAGAGTTCAAATTCCAAAAGTTTAGTTTCTGAAAAAGATTAATGTCAAATTAACGTTTATGTAGTTAATTATCGGGAAAAAGATCGCGATAATTTGAATAAGATATAATTAATAATGTTAAGAATTGCTCTTTACTAAGAACCAAATCTAATTGAGCTGTTTCACGCATGATTTGTGGGTCATATTTTGTGAGTTGTTTGTGTGGTGGAAAGTGAGAATCCCTCCAATTTCTTATACAGACATGTGAACTCATGCAATTACCAATTAATCCCCATTAATACCTGCCAAACTATGTTTTTTGTTGGTTAATGAAAAGCAAAATGTGATTTAAGTTTGACTTCCAACATAATATATGATACCATAAATAAATTAAAGGGACCCAAAACAGTGCATTATTTGTTCGTAATAGCAAACACCGTTTTTCGTTATTGGATATAACAGTGTTGTTACCAATCGTAATTGTTCAGTAAAACACATTACGTGAATACATAAGCTGTGTATATATATATATATATATATATATATATATTACTACTTACAAAAAATACTATAACCAATGTTACTTCCAACTACTGTAACTCAGTGACTCCCCAAAACTACTACAACACAGTCAATCCCCAAATTAAATCTACTTATACAATAATAATAATAATAAATAAATATTTAATATTTAATATTTTATTTTTCTTTGCAAGAAGATCAGAAGTTTTAATTTAATGGGCTAGGAAGTCATTAGTCATTAAAAGAACGCAACCCCATGATTAGTTTCATGACTAAAATATAGTGCAGTGGTCCATCAAGAAATTTCAAATATTAGATGTTTGAAATATATGAATATAGAAACCGATAATTAAACATCTTACAATTTTATATATAAGAAATATGTTGTACGACGCTAATCAAACAATTAGCTCAGGGCCCTCGATAATTTGAATGAGTGGTTTGTAAGTAGTTTTATTTAGCTAATTACTCGATCGAATTTAAATTTAAAAAAATAAAAATTAAGAAATTAATTTAAACTTTATCCACCTCTAATTAAAAAAAAACACTTATTAGCTCATGGTTGTTCATTTTAATTTTCTCAATTCGTAAATTTTATTTGATTAATTACCAATTCTTGATTCAACCTGCGAAAAAAAAAATAATGGAAAAGTAGTTCCCTTAGGTGAATTGGGGTGATATTAGGCAATTGGAATTTCCCAATAAAAATTAATAATTAAATTGATGTTGTGATTCAGATGATACTTAAAAAATTGTTCTAAATTGTGATAATATTTATTAATTTAACCTACTCTCGCCCATTCCTATATATGAAATTAAGAATTCGGAATGGCAGGTCTTGACTAACAGTTGTATGCCACGTGTTGCAGTTTCAGCATTGACGTATGAATATTCGTTACTTCATGTAAACAAAAGTATGATGATTAATTTAACCATCAACACCTATATAGCCACACATTTCTTCGACAGCTAAAATAATAAAACATTGATTAACTTTGAATAATAGCTTTATGAGTCTCAATTTGTAGCTAGCTTCTTCATACGTACAATCCCGTTAAGATTGAACAATTAATTAGAATGATATTAATAAAGATAAGGAAAGCAAAGAAAGACTGAGAGAGAGAGAGAGAGAGGAAAAAAAGGGGAAATTATTTTGATTAGGTGTGATTTGATGAGTGATGTTATTAATAATAATATTATAATAAAATAAGGAAGAAACAAAGACAAAGCTTAGTGGAGAGAGATGTAGAGAATATCATATCTACTGTAGATTGTGGGCACATGCAAACTTACAAGGTGCATTACTTCACACGATTTGCAAAGCAATATTATCCCATGGAAACTGCTGTATATGTGTCTGTGAATTGCCTTATTTAAAAAAAATTAAAAAATTAAAGAAATATGTTGCAAATCCATTCAACAATAAAAGCAAATCAATCTCTATCTCATATTTTATTAGATTCTTGATTGATTATTCATATATATGCACGGGGAATTGTACCAAACATCTTATAGAATGAAGGGTTCCCTTTTTTTCCTCCCCCCCGCCGCGCTTAAGGTTAAGCTGGATGAATGATGATCATATCTGAGAAAGAGTAGAGTCTAGGTATCTTAACCTTCTGAGTAAATTATAAAAAAGAATCCCCCAAGATTCTTGAAAAAGATTGATCCAATATATATCAAATTTGCGTGCATGTTTGATGTGATCTATATTTTTCTTAACATTCTTTTTTCGATTTTGCAGTTTTATGCATTGAACTTCTTGGCAAATTAATGCATATATATTTTATAAGAAAAAAGAATCACGGCAACCACCAAATTAGTATTGCTGTGGCATATGAAACTGTATTGCTTAAATCTTCAGATCAGCAGTTCAGGCTTGTGATCTGGTAATTCTCATCAATCTCTCCAAATTATTGCTTGCATACATAGCAGGAGGTAAAATATCATAATATCAGTATCATATAGGAAAATTGTTTTCTTTTATTGACTTTGACCTATGACCTAATTATCATATAGAAAAATTATTTTTTTTCTGCATTGCCTTTGACTTATGATGTAATTATGACCAACTTCCACACGGCATGATATTGTGTGCTTTGGACTTGCACGATTTTGTTTTCAAATCCATCTTTTGGATCCATTAAGAAGGTTTTCACTTTGTTTTAGAATGAGCTAGTGATATGAGTCTAACAATTATTTCTAACTAAACAATGTGGGATTTTAACACCCCTATGGATATTACAATTTATCTCAAGTTTTTTATCAAATCAAAACATTCTATAAGTTCTTTATGATTTGATTAACACAATGATTATTTTGCTTTTGCTCTCTGAAAGCTATCATGAACTATCATATAATTAGAGAAAAAAGGATGAGGCCATGGGGACAAAACCCTTGTAAATTGGCTAGCTAAAAATCTCCTTGCCCTCTGAGTTTTATGATTCCCAATATTCTCTTAAAAGGTAAAGGAAAATTATCATTTGCATACCATATAATTGCTCTGTTATAAAAAATACTATAATATTTTAAGGGCGTATCAATCGTCCACCTTAAGTTGACAAAATATATCTGTCATCCACCAAACTGTTACTTGTCGTTTAACAGGATGACCTCAGAGGGGTAATTTGATCTTTTTATATAATACAAGTGATAATTCAAGGGTATATAAGTGATAATAAAAGAATTTAAAAGTATACAAGTGATAATTTTTCTTTATTTAATTTAAGTTTTAAGGGTAAAATCGTCAATTTACCATAATTCCGTTAACTTTCAAATGACGGTTAACGGTTTTAGTGGTCAGTAGATAACTTTTGCTAATTTAGGGTGGACGATTGATACACCTTCAAAGTATTGTGGTATTTTTGATAAAAGAACAACTATAAAGTATACGATTGATAATTTTTCAAAGCCAAATATATTGTGTAACTATTTATTCATAATTACTTTTAATTTTATATAAATCATTTACAATAAAAATTAAATATTAAACGATTAATTCTCCATCTTTGTTAATAATTTCAAAGATTGATTGTCAATACTTACAAAACTTGATTCTCATACCCCCACGGAGAGAGATTCTAGAGTATCTCTATTATATTATTCTCACTTAATGTATGTATGATATGTGTCTATTTGTTTTGAAAAATTATCATGTGATTAGTAGTTATATTTAATTTGTACACATATGTTATACATGTTGCTGTCATATTGCTAATTATACCTTCCATATGTGGTTACAGACATCCACAGAGAGGCACATTACAATATTTGTATGCTTTTGGCCAGAATCTTATTAAAAACGGGAGTATAGGGGTAGATTCGAATCAATATGGAACTGTAGTATAACAGAGGTACACTAAAATCTCTCCCCCATGCAAATGAAGTTTCCATTCTTCAATCCCAAAAACACTCATTCCTCTTCTATTTTAACAAGTTAACATCACCAATTATTCTCTTTCAGAATTCTAATTCACCAATCCTACAAGTAGATTTACAAAATGATTGATTGACATTAATCAATCAAATTCTATGATCATGGTTGTATCTTCTATACATTGATTGTTTATGCTCAAGAATTATTAGCAACGAAATTAATTTTTTGTCCACGATTCTCAAAATCTTTCAATAAGATGCAAGACCTTATGGGTTTGGTGGATCATGTGGGCATATTGTACTAAAATGCTTTTAACTAAAGCGGCATTATTGAATCAATAATCGAAACATAAGAACACAAATATATGATATCCTTTAATTAGCTTCCAAAGCTCTGCTAAATTAAAATAATGTCTATATATAAATGCATGTTAAGCCTAGGTGGAAGATTTTCTTTTGGCATAAAATATATCAAGTGCAAAAAAGTCTCGATGAATTGTATATAATTAGGGATTGTGGGAGTTGGTACAACTGGAAATGGGACCTCGGAAACTGCAAAGAGAGCTTCCGACCCACATGTGAAGACACTGTGGAATTGACCACTTGGCAACTTTGGATATGGCATTCTTCAAACAATTTGGAGGGAAAACAAAAAAATAATAATAATAATTAAAAAAAACTAATGGCTCCACAAGTGACTTGGAAATGTGGCACTATTAATGCATTTGGTCATCTTGTCTCCCATTCCATTGAAAAAACAATCTCAAAACCAACATCCTCAGTGCTGTTATGATCTATCTTGGATACGGTTTGTTTTATTGCTTATTTTGAAATCCAGTGCTGTCAATAAGTGATTAACTTAATTTTCCATAATTGATATTCCAATTATCTGTTCCCAATTAATCGTTTCTTATATTGTCAATCATGACAAGACTGCCGCGTTTTGATTCGATACACTTTTACACCCACTAGGGTTTTAACTTACTGGGATACAAATTTTATTAATTCTTGAGATCCGTAATGGGATAGGCCAATGATCTTTTGAGTTTTGTTTATCCAAATTATATGGCTATGAAGTAAAGAAGTTCACTCAAACAGGTTTCCGTTTGCACACCAACCCAAGCAAGATATCAACCTTTTATATGAATGTGTTCGGATCCACATGCACGAGAACATATCTTTAATTTGTGTTTTGACCGAAATTTGGACGAGCTAAAACTCGGATTGAAAACAATGAGAGGCTTATTTGCTCAGCCGGGGAACCGGGAACGATGAGGTAAGTTATTGATCGATTCAACAATACAGTTAAGGCGTGCTTTGGAGAGCTGAGCATTAGAGAGTTTCTTGGAGGTTTAAAGGTCGAGAAAATTTAAAATGAGTCTTGATAAAACCAAGAGAGAAGATAACAGTATTTGATTAAGATTTAATTAATTTTTACTTTTGTATTCAATAACCATGAAATATGAATCCCATGACTATCTTTGTATTGTTTGGTTGTGACGACATATTGTAGAGGAAAAGAAATTCATGATAAATACTTTTTAGTTGGACATGTTTACCTTTTAACTTCAATTATTTAAATGTCAATTTTTTTATAAGAATTTCAGGTCTAAATCAAATTATTTGTAATGTAAGTTTATCTCATCATAATATTGAGGAAATATAATCAAATTTATAAGTTATCAAATGAACGTACATATTATTATTCAAAAATAAAAAAAATTGTATTTAATTGAAGCATAAATATTTAAATCATTAACAAAGGTAACATCATAAATGAATATAATTATTTTATTCTCAATTAAGCGTACTAAAATTTTTTATCCAGTAGTTGCTATTGCTGCTACTAAAAGCATCTCCTTTAAGGGCGTAAAGATTTCTAATCGAGACCGGAAATTGTTGATCTATTTACATAATTAGATATTGATTCGGTGTTAAATTGACTTTTTTACTAAATCCTAACCTTGCAGGAAAATTTAATTAATAGTTATTAAAAAAAAATATAAAACTAATTAAATTTTAATCATATATTACGTTGGATGCATATTTGGCAGAAGATTATGAAGAGCTACACATAGATCACTCGCTTAAAACATTTATTAAATATTTTTTATACTATAATAGGACAGTGTTATTTCATGACGATCTACCGACATCAATGCCGATTTCCATCATGCTCATGGTGACGGTCCCAAGCAATACCAATCATTTTTATAATTACGGTTTTTTGAGATTCTCAAATTAATTAAAAATATAAATTAATCCGATCAAAATGTTATTTTATTTATTTGGATTCATGCTTATAAAATTTTGTTTTGTAGCTTTTGAGTTACAATTAATTATGAGTGAGGAATTCGAATTTGTTAGACTACAGAAAGGAATCCTAGTTGTTTATTTTCGTGAATTGGATTCCCCCATCCTCTACCTCGACAGACGTGAACTAATTAAAATTAGTTGAAGACTATGCACATCAAACCCTTGGTTAACTCTAGCTAATATCCTGATTTATAGGAGATTAATTAAAACAAGAGATAGGACTAGAAGTATGATTCGACTAAAGATTTACTTAATTTAATAATTCATAAGAATCATCAAACATTTAATTATATATTTTAGTAGACATTCATATTGCAATCAAGATAATAAGAATTCGCTTGTAAATAAATAAACAAAAAAAAATCACCAATTCCCACGAGGGTGAGTTCTTCTAACTTTGTTTATATAGCATCGGGAATAAAAGATCGTATCAGCTCATAAAAAGCTTCATTATTTAACAAACACAAATGTTTATTTTGTATCATCTTTAATTATTAAGTGTTGATGATTGATGATGTCACACTCCTTCACGGATGGACCATATTGATGGTGAATTAATTATTTTAGTGTATAAAGAGTTCTAACCCATTCTCACATTATTTATTTATTACTTCTTCATGTACTGACGGAATTAAATTTGACTATGCGGCCGAACATTTAGAATAAGCTTTCCTTTTTGCACTTTAAAATTAAGAACCTAGTTTGCATGCATGCATGTAGTCACTTTGTAATTGCTTTTTTGCAGCACTTAAAAAATGTGTTTTAGGCTTTTGGTCTGACAGATTCTTGATTTCCTTGCCCACAAAAAAGCTTTCTGATGCTCAGTCCAAACAATTAAAGAAAAATATAATAAATAAATAATAGTAAAAGTATGATACTATTCTGAAAACTTGGATCTAGACAGCAATGGGATCTAAATTCTAAACACTTATCATGCCAACATGGGGCAACATCATGCTTACAGTTCACTAGAGATCATATTCATGATCACCAGATCATCGACAAGATGTCAAGCTCATAACTTATATAAAATGGTTTGATTCATAAAGTGATAATAATATGAAATTTTTGCCAAGGAATTGACCGGTTTGGGTCTATTCAAATAAAAATATTGGGGAGATTCTTCAAACAAAAAGCTTAACAATTCTAAGAAATCGACTGGAACACTCCTCATGAAAGTGACATATATGATTTTGGCTTCACATTTAACAGTTAACATAAATTAATACTACTGTATCTCAGGCTAATGTTATGTATTCTTTATATTATTTTAGATAGATATTGTAATGATACCACAATTTTGAATTTTAAAGGGAGATGATCACTTTAATTGCCTCTCCTAATGAAATCGGATTTTAACTTTTATTCTTCTCGTAATGTTCACATTAGAGTGATGATACAATCACAAATTTTTATACAAATGTATCTTGTACAAATTGATTTGATATTAATTCATTGATTAAATGAAAATACAAAATAATAAAAATAGATTATGTGAGTCAAGATATATTTAATTCAACTAAATCTATCATGCCACATCAATTTGTACAAAATAAATTTGTGCAAGAGTTTGTGACTATATTATTATTCTTTTTGTAAATGGATATATTATGTGTAAAACTACCTTTTTTATATAATTACAATGTTATTATTGTGTGAAATGACTAAAATAGGTAACGGTAAACTCTTTTTATTTTCTAGATTTAATTCAGCAGCAAGCAAACACTGCCAATACTTTTTAACGTCTTTCGGAAATTTATTCAAACTTTATTAAATAACTATTAATACATATACTAAAAAATATTTACAATCAACGAGTAACTAAAACATTGAATAATGCAGTGCGACAATACGAATTTTACCTTTATTTGAGATATGAATGAATAAACATGCCAAGAGATGTTTGAGTTCCGTTTAATGGTAGCTTTTTAAGACAAATTTTGAAAGAACTAAAAAGAAATGAAAATTTGTTATTTTTAGTATTTATAGGGTGGATTTACAAAATTCATTAATTTTTAATTTTTTTTAATGGAGGGGGTTAATAAATGGGATTGTTTTACAACTAAAGGAGGGGTGAAAATATCACCACCGTTTATGAAAATGCCAATCTAACAACACAGGGAATGAATTTTATGTCATTTGAGATTTAAAATTTTGAGACATTAGTTGACAAGTATAACATTGCTAGAAGTATTATAACAAGTTTTAATTTTGAGTTTTAACAATTTCAAAAAGTAATTACGATTGGTGATACTCACATCCTGCAAGTCTCATTTTCATTCTAAATTCTAACAAAATTAGATTGGGTTAAATATCTTAAATAAAGTGGGAATAATTTTTTTTTTGGGCTTGAACCATGAGATGGTCCTGAGTGGGCCTTAACTATGAGAGACACTTTTAACACCATACCACAACTCACTCAAACTAATCCCCGCTTGCACCGAGTTGATCCGTAAAGAGTAAAGTGCTTGTCAAAGCGGTGACTCCATACGAGAGCGGGACTTGAACCCCTGACATCTCTTAAAGAGTGAGAGTGCCGAACCATTTATACCAACCAACTTTGGTTAGTGGGAGTAACTTTTTGAGCAAATGTATTACAATTTTTTTTAATTATTTAATTTATACAACTTTTAAGTGTAGTTGGTTTTCGGTCAGTTACAATTAAGCTGTTAGTTGGTTGTTTATTTATGGATTCATGGAGCATGATGGACAACATGTCAATGCTTGTTATTTTTAGGCTTGCAACTCGAAACTAAAGCTCTATTTAAAGCTTGATGTTATTTAATAAAAAATTCTCTTGAGTAGTATTATTTTAGCTACTTGAACGATGGATTTAGGAATTTATTAGTTTCTCGAATAACTAAACTTATTTTTGAGGTGCATATTTTTTCGAATTAATCTTTATTTTGATTTTCTTCTACTTGCCTCAATTTACTGTTACGAACATTTGTAGGTATGTTATAACGCTTGTTAAACCTCTAGGTAGACTCTCAGAAGACTCCACTTTGTGACAAAGTGACAAATCTTTGTCTTATGATAAGCATACGAATGTCTAGACTCGTAAAAGACTTCGAATTGTAATACATCAGTGAATTAGAACAAATTAGCTCTGTGTGTATATATATATATATTAGTTCATGTGATTGGATTTCCAAAATAACAAGACCGCTAGATGGACTCTGTTGGATGAACCTTGAAGCTGATAAGGAAAATTGGGCTCTTAGCACATAATCAACGGGCCTTCAACTCGGCCCTCGACTGTACTACTTCTCTGCTTTTATCTTCTCTTCTCTGTCCTTTATCTCGAACGTGGGGTCCCCAGAATTAAACTTCGAAAGGAGCATCATCGTAATTTTAATCCAAAGAACGGGAGCAAATACAGTGTGGTTCATAACTTCAAATAGATAAGGATTTGAGGCCTTACCTTTCATTTCCCTCTTTTTGTTCAATCCACTCTTTTATCGTGAACAAGAAGTTCCACAGTTAACAGCCCTTTTGCTTTTCGACTATAGGTACTCTTTCTTATTATTATTCACTTGAGTATCAGCTAATGATGAGTACTTGTTTCTCAAGTTTCTTTATGTTTCTCTAACTTACCAATACACTCGATAGTGTTTATTTATCTGGGTTTTTGTTTTCCCTTGGTTTTGGAAATTTTGAACTTTCAAATTGTTCGCTCAAATATTTAAGCTTTATTACTAGCCATTGAATTGGAATTCAAATGGCAGTTGTGGTTTGTTTCAGTTAAAGATATGAATTGGTTTTATTTATTTGTCTTTGGTGTGCCTTTATTTGCAATGTGGCTTAAAGAAAGTAGTTCTGTATATTATGTCTTCTGCATGGTATGTCCATCGATTCCAGTTGGATGGCTTAATTGAATGTTCGTTTGGTAAAATATTGCAGTGTCAAGCTCAAGAGTTTAGGGAAAACTGGATTTTGGCCCTGATGATGTTAATGTAAATAATGAAAATTTTGTTCATTTTTCTTGTCGAAATCCTCTAATGGCTCTCAGGTATTTGAATTTGTATTTGGAGTAAGACATGAGAAACTCTGAAAAAGGATATTTGTGCTTGTGCATTTCCAACCTGGGAATAGACATATCATTAGTGGTTATCATACAACTAATGTCAGTAATTTAAAGTGGCCGGAGGATAAAAAAAATACAAAAATTGAAAAATTCATCTTAAGTCCAAATATCTGATTGAGGCTTTGTGACTGTTATTCGACTGGACCAATATCTTTTAGATGATAATGCTAGTTCCCAACAGTCTTATATCTTAGTGAGCCAATGACATATATAATTGAGCTTGAAGGTGACTTGTGGAAAAGACTTAATCATAGTGCTCTAGCCCAATGCTCAGGCCTGTGATTGCAAATCTTACTTGTTGAACCATATGACACTCATTTTGCCGTAAACAGTTGTTACGCTTGTTGAATTTCTTGGACTTGATTCTTGATATATCATGCATAGGGTAGATTCATGATCTAGTGCATATTCTGTACTTTTTGCAGGTGAAGATAGGGATGAAGTACTTGTTCTAGCCACAAGACTAGACCATTAATCTGGCAGTTGAATTGAAGATGACGCCTGTAATCCCATGTTCTATAAGCAGTATTTCATCCATTCCTGTGACTGCTTTTACTATAAAAAAGAACAATTGTTTAACAAGATACAATTCAACAAGGAAATCTACAAAGCAAAAGATATCCTCACAGAGATTTCTTTTACCTCTTCCATCTTCTGTCAGATTCTTTTCACAATTCCAACGCGGGTCTGCTTTACAGCATAAATCTGCTCTCCACATATTATCAGCCACAGGGATCAATGTAGCCGTGGAGGAATCAGATTCACCTGCTGCAGATGATGATTCTGCTGGAGCCTCAGACATTCTGTCTGATGTGGAAACAAGTGAAAGTTCCTCTATAAAATCAGAGGCCAGTCCCACTCTAGCTCAGTCCAGACGATCAAGAACAGCTAGGAAAAGTGAGATGCCACCTGTAAAGAATGAAGACTTAATTCCTGGTGCAACGTTTACTGGTAAGGTAAGATCGATCCAGCCATTTGGTGCTTTCATTGATTTCGGAGCTTTCACAGATGGCTTGGTACATGTTTCAAGACTGAGTGATAACTTTGTTAAAGATGTTGGAAGCATTGTGTCTGTTGGACAAGAGGTTAAGGTTAGATTAATTGAAGCAAATGCTGAGACAGGACGTATTTCTCTTACCATGCGTGAAAGTGATGATATTAGCAAGCTGCAACAACAGAAGGATGCTACTGCCAGTGGTGACAAGGTAAGGACTGCCCGACGGAGCACTTCGAAGCCTGGTCAAAAAAGGGATGAGATGAAAACCACAAAGTTTGTCAAGGGACAGGACCTAGAGGGCACAGTGAAAAATTTGACCCGTTCTGGTGCTTTCATATCTCTTCCTGAGGGGGAGGAAGGATTCCTTCCTACATCAGAGGAATCTGATGATGGATTTGCAAACATGATGGGAGGCTCATCATTACAGGTAGGCCAGGAAGTCAGTGTCCGTGTACTGCGTATCTCAAGGGGACAAGTAACCTTGACAATGAAGAAAGAGGATGATGTGGGGTCGAACCTACAGCTCACCCAAGGGGTTATCCATGCTGCAACAAACCCCTTTGTGCTGGCCTTTCGGAGCAACAAGGATATTTCTTCATTTTTGGATGAGAGGGATAAGTCAGCAACAGCTGCTAAAAAATCAGAGAAACCAACCCCTATTGGGATAGGGGGAGAGGTGAGCCAAATGGAAGCTGGATCAAGTATCCCCAAGGTGCAGGACCAACCAACCAGCAGCGACAATGGTATGGCCAGTGTTCCTTCTGCAGTGGGTGAAACAGTTGAAGATGATGAAGCTCCGTCGAAAGAGAAGGATGAGCTAGCTGACATTGCAAACAGAAATGAGGACCCCCAAAATGTAATGTCAGGCTCGTCAGAAACTTTGGATGGTGCACTCCAAACCATCGAGAAAGAAACAGAGGAGACTACTTTGAATCAGACAATTGAGGAGACTCCTTCTGCTGATGTATCTGGAGCAATAGCCGAACAAGCCCTGTCCGCTTATGGTCCAAAAGCTGGAGAATTTACAGAGAGTCAAACTGAAGATACGATAGCAAAAGATGAAGTGCAGATACTAACACCTGCTACAGAAGAGAAAGAAACTGAGGATACTACTGAAGCTTTGGCACCTGAGGGGAGTGTATCTACTGAGAAGCAGATAATTGGGGAGGCTGCTTCAACCAACTTATCTGGAGAGATAGCCGATCAAGTCTCAGTTTCCGACAGTCCAAAAGATGAAGAAGTTGTACAAAATCAAACTGATGATGTCATAGCAAAAGATGAAGAGCAAATCCAAACTCCTACTACAGAGAGTAAAATTCCTTCAGCTGGATCATTCAAAGAGAAAGAATCTGGACCTATCCCTGATAAAAATGGCAGTATCACCAGCTCAGGGGAAGAACCAGATGTTTCCTCTTCCCAGCAAACTAAAGGTTTCAAGCTAGGCTTCCTTTTCTTTCAAAGTTTTTCTTTTAATAGTTGTTTTTATAATTTCTGTCTCAGAAATTTATATTTTAGTGTCCAAAATGTCAACCTGAAACCTTAAACGTAATTCTTCTAAAGCGAAGAGATGATATGGTATTTAACTAGATTGTGCAAAATAAGATAATGAGCTGAAAGTTGTTTAGTTAAGATATTCAGTTTGGAAACAGTGACAGGTTCCATTCACATGTGGCCATAACTGTCCAAGTAATCAGTTTTCATGACCTCTGGTATAGCATAGAATACATCATTGTAGTGTTTGCAGTTCAATGGTGTCTTCTGATGATATCTTGGCGTAAATTTAAAGTAGGGATTTTGGACAATCTATTGCAATATTTTGTAATTGGAGGGTGTTTCAGGTGGCTTATGCATGATCATAATGTATCATGGTTAATCATTTAATGTCCAATCATGTTGGTGATGCAAGTCTTATTGAAACCTGTTTCCTATAGGTACTATCCTGATTATTGGAAACTTCTACTAACACTGCCTTTAGGCCTTAGTGAAATGAGGAATCACATTACAATTAACAATATACGAGTGAAGTTAAGTAATGCTTTCAGCTTGTTGTTCTTACTGTAAATTTTGCCAATGTTTTGTGTGTGTATAATTCACATAGCAGTTGCAGTGGTACTAGAGCGTACTGACTTCCACTATCTACTTGTTTTTGGTTGACAACTGCAGCAACTGTATCACCAGCTCTAGTAAAGCAGCTTCGTGAAGAAACAGGAGCAGGAATGATGGATTGCAAGAAAGCACTTGCAGAGACTGGAGGGGACATTGTTAAAGCTCAGGAATTTCTTAGAAAGAAAGGGCTAGCAAGTGCTGAAAAGAAAGCCAGCCGTGCCACAGCTGAAGGAAGAATAGGTTCTTATATTCATGATAGCAGGATTGGTGTCATGGTAGAGGTTAATTGTGAGACAGATTTTGTCTCTCGAGGTGACATTTTTAAGGAGCTGGTTGATGACCTAGCCATGCAGGTGGCTGCATGTCCCCAAGTGAAGTACCTTGTTACAGAAGATGTTCCTGAAGAGGTTGTGAACAAGGAAAAAGAAATTGAAATGCAGAAGGAAGATCTCTTGTCGAAACCAGAGCAGATCAGGTCAAAGATTGTTGAAGGGCGGATCAGAAAGAGGCTTGAGGAGTTGGCATTGCTTGAACAACCATACATTAAGAATGATAAGATGGTGGTAAAGGACTGGGTGAAGCAAACCATTGCAACCATTGGAGAAAACATAAAAGTCAAAAGGTTTGTGCGGTACAATCTTGGAGAGGGCTTGGGGAAGAAAAGCCAGGATTTTGCTGCTGAGGTTGCTGCTCAGACTGCTGCAAAACCAATCGCAAAAGAACAGCCTGCTCCAGCTGAAACAAAGGAAACTGTAGAGAAGTAAGTTGCATTCCGCGAACTTGTATAGTATTACGAGATATAGTAGTTTTTCATTATCTTATGTGTTTCATAACTAACCATAATATGATTTCAAAAACAATCATCACCATGTGAAAGATTGGCATTAATTTGGAGCAGGATGAGCTCATTATGTAAAGAAAAACAATTGACCTTCCCATCAAATAGACTGGCCGAAATTAGGGCAAATAAAAATTGAATTTTTCTTTTCCAGTTTCTCTCACGTTGGTTCTGTCCTAACTTGTTTGAACCCATAGATAATACGAATTTTGTTGAGCCTGAATGTAGACTGCATTTGCAATAGCCAAAAATCCTACAAACACTCATGCAAACATTTGTGTTTCATAATTACCTATCTTCATATACATTCACACTATTATTTTTGTTATCTACCATCCCCCAATATTGATTTCTCTTTGAATTTATGCTTGTCAGGGCCTTAGCATGAGTAAGTGCATAATATTTTGGATAACTACATGTCTTTTTTTTTCTTTTGCCCCCCAATTTGGGGAGCACTTATATTTTTTCATATCTTCAACTTTTTCTTTTTATTGCCAAGGGTGATTTGGGTCATTGGCATATCGTGAAAGGCAGAAGGCCTAGGTCCATACCAAGGTGTAGTAGGAGATTAGTCTCTCTGCTGTTGGTCTGTCTGAGTCACCATATTATAGAAACTTTGTTTTATTAGCTGGAACATTTTGTGCATGTGGATTTGGGAAATATAAATGCGGCCTGCAGATGTTTTTTATGTTGCAAGTGATACATATGCTTAATTTCCTGTTGCAGACCACCAGCTGCTGCAGTCTCTGCTGCACTTGTTAAACAACTAAGGGAGGAAACAGGAGCAGGAATGATGGACTGCAAGAAAGCTCTCTCTGAAACTGGAGGGGATCTTGAGAAGGCACAGGAGTACCTCAGGAAAAAGGGTCTATCTAGTGCTGACAAGAAATCAGGCCGGCTTGCAGCGGAGGGTAGAATTGGTTCATATATTCATGATTCTCGCATCGGAGTACTAATTGAAGTCAATTGTGAGACAGACTTTGTGGGTAGAAGTGAAAAATTCAAGGAGTTGGTTGATGATCTAGCAATGCAAGCTGTGGCTTGCCCACAAGTGCAATTCGTATCCATTGAAGACATTCCGGAGGACATCATAAATAAAGAAAAGGAGATTGAGATGCAGAGGGAGGACCTTATTTCGAAACCTGAGAACATTAGGGAGAGAATCGTTGAAGGGAGGATCACAAAGAGGCTCGGTGAGCTTGCTCTTTCAGAACAGCCATTTATCAAGGATGATAGTGTTTTGGTGAAAGACTTGGTCAAGCAAACCGTTGCTGCAATTGGGGAAAATATTAAAGTACGAAGGTTTGTTCGATTTACTCTTGGAGAGACAAACGAAGAGACACAAACTGAAACTGAAGCATGAGATGGAGGCACATTGCATTGGGGAAGCTTTGTAAGTACATTTGTGATGAAGTTCCCAAGCATGGAAGAATTTTGAATGAGAAAATAATCTGATTCTTTTTGTTTTGATTAAAGCAAGTTAGTTTCTAATTTCTTATATAATGCGGTACTTGTTGATTTTGTTAGATAGAAAGAGGATAATATAAAATCTATTCTCCACACAGAATGGAAATGTGAAATTACAATTTTTCTGAAGGCGCTTTTGGATTATTATATTTCAGTTTCTAAAAAGCTTTGCCTAATGCCTGTAAGATAGAATTAAAAAGGCTACATCAGCAAATCGACTATTAAAGTTTAGCTCATAATGACGTCTTCGTGAGCCCATGCGTCCAAACATGAAAGATCTTCCGCCTTGTTCAAGAGGAATGCTCTAGTACATTCAAACGAAAATGATCGAACAAGACCTAGATCCTCAAGGGCATACGGATTTGTATCATATACACATTTCCAAGACTACAAATTGACTACTATTTCTTTCACAAAGTTCCTTTCCATAAATGATAAAAGAAAAATGACCGTGAATTCTTGTCAACCGCATCAGGCATACAAGTGCTTCAGTCTTTCACATGTATATTCATTATGACACCCTGTGCATACTCCTGATACAAGCATACTCCCGACACAAGTGTTAAATGCCCCTTCCCTGATTTCTTTTGGGCACAAATCGCCAAAGATCCACAGCAATATCCACCTCCTTTTTCTTATGAAATTTGTATAGTTGTGGAACATCATATCGAAGCTGTTAAGGAAAAAAATGATAAATAATTAGCAAGTAAAAATTAAAGTACGGCTGAACTAGCAACATAGTTTTCCCACCTCACACAACACCTCAGCACTACTAGCATTGAAGTCTCGGAGTGCTGCCTTTTTCACATGCTGAGGCACCAAGAAGAATGATCACATGATTGTTAGTCAAAATAAAAATCCTTCATTAAAGATGCCGCACTGTCACAAGAGGTATATACTGGTCGGTATTTGGCTTTGAACTCGTGCATCTACGTTTATTATGTCTTATCTGACAAGTCCACATTCTAATAGCTACATTATAAAGAAAAAGATTACATCCCCCATAGAGGTCTATGGAAGCAATAAACTGCTTGTGGTGCAGATGCTATTTTGTTAATGGCAGATCGGAGCTAGACATTCAGGAGTAACACTAACAAGTAATTGTTTAACAGCAAGTATTTCAAACCGAACGACTTACTTCTCTTGTAGAGGTCTTATGCAAGGAATAGACTGCTTGAGAAGCAACCTATTGCAACAATCAATCCATAAGAACATTTATATTTGGTCAATAAGACAAAACATTTATAACATCAAAATTTAGTTCCTACCTTCAAAGCCATAGAGAGAAAATCCATGTCAACCCCCTTTTTCCGTGTTCCAAATGGAGGATTCATTACGACAGTGTCAACATGTCCTACAGAACAGACTATGACCACGAGGCAAGCATATATATATGCACAAATAAATAAAAGAAAGAACCATCAACAATGAAGTAAATGGAAAATATTACATGCTTAACCTGGAAAGTTACTTTTTTTCCATCAGATTCATAAACACATCTTAGTACTGACCAATACCTAATATGTAAACTAGTTGTGCAGTACATCACATAATTCTCAATCTCCAAAGATAATGACAAGGAAGCCTCGTTGTTTTTATAATATTAAATACCAGAGTATCTGAAAAATTATATCAATGAACATAAAAGTGTAATGTAGGCGATTACCTAGTTTCCTAACTGGTAACCACCTCAGTTAGCCACCGTTTTCAGATAAAAGAGCTGACTGTGACCAAAGATTCTAATTCAAGGACAAACATTTATGCATGCAGGGAGGTGGGTAAGTCTAGATATATTTACCTCTCCATTCTAGGTTCCTGATGTCACACAGAACAAAATCTATGTCCAACTGCAGGTTCAATTAAGAAGCAACAATCCATCAATTGTTCAAGAGAAGCAGCACCTGTGCTAAATATTGAATCTATAATTATAGCAACCAGCAATTTATCCCAAAACGAGAGAGGGGAAATCCTAAAACTTAGCAACTCCAGAGATCCTATTTTTTCTCGTTAACATACCAGGTCAACAGATGCCATGAACATACTTATTTATCAAAATCACGAACGATACCTCAAGATCCACAGCATTTTCTGATGCTAATTCGAGAGAATCAGAATCAATATCAATAGCAATAACCTGACTGTTTAAAAGGAAAGAACAATAAGAAACGGAGAGGAAAAAGTATTTGCACTAAATCTGTAATAAAAACTCAATATAAGATCGATATTCTATTCAACAGAAACTCTGTGTACAATAAGACTTAGCGCAGTTGAAGAACCTATGATAAGCATAAAGAAACGAATGGCAAAATTAATGAGCATACAGCATGTAGTTGAGAAAAAAGGCTTAACTTAATTGAGTTACTAATTCATCTTTTATAAAAATACAAAAAATTTGAAAACTAAAACCCGTGCATAAAAGGAGAGATAGATCAAAACATGACTCACTCTGCACCCAAGAGAGCAGCTGCAGCCCCTAATGTACCACACCCACAGCCAAAATCTGCCACTACCTTATTGCTCACATCACCAAATGAATTTTCCGCCTGCTCATAACCCACAAAACATTTCATTATCTAATCACAGACGCCCATATCCAGTGTTGGAGCATAAAAATCATTATTACAACAATCATGACTAGTTGCATTTCAACTCAAAAACTCAGACTTACAAAATAGTTTTTACAATTAAATAAATCCATGGAGTAGGAAGTCAGTATTAGAAACAGATTACTAACACAACTAACTAATAATTATGCACTGACCAGATAAGCAAATGATGAATAGAAAACAACACAAGTCAAAAGTTTTGAAGAGGGATACAGTGTAAAGCATACGAGAGGCTATGTGGGGTCCAGTTGGATACTGCTCCAGTTCCACCTGCAACCACGCAAAATAATCGTCAGCCAAGCGATATGATTCAAATTCAAATTGTTCAATTGCAAACACTGTAAATAGCGAGAGAAACCTTCGGATTGGAGAACTGCTCGAGGTCACCCAACACACTTTCTAGTTGCTTCAGCTTCATCTTCTAGCTCCGAGGTGGAGAGAAGAAGATTCAGGTTTATAATAAGCAAAAAGCTCGATGGATATTAATATTCTTGGCCTTGGGCCTTGACCTCGCCTTGGGGGCTTTCGTGCAAAATTAGAAATTTCGCAGCCCCTTTTTCTTGTAATTCTAATCCTCGGCAAACTTTAATTCCGTATGACGAAAATACCCCGCTGTTTAAAAAAACAAAACATATAGAAGTATAAAGCCCTAGTCGCAGTTGAACAACTTGAATCCAATCACACCACTCCACGGTCTCGTGTAGCCGTTTGTTGCCGCTGCCAACGACCCACTGCTGTCGCCGCCGCTGACCGTTTTCTTGAAACGGTACCGTACTACACATATCTTGTACTCGTTTGCTCATAAAGTTATCGCCTTTTGGTTTTTTAAGGCTGAAGCTGATTAGCTTTTATGCTCCTACTTCTCTTTTAGTACAAGTGGGTATTAGTTTTACTCAACAGCTTCGTGTCATCTGAAATTTAAAGGATAAAACGTAAGTATTTGATTATTTATTTACTTTTGTTAACTGGGGAATGCCATTGTTTTAAGAGTTTTTATTTTTAATTAATATAACATTTATTTTCGGTGTGAAGATGACTTTATCCGATGAAGAAATCAAAAGGCTATTCAGAATCCGGAGGACGGTCATGCAGATGCTCAGAGATAGGGGTTATTTTGTTGGAGACTTTGAAATCAATATGAGCAAAGAACAGTTCATTGCTAAATTTGGTGAGAACATGAAAAGGGAGGACCTTGTTATCAATAAAGCATTACGAAATGATAGCTCAGATCAGGTATCCCTTTGGTCTCCATTCATAGTGTCGCTGGAGTTGTGTTGCTCTTCTGTCATTTGTTTTAAGTTTCCCAATGTAGTAGCAGCTTATTTTTGGTTTGGTATGATTTGAGGAAAAACTAATTTCTCCCCCCCCCCCCTCTCTCTCTCTCTCTATATTAGCAATATGTTTTTATGGAGTATATGCAATGCAAACGATATATTAAAGTGAATATGTGTAATTTGAATTTTAATTTTCTTGTCCAACATCATCAAGTTATCAGACTGAATTCTACAGGCTAGTGCTTGATATCTATGGGTTGCCAACCTCTGGTTAAGCTTGAACTTGGCTTGCTTGTGAGCAAGTTAAACTGAATGGAGTGTTCTGTCGAGTCTAATTTGAACTGTTTAGGTCACTAGACTCTCTATCGTGCATGTTAGAAGAAATAAATAATGCCCTAGGAGAGTGTAAATAGAAAAACTTTTGACTAAACTAGAATGTCTCAAATATATTTGGGTCATCGAAGAACAATAGTTCTATTTTTGGCTTTGGAAAAACTGTAATTTTTATGGTTACAATTTGCTTTAATTGATTTGCTTTGATGCAAAGTGCTTGGTTATCTTTACTTTGGGGAGATATTTGATGAATATTAAATTATGCATGCTGAATCTTATTTCAGCTGAATATGCATTTCCCTTTTCATTAGTGTAACATTTTACATAATATATTTGGATCTAAACATTTGTGATTGCATTGGGTGTTGATACATTTACCCATATGTTTTCCTTTACGCTTATTGTTGTTTTGTATGCAAGATCTATGTTTTCTTCCCTGATGAACAAAAAGTTGGGGTTAAGACAATGAAGACTTATACTAATCGTATGAAATCGGAAAATGTTTTCCGAGCAATATTGGTGGTTCAACAAAATTTGACTCCCTTTGCTCGAACATGCATACAAGAGATATCTGCAAAATTCCACTTGGAGGTATTCCAGGTAAATGTATTTTCTTTGATGATATATACGTGCAAACTGTTTAATTGTTGAATTCTAGCTAATCAGTAAATTTCATCCTACGTCTTGAGATCATATGTTGTTTGGGAAGCTATATTCCTGTTGAATGCAATGTTTTGTAGGGTTATTAATGTACTTACAGTGCATTCATTCGACTTGATGGATAAAGCTATTTGCACAGAATTTATTTATTTTGAAGACTTTGATTTATGCCATGGATGACAAGAAGAATTAAGTTGGGGGGATTTTTTAATACTTGTGATCCATCCTTTGAACCGCTCAAGCATCCTAAAGAATTATACTAGTGCTTGCTGGTTCTAGAATCCTGCATTAACAGAATGCTAGTGAACGAAATGGCATTTGATCTCTTTTTATTTTTGTGTCTCAAGGTAGGGTTGGCAACTAGATAGGACGGGCTGGGATTTGGCAATCCTGATCCTGTCCCAATTATTGAAACATGACTAAAATATCTCCTGAATCCTATCCTGTTCTCATAGTCGGGACTGAAAAATTTTCCCGGTCTTATACTACTATTTATCTTGATCCCATCCCGTTTAGTCAAGTACACTCAAATCGATAAATTCAAAATTCCTAATGCTAACATGTTCAGTTATCCACCTCAATGGCACAAACCACCACTTCAATTCCAAAATTTGAATTGAATTCACACGCTGTAATTACAATTTTAAACATGATAGAGACAAGAGTTGTGGCCTTGTGGCTTCTTGTGTGTACAATATAGCTTCTTGTTGGTGGGTTGGGTGGTGGCGGCTTGCAGATAATGGTCATTGGTGGTGAGGGCGTAAGTTGAGGCTGTTGTGCATACGTCCAATGTTTGGATTATGATTGTTAGTGCACTAGTTGGTGGTCTTTGTTGGTGAGGGCATGCGGGTGTTGTGCGTAGAGCGGCAGTGTGGTTGTGAGTGTGGCAGTGGAGTACCATATAGTGAGGATAAGGTAGTTAGGCTGACTGGTAGATTGTGATTCATGAGGATAAGGTTTTAGATTTAGATTTTTTAATTTTTGTAATTAGCTTAATTCAATTAAAACTGGAAAAAATGGAAATGTTTAATCATTTTTGGGCTTGGGCTTGGGCCACTGTGCTGTTTTTAGTTAAATGATTTTTTTTTTAATTTAGTTTATTGAAAGTTAAAATAAAAACAGGATAGTTGGGACATCTGGATCCTAAGAGGATTATACATGCTGTCCCGACCCATCCCGAATCATTAATCGGGACAAAATTCCGTCCCTGATCCTGACAGTTTTAAAATATCAGTATCAGATCCCATCCTGAATGGTACAGGAACCTGAATGGGGAATAATGAATATTGCCAACCCTATATCAAGGGCTTCTTTACAAATAGATTTTCAAGATTTCTTTTTCCTTGATGATGATATGAAATAACAGAAAAAAAAGATTTTCCAGATTTCTTTTTTCTTGGTCATGATATGAAATAACAGTGATGCATTATTTTACTGTGTATAAAAGACGACATTAATGTTTTACTATTTCTTCTCTTCATTATTCAGGAGGCAGAGCTTTTGGTCAACATCAAAGAACACGTTCTGGTTCCTGAGCATCAAGTGCTTACTAATGAAGAGAAGAAGACTTTGCTGAAACGGTATACAGTGAAGGAAACGCAGGTCAGTGACAAATTTTTATGCTGTTTTCCTGTTCAATATGTACGTGGCTTGCTTTGGTGTATTGTTTTAAGTATTGTCAAAAATACAAACATAAAAATGGGAGAAAAATATCCCACACATAGATTTGTCTGCATGAATTGAAGTTAAAAACATATCATGACTTTAGGATGCTGCATCAACACTTGAAACTGTCTTTTGGATAGGTAGTGTTTTTCGTTGGTAAAAGTGTTGTGTACTCCAGTAAAGGCCATAAGTTTTCTGCCATCTGCTCTACATTTATTAATTGTGTCAAGAATATCAGACACTAACCCGGTTCCAGTTATTAATCGTCTCACCTGGTTAACATAACCTAATAATTTTATTTTTCTAATTATCTGTTTAACATAGCTTTAAATATATTTTCTAGAAAAGTTGTACTACAAATTACTTAACTCTCATCAAATATATATATATATATATATATATATATATATATATATATATATATATATATATATATATATGGGTATAACCTCATGATTTTAAAATATGGCAAATGTTACATAGTTCTTTTGAATAATATGATTAATCAGATAGTTAATTGTGTCATAAATGGGTTCACATGCTGGAAACACTGAACGTGGTTATCTAATGGGCATGCCAAATCTGTTATTCTGTTTTGGTTCATGTTGGGGTTGATGGATTGCTTCAAATATTGCCACCTGGATTTATATGGTAACCTGCCTCCGCAATTATGGAATACATTAATGCATCACTTAGATCCCTTCCAAAGAAACAGTTTACTTTTTCCTTAAAATGCGCACAAATGAACCAGGCTTGTCCTCATTACTAGGTTGGGGCGTCATTTTTGTATATGTATTTGTGTGAGCTCAATTTGCTTTGTTGTTTCTATCATTTATCATTGACATATTCTTGAAATGGTCGGAGTTCAGTTGCCACGTATTCAAGTGACTGATCCAATTGCAAGATATTATGGGCTGAAGCGTGGACAGGTTGTGAAGATTATCCGGCCAAGTGAGACAGCTGGTCGTTATGTCACCTATCGATATGTTGTATAAGTATACTCACAAACAATGGTAGTTTTACTTTTTATCATTCTGTACTTAGCTGGAATTGGAATTATGTTTTATCCTCCTGAAGTTAATGTAGTTATTACTTAGATTTATCACCCATTGTTTTACAATTAGGACCTTGAAGGCAACAGTCCATACTCAAATTGGTTTGGAAGCAGTACCGGGTTTTTCTTGTTTTTGTGCCAAGTGCTATTTCATTCGATACCACTTTATATAATACATGCTTATAGCCTGCAATTCTAATACTCTTCCCAAAAACAAATTTCGTTTTTTGAGATATTTTTCTTATGACTTTTTTTCAATTGTTACAATCTACAAATAGATTACAATTGGAGATTTATGGTGTGGTTATTTCACGAAATGGGAATATAAATGAGTTGAAATGTGAATGAGATTACAATTAGGGATGGCAAAACATCGGGTCGGGCTCGGGCTTGGCCAAATTCGACCCGACTCGATCAACAAAGAATTAAAGTCCGATCTTAAAAAAGTTTTACCTATTTATAGTTAGGGGCGGGTCGGGCTTGATCAGAATTAGGCCAACATCAGGTCGGGCTAGGCCCGTTCTTAATGAAATCATTTTCCACCCACAATTTAATGTTGAAAAATTAACGTTTTCATTACATATATAAGAATTAGAATAAGAAAATGAAGTATTTACCATTTAACTAATAAATAATTTATTTTTTTAAAACCATGATACAAATATATATCAAATATTTTCAATACAATTAAATTAAAAATATACAATGTAATTTTACAACTATTTTATCCATACACAATTCAATTTAACAACCCAACATAAAAAAATAAAAAACTCATGTCTTATATAAATAAAAACACAAAACAATTAAATTAAAAACACACAATGTAATTCAACAACTATTTTAGTCCTACACAATTCAATTCAACAACTCAACCTAAAAAAAACCCATGTCTTATACAAATAAAAATACAATACAATTAAATTAAAAATACGCAAAGTGTAATGTTGTGAGGATGTATTATGTGCGTGTGTTAACTTGTGTTAGTTTTTTTAAAAAAATAGGGTCGGGTCAGCATTAAACCCGGCCTTGACCGTAAATTTATTCGGGCCTTAAAATCATGGCCCTAAACGGATCCTAAGTTTAAAAATTCGGGTCAAAGCCCTAAAAATTAGAGTCGGGTCAATCGGGCCAAAAATAAGGTCGAGCTAAATTGCTAAGCCTAATTACAATGTTTACTTAGAAAAAATAAATAGGAATGAGAATGTGTTGGAATGTTATTCATGTGTTTTCTTGGCAAAATAAATGAGAATAAAGAATATGAATGAGAATTAATTTACCAAAACACCTATAGTATTAAATAATGTAATTTTCATTAATTAGATATATGTATAAATATTATTATAAAAATGAAATAAATTTTAAAAAATAAAATTAATAATAATAAATGTTAATAATGATAGTATTAATAAAAATAGTAAGAAAATAATTAATAAAATTTAATAATAATAATAACATTTAAAATAATAAAAATAATTGTGATTTGAATGAGGGTAATTTGATAAAAATTAAAAAAATATAAAAGTCAATTTAGGAAATGAGAATTTTCTATGTGAAAGATATTTTTATTTTTTATTCCCAAATTGTGTGGGAACCACACATTTTATTTTCATTCCCAAATTATATTTTATCGAGTAAATATGAGTTTCATTCATATTTCTTCATTCTTACTATCTAAACTCTCTACTAAACACACCGTTAATGAAAAGTTAGATAAATATATTTTGTAAGAAGATAAAGAACCTTGATCTGATGCCCTCAACATTATTGATCACACCAGTCCGCCTGTCACTTGGGATTGCACAGCGTTGGTGCCTTTGCATAGGCATAATAAAGTTTAAGAAAGTTGATGGATGCCTTCAGGAGTACAAATAAAAAAAAAAGATAAAAAATAAAATTGTCAATTCCCTAACCTATTAAATTCTAATATTTTGGATTCTAATAGTTGAATCCTAATTTGGACAAGGGATTTCATAATTTATAAAATTAATATTCTAGTATCCAATAAATAAATATCGCATCAATTGAAACTCAATTGTTAGAACTTAGAATTCGTAACATTGCTCATAAAATTTTTATATCAACAAAAGGATTGTTTTGGATATATTTCCTCAAGTTTGTTCTTGCTATACTAGGAGAGAATGTACATGGATGTGTGTAAGTGGTAGGGAGCTGTTTGGTTTATCAGGAAAAGTACAAAATACCCTTCATTTCACAATACAAGAACTAATCATACTTCTTGCCCTGCAGAGTTGGCAAATCGTCTCTTGCTTTTTGGCACAAAATGCATAAGATCAATGAAAAGACCATTATACCCTTATAATAATTTAATTTGACATTAGACAATCATATAATGAGAGAATTTATTTGAGTGGTGAAAATACTAATATACCCTTTAAAAAATGTATTTACAATGTCTGAATCACTTTAATAAGGCAAACTTTTAACGATTTAAATATAAAAAAGTAAGGCCAGTATTATTACTGTTGGTTTCCAATGGTGATATCAGCCCTCCAGTGCTATATTTAAGGGCAAATATCACTCTATTTTTTACACTTCACCTCAGCACTACCTAATACTTATTCTGGATTCATCTAGAGCTGGTTAAATTTGACACAATCCGATTATTTAACACGAACACGACACGAATAAATGGGTATGAACCGTTGAATTTAACACGATTATTAAATGGGTTGGGTCCTAGTCAACATGATTTTTTTTTTCATATCGAGTTAGGGTTAAAATTCTTGACTCATTTACCCGATCAATGACCCGATTACATTTTCTATTTTAAAATAATTTGTAGGTCCTTATTATCAAAACTCAAATATTAGAGATAATTCTCTCTTTTATTTTTATTTTTATTTTTATTTTTTGCAAAGATGAATATAAACACAATATTTTATTTATAAAGTTTTATATACATTTAGAGCTTCAATAATGTAAATGTATTGTTAGAAATGTATATATATATATATATATATATATATATATATAAAATTAAAACTTCAATAGTGTAATGTGCAATATTTTGGTAGATATGTATATTTTATAATATTTATAAATTATGTATGTATGCATGTATGTATGTATGTACGATAGTGCGTAAATGTTTGATGTAAATTTTGTTTAATATATAGGTATTTTTGTATCGGGTTTGAGTCTCAATATTTTGACACGATTATTAAATGAGTCGGGTTTGGATTGTCCTAAATTTGACACGACACAAACACAACCCGACAACCCATTATGTCAATTTAGATTCAGTAAGCTCACAATAAACAATAGAATCAAGCAACCATGTATGAATAGGATGAAGGGAAGAGATTAATGGCAACCTCATTCAATTTGTAAATAAGATATGCAGGTGAAACAAAAGAGCTAGTGTGAAGATTCCAGAATCATATGACAACCCAAACAAGCTATACTATTGTTGTAGGAACAACAGACGTGGTTGTGTCTACTTCAAGTTTTGGATGCCATCCCTAAATGATTTCAACAGAGAAGAAATGTTTGAAGTTGTAGGAACATGTCATGCAAATTATGAGCTGTTGTTGACAATGCAAAAGGATTTAATAAATTTGAAATTACTAATGCAAAAACACGTAAAACAAAGGGGAAATGTAGTGGTACGAAGACAATATTGTTCCTAAACATGTTATATTTTCATCTGTGTTATTGTAGTTTTAATAATGGGTGTAGTTTTAGCTGCAAAGTAGACATTATGCAACAAATATATGTACTAGTACCTAATGGACAATTTATATGACTGTCAAAATATGAGTATGAATATGAATGCAAACAAGCCTTAATCAGTTACTTACTACCCTATTCATGTTCATTGTCCATTATGATTGGTTGAACATGAATATGAATGTAAAATACGTTTTAATATGTGTATGACTTTTGTATATGAATGCAAAGAACTATCCCATTCAAGTTCATTGTCTAGATTGACTGAATATAAATATGAATATGAATGCAAAGAACTATCTCATTCAAGTTCATATGACTGATTGAATATGAACAACTAATTAAGGTTGATTCACAAATATTTGATAAGGTTTTATAAATGCTTCTGTGCTTTAAAAAGTCATACACAAAAGTTATATAGCTGAAGTTCTTTGCATAAGGTCGTACATGAATATGAATGCAAATTACTATAAAAAGTCATACAATAAAGTCAACAAAATCATAAGAAAGCATGATAAGAGATTCTAAAATCAAATCACTACAAAATAAGTTTTAATCAGTTGCTCACTATCTCATTCAAGTTTATTCAACTTCAAGCTAACTTAAGTCCATCTTAACATCATTAGACATTAAAACAACAAGCAACCACAATAAATTTAAATTAAAGCATAATATATAATATCAAACCACAAAGCATGCCCACATGGATAATTGGCATTTTAGTAGAAATTCAGTTTGAACATTCATTCTTTCGCTACAACACACCCAGCCTTTACAAGTGACAAAAGCACACCAAATAAACACATAGAGTAAGGCAACTATCTATTATAATATTTTGCTCTAATTAAGCCAAGAAAGCCATATATGACCTATTTTGGGCATCAATATGAATTTATCTTTCAACAAAATATAAATTAAACAAACTCGAATCTATATGTTAGGTGAGCAAATGATGGTACACTATCTGTTGATGCTCTATACACTTCAAAGGTGATACATCATTTGATCCTCGCAAAAAAAAAAAAAGTATGGAGTTAGATTATGTGCTTTGTCTTCTTATATACTTTCAGTTCCATGTTCTTAAATCTACGAAATGCTTTAACTTTTGGTAATCATACTTCATTCCTAAGCTACAAGCATATTGCGTATTTAGTGTCAAATCACAAAATTAAGAATACTGAGTGACTATAAATATTTCAGAATTGATATTACAATTTTAATGGGCACATTACTACGTTTGGTTCAATAGATTGCCTAAATCCTGTTAAATGGTCTTAGTAATGGGTGCTTGGAACATGAAAATTAGTAATTAGTCTAGTGATAAAGTGTTTTAGTAAATTTGTTTTACCTTGCCCTTGGCCTTTTTCTTCTCATGATCACAAGTTGCCTTCAGGCAAGTCTTCTTATTATGTTCCCACTAGTAGGGGTGGGCAAAATCAGGTATGGGTTGGGTTCGGGTCAACCCAATAGGGTTTCACGAGTTGGCTAAAAATCAATCTAAATGAAACCCGAATTGTTGATCCGAGTCGATCTGACTCAAATTACATTCAAATCAAATCAGGTCCCGTCAACAATTCAGGGTTTCATTCGAGTAGGATTGGGTTCGGATTTAAAACGGGTCGAATTGAGTTCAGGTCATTCGGGTCGGTTGAAATATGGTCAATTTAGGTCAAATCCGGTTAATGCAATTTTGAGCTCTTTTTTTTTTCTATTTTTGTAGTTTTTAGGGTGCTTTTAAGATATTTTTCTTAATTGTAGTCCTTTTACTAATTTTCAACCAAAAAAAAGAAAAGAAAATACTATGAAATCAAATGAATAAAGTTAAAATGCTCAAATAGAATTATTTGCCTATTGCCTTGGAGGGTAGGACTATGATCATTATTTGCTCAACCAACAAAGTTCAAACTTAATAAAAGTTGAAATTAATGCAAACTTACAAAGTCCAAAGTTAATAAGCTATTAGTCTCTATTCAAAGTACAATTTCCAAATCGCAGATACTAATCTTTGAAAGTTTGAAACACAAACTCACAAAGTCACGAAATTTAAATATAATTAAATAGTTCGGAAACACAAGTCACACAGTTCAAACATAAAAACTAAATAAGCTTCCTTGGTATCTCCATTGTTCCACGCAAGCACTTGACAAATGACAAGTCCTAAATTCAAATTCTTGTACTCCAAGTTCAAGTGCCGATTGCCTAGAGAATGATTGAAGAAATGTACAATAACTAATTTTTTTAAGGCACATTGCAAATGAATAAACTCAATTTATATAAAAAATTGAGCAAATAAACCAAATTCATATCTTCGCGCATCAAACACAAACACAAATAAATAAATCCAATTCATATATTTAATTAAGCTAAAGAGGTGTTACAATCTTTCTAATTTCTATTATATCATTATAAATTTATAATTACAAATAAATATAATATATTTAGCAAATTTTTCAATACAGACACACACACACACACTTGATTATATATATATAAATTAAGTCAATCATGCTTATTTTATGGCATTCATCACCAAATCAAGTTAATGATAATACTAGACAATAATACTATTCTATCAACTTCAACTTATCTAACTAAAACAATTACAAATTTATAAGTTTATGAACTACGATTAGAGAACTACAATTAGACTTAAAAATTAAAACTATAACAACTATAATTATAGTTTAAATTACAACCTAATAGTATAATATCAAATTATGAATAATAATATATATTAAAAGTTACCTTTTAAACATCTATGACATCAATTAGTAAGTAATTTAAGTACATGACTACATGTAGATGTTATACATAAAGTTATAATGCATTTTAAATATATTATGTATGTAATGTACGATAAAAATTTAAAAAACATTACCTTCTTGTAATTTCATATGAAACAATTGCTTCTTAATGTCTTCTTGGAGGTTGGAGATGGAATTAGCAAAAAGTTTAGATTGAAGCCAATTTTCAATACATATCAATGCCTCAACCATAGTCGGGGTTAAATAACTCATATACGCATTAATAATACTATGCCTGATGCTAAAGGCAGACTCAGATGCCACTGTAGAAATAGGAACAACGAGGATATCCCTTGCAATTTTTCCAAAATTGAATATTTTGATTCAGTCACCTTCCACCAAAGCAAACCATTAAGTTTAAAGTTGTTGGGATCTTCAACTAGGTCCTTTAAGTACCTTTCCACCTCAGATGCTACTCTTTTACTCTTATTCTGAACAAAAAACCTTCTTGGCATATTCAAAGAAAGGGCGAACAACTCGAAAAGTGTCATCACCTTCACCACCAGCAACATCTACCAAACTAGCCTCAATTGTAAAATGTTGAGAAAAAATTATACTACCATAGCTGCCACTAAGATCACTCTCACTATGCATCGATGGCGTGGAACTAAAGGAGAATGCACTATATGCACCATTAAGCTCATTCAACAAGTCCTTCACTGCTTTAGTCATTTCTTTAATCATTGAACTATTATTGCAAAAAACATTTTATTTATCTTCTATGTGGACTTTGAATACTTATCAAAATTTTCCCTTATACTATAAATTATATAGGACATTAAATGATCTGTACTTTCTTATAATGCAGTCAATAAACTCTTAATTAAGTTAATAATATCATAACAAAGATTAGAAGTCATAATCAAAGAGGCAGAAAATAATAATATGACATCATAAAATACCTTTAAAAACTTCACAATTCATTCAGTACTCTCCCAATCCTCCAGTCTAGGCGGGCCCACTCTTTTAACATTATTTTCTTTCTCAGCAAAGTATGTCTCATAAGGTTTATCAACTTTTACCATTTTATCAAATGCCGCTTGAAATTTTAGCGCAATCATCAATATTAAATAAGTGGAATTCCATCTGGTATGATAATCCAAAACAATAATTCCCTTTGCACTATTCACTTGTTCAACACATTATTTAAATGTCTGTAGCCTTGTAGTAGAGGGGTTCACATACTTCACAGCATTCCGAATAGTGGCAACACTGACATGTAACTCACCCAACCCTAAAACAACAATCAAATTCAAAATATGTGCACAACAACACACATGCATATTTGTCCCGCCAACACAAGTGCATAATCATTCCTTCAAACAAGCAACTGTATAGTGAAATAACCAACAACAATATCATTTGTAGTGGTGTTATCAACAGTTATTACAAACAACCTCTCTATCCCTCAGTCCTGCAAGCAAGTCATAATCTTTTTGCCGATCGACTTCCCTCTATGATCTTCGATTATGCTAAAATTAATAATCCTCCTATTCAAACACCAATCACTATCAATAAAATGAGTTGTGATCACCATGTAACTCATATTTTGAACAGAAGTCTGTAAATCAATTGTAAGAGACACCTGTTACTTATTGTTGCAAATCAAACTCTTTAACATTGCATTTTCCTCTAAAAATAACTTCATAACGTCTCTAACAATAATTCTTTGAGATGTCATAACGAACTGTAGGATAGCTACACTGCAAAAATGCATAAATCCTTTGTTATCTACAAAACTAAATGGCAACTTACCTATAATAATCATATCTTAAATTGAAATGTTGGGGAAGGTTATATGCAACATATTAGAATCTACAAATCAAACAATGTAATTTGCGTAGATTATAGTTTGGTTTGAATGTTTACATGGAGTTTGTATCATTCAATGGCTAGAGATATTACTACTACATTGTTTTTAATATGGCATATATAATAGTAAGCCCCCTAGCTTCTAGACCAAGATAATGGTTTTATTACCTCTCTTTTGTCTAACTATCTTACTAGCACTACAGTGGACAACCTTATGGTGCTAAATCAACGTCGTTGGGACTTTGATGTGGTGGCAAACATTTTCAATGATAGGGATTGAGAGCTCATTCTACAAATCCCTCTTGGCTCTCTGATTAACCAAGATGACTGGTATTGGTTGCCAGATTCAAAGGGGTAGTATACAATTTGAAGTTGCTATAAAATATTGGAAAATCAACCCTATCCCCCTAACACCAGTGTATGGCATCAGCTATGACAGCTTCCAGTTCCTGCAAAGGTTAAAAACTTTCTTTGGCATACTATGGCTAATGTTCTTCCCACTGTTGATAATCTTATGCAACGCTGAGTTGAGGTACATCCTTTATGTCCTATATGTAATGTTTCCAATGAGACTACCTATCATGTGTTGTTTGATTGCTCTTTTACTAAATCTTGCTGGTCAGCTTATTCTATTGGTTTTGTTGGTCATTTCTTGAATGTTGGGGATTGGCTGGAATCTCTCTTTATTCGCTACAATAAAGATGATTGTAGTTTAGCTACAATGAGTTTCTGGGGTATTTGGCTGAATAGAAATAATAAAGTCTAGAGGCATATCAATGGAAGGGTTAGCATTGTTCTTAACCTAGCAGGGTAGAACCTTTTTCAGTGGCAGTAAGTTCGCAACCATTCTTATTTTACGCATAATTCTGTTGCGAATGATCAAGGCTTGGTTTGCTAGAAACGACCTCAGGATGAATGGTTTAAGTGTAACGTTGATGCTGCTATATCTCGTCACAGGGGAACCACCAGTTTTGGGGCTGTTATTCGCTCTTCTCAGTGTGATTTTATTGCAGAAAAAAAATGATTCTTTGCTTGGCATTTTTTATAAGAAGCTCTCAGTTGGATTAAGATTCTCCTGGTCAGACCAATTGTTGTTGAGATGGATAGTTTGCAAGTGTTTAATGTTTAATGCTTTACATGACAAAGCTGATTACGCTAATGGTTTTGGTGTTGTAATTGTTGATTGTAGAGCTTTGGCTTAATCTTTAGGAAATTTGGTTTTCTGTTTTGTTCGGCGATCTGCAAACACCACCGCCCATACTGTTGCTAGGATGGGGGTTTCTCTGTCAGGTTCAGAAGAGTGGAGGCATGTTCCACCTTCCTGGTTAATTAACTATCTTGTTTGATTTATAAAATTTCCTTTCCTAAAAAAGAAGCTAGAAAAAGGGGAAACATATGCACGTGTGACAGAGTGAGAGAGAGAATCTGTCATCCCGACTCGAAAACCTGACCCGAAACCCACGACCTTGACCCGGTTGTAACTTCCATTTTCGGCAACCGTTTTGGCCGAGCTTGGTACCAATCTGAAGCTTAGAAGTCGACCGTCGTTCCCCTACCATCCTCACCGCCGAAAACCAACCGAAACGCCGGCGATTGAAGCTTGAAAACCCGCGACTATTTTGCTTTGTTCCGCTGGGATTTTTGTCTGTTTTGGGTGACACTACCGGTTGGATTTTGTTCCCCACAACTCCATCTCCCTTTTCCGACCATCCATAGTCTTTGGGAGTCACTGTTTTGCCACCAGTTAATTGTTAGAATTCACGGCTGCCGAGCTAGATTCTGGCGTCGTTGCTGCACGTTGAAGATCACCACTGGTACCATTGAACTCAGCATGGCCAAAAGTGTCTAATCCATGCTTCCCGGCCAGTGTTGACTAAATTCTGATGACGGTTGACTGGCAAGGGCATTTCAGTAATTTCACACTATGAGGGCAATTTTGTAATTTTCTGAGCCTGTAGATATTTTAGTAATTCCTAGAATTGAGGACTGGGTGTAATTAAAATTCTGAGGGTATTTGATGATTTACGATTTCAAAGTATTTTAATGATTTAAAGACTCGAGGGCATTTTGGTAATTTTATCAACATAGGAGTTGTAAATTATGGATAGATGTTCGTTTCGAGTTTATTACATAAATTTAATCGTAATTCCAATTTACAGAAATAATTATGTCATTTTCTTTATTTAGGAGGATCCGCTAGCGAGAACCGGTCCACGGACGCAGAACACCGTCACTGTGAGTGGAATATATTAAACTCATTTTTATAGTTAATTGTGATAGTAAAGTATGTTTCAGAAATAAGTATTTTAAATGTTCTAATTTAATGATTTCCTCGAAAAGAATTTTATACACGCATTGATATTATATTAAAATGTTTGGTCAATGGTTTTCCGTATCGACTTTGAATGAAATACGATAGTATTTAAAAGATGAGAAAAGTGGATTTAGATGTGATAATGAAAATAAATGTATGATTTAAAGTATGATTAAAATGTACATGAATATGAGTATAGAGATTGTTTTTAAAAGCATTGGCTAGTACCCTCCCCTCTAGATACAATGATACAAATGAGATGAGATGAGATGAGAGGCCTTTGGGGCCCGTCTGAATACACATAGAGGTTTTGGGCCTTGTGTTTGGGCGATTTTCCCTTTTGGGGCATATGCACGCGCTATGATGGTTATAGAGATACAGATATGAGATACAAACAGATATTGAGATATAGATGACACAGATGATACAGATGAGATACATGTCTTTAGGGCCCGTCTAAGTACACACATAGACTTTGGGTCGTGTGCTTGGGCGCTTTTGTCCTTTGGGAACTAGATTATGCATGCACAGATATGATGAGATGTGAGATGGTACTTCTCTGTCTATCCATGTAGCTCCGGGGCGTGACGATACCCAGATAGTACGTCATTGCCCTTCCGTTGTGGTCTGGATATGACGAGATTATTCCTCCGAATACTTGTTTGGTGATGATTTTCATATTTGTGTATTCTATATGATATTGTGATATGATTTCCATGGTTATTTGGTACGATATTATATATACTTTCCATGGTTAGTAATATAATTTAAATGTTAAATGATTTGTTACTGGTTTCTTACATATGATTTGATGAAATTGTGTTTGGAAATGATATGATTATTTCTTTTAAAGTAAGAATTAATTTTCAAAAACTATTATTCACTCACTGATCTCACTGAGTTTTAAACTCACGCCATTTTTATTATATTTTCCCTCCCTCACCAGGAGGCTACAGATACACCAGACCGACCCAACGACTGTAAATATATTTTGAGTATTGACCACGTGATGGTGTTAGAAGATATAGATGTTTTTGTTAGGACATCTCAGTTATCTTGTTCTTTTGGGATTATATAATTTTGTTATATTATTCTTTTGGGATTAAAAATAAACTGAGATATTAATATTAGTTATAATATTATCTTTTGAGATTCTGGAGATATAAAATTCAGCATTTTGGTTGAGGATGCTGATCACTGGAGTTTGTTGTACATTTAATTATATTGAGAGTGCTTGTCTTACATATTTGTATATTGGGAGTGATATATATATGAAGGAGACTCTACCAAATTTTTGGCAGAATCCTTACTAATTAGATTATTATCAAGACTGTTTTGATAAAATTAGATTGACTCGCCTAAGGAAATTCGAGGTGGGTCGTTTTAGGATATCAACTGTAGCATCAAAATTTGATATCTTGTCTAATTTGTGAATGAAGTTTTACACAACATGAAATTTAAAACATATTAAAAATAAACAATATAAAGTGTTTCCTCTTTTTATTTTTTCAAAATTACCGTTGTCCTTTCTTCTTTTCATCATCTTCTTTAACCATTTCTTCTTCTTCCCTCGTTCTCACCATTAGCACTTTTTTTTTCTTTTTCACTTTCTTGGTTTTCTTAAATCACCTTAAATCTAACATTAAATTATACATATCAGTGTAATTAAAAACATAAGTCATTATATAAAAACAACAGTTTTTCACTACCAGATAGATCATAGATGTACCGCAAACTCAATATATAGATGTTTGGGCTGAAGGAATTATTTGAGAAAGATGTTTGGGCTCATCAATTGTATATTATGAGTCTTGTTCTCGTACAATTCTATGAGAATTGCACAATCAGAGCTTATAAGAACCTTCGACAACCATATAGGAATATAAAATCATTTTCACCGCCATATTTTTTTAATACGAACACATTTTTAAACTGTTCGGTTTAAAAGAATTACTTTTTGAATTAACTTTAAACCGTGCGGTTTAAAAGAGTTACTTTTTAAATGAACTATAAACTGTGAGCTTAAAAAAATTAAAAATTAACTTTCTTAAATCCCACAGTTTTAAAGTGTATCCGTATGAAAATAAAATGAGGACACTAACACTAGAGAATAACTATAAGAATATATATAATCATTTATCAAATGAACCAATAAAGCTCAAGTCTTAAAAAATAATAATGTAAACAGTTTTTCAAAGTGAACAATGAATTTTATTGTTTGCTTCATCTTTGCTATTGTTCGGGATAATAGATAAGGCTCTTCTTTGACCTTGTTGTGCTCATTTTTCTAAAGAGGTTTCAATGGTTCGATTATTTTATTTTAAAATTTTTAGGGTTGTTATCACCTAACAACTTTAAGAATTATACTATATTAAATCACTATAAGAAATATTGTAATATGTCATTTTACTATTAAATTTTTATAAAACCTATTATTTTATTACATTTCTATTAGTACTGTTTGTTAACTAATAAAATACTAATTTTACCTTTGAAGAAAAAAACTACACAAATTAGTAGAGGTATCAAACATTATATAGGAAAAATATCCACCGTCCATCCCCCTTTTTTTGAACTTTTAAAAAAAATACAATTTTTTTTACTGGAATCCACCTAAAGTTATATTTTATTTCACTTTTCCACTTTTGTTTGGAATCCGTTAAGAAAACTAATGGAAACTTAAAAAATGATGATTTTACCCCCAAAACAAAAATAACAATTTCACCCTAAAAATTACCAAAAATAATCAAATTAAATCTAAATATTTTTCCCATCGGTCAATAAAGAAATTAATTCAACAACCATCAAATTCAGTTTTTTTTTAAATATGTATGTAATTAGAATGCTAAATTATAATAGTAGCATTAAAAATAGTCCAATCTTGCAAACCATCAATTGAATTTAAAATAAATAGAGTTTTATTATTCATTGAGTTATAATCTCTAGTAGTTAAGATTTTTTTGTACTTCATTGACGTACCAATAATGATATTTATTATTAAATCTGATTATTTTTGGCATTTTTATGGTGAAATTGTAATTTTCATTTTAGGGGTAAAATAGTCATTTTTAAAGTTTTCGTTAGTTTTCTTAACTGATTCCAAACATAAGTGAAAAAGTGAAACACAATGTAACTTTCAGTGGATTTCAGTAAAAAAAAGAATTATGTATTTTTTAAAAAGTTAGAAAAAAATGGATGGATAGTGGATATTTTCCATATTATATATTCATAGGCTTATAGGGATTATTTTTAGCAACTTTATATTTTGACTTTATAATATTGTAATACTTTGTGTGTTATTTTTTTGACAAAAAAATTTGTATAAAGCGCAAAACTAGCATTTTACAAGTCAACTAACTAAAAATTTACTTGTTGAATAAAATTTGTTGAAAAGAAACAAATAATTATTAATGAGTCTATACGTCTTATCTTTAAAAAAAAAAGAGTAATTTTTTCTTTTTTTTTTGGGACATACTTTGACGGTATAAGGAAAACTTTATTAATAAATAAAAGAAAAGTACATCTAAAAAAAAGAATGAATATATTTTTATTATTTTAAATTATGTCTGCGAAATGTACAATTACTTAAAAGTCAAGATGCAGCAAATATAAACGCCATTATTCGAGAAACATTTGTAAAACAATAGGAAATGCGCCCTAAAACATATAGTGCACATGCTTTTCCAACATATAAATATGTAATATTATGTATACATAACCTTGTACTCACCACAAAACCATAAATTAATTTGAGCAGCTGTCGAAGAGTTTTTAAGTGCATTGGAGAAATAGTAAGCTTTACGTCCAGCGTCTTCTTGCATTTTTCCATCAGCCTTCATTAATTCAGCAGTTGTTAAAAGATCAGCAAACTACCCACTTTCATTTTGAAAACATGATTTTCTGCTATCTTTGAGTGCCGGATATACGGTATTACATATTATTATCATTTTTTTCCCCTTTGTTAAATCAGTTCTATGGATTAATTGGTCTTAGATGCTGCAGGGTGTGAAAGGTATAAAAGACAAGCAGAAATGCAGAAGGGAAAAGTAAAGACAATAATTAACGATGCCACCAAGCCACTGCATCAACTGGAGCTGATTGACACCTTGCAAGGACTTGGACTGGCTTATCATTTTGAGAGTGAGATAAGAAACATATTGCGCAATATCTACAATAAAAATTAAGATGACAAATGGAACAAAGAAAATGTGTGCGTGCATGCAAACTCTCTTGAATTTGGACTCCTCAGACAACATGGTTACCATGTTTCTCAAAGCAGTGAATGTGCATGCGTTTTCACTTTGTCACGCACATGTGATCTAAAATAATTACTCAAATACATAAATTTACGACGAGTTTATAATAGTATAATATAAATTTATCATTTTTGCTGTTTTACAATGTCGTAAACTTGTGAAAGTTTGTCTAAATCTTCGTAACTTCATCTAGGAGTTAATGTCGAATTTTAATTACGGATTGAAAATTTTTATCTAATGTATTTGCAGAGGTTTTTAATGGTTTTAAAGAGACGAAGAGTTATTTAATTAGTGATGATTTCAACGGAATACTCAGCTTGTATGTAGCCTCGTATTACAGCTTAATTAGAAGGAGAAAGCGTCATGGAGAAGGCCTGGCAATATATACAGCTTAAAAAACATACGATGATCAGCAACAGCAAGGATGTATTAGTAGCAGAGCAAGGGAGGCAGTCTTTGAAGCTCCCTCTCTGTTGGAGAGTGTCGAGGTTAGAGGCAAGGTGGTTCATAGATTTATGTGAGAAAAGAGAGGCCAAGAACCACCTATTACTAGACCTCCCTTAGTTGGATCCCATAGTTTACATGCAGTTTTTCGGGATGAACTTGAAGACATTTCGTATAGGTGCTAGCTAGGTACCCCTTAAAAGATAATTTGATATAGATTGAATAGCTGAAGAAAAATATTATTTGTTTTTCACACACTTTCTTTACATGATCTTATACAATTTATACAAAAATAAGGAGCTATTTTAGGACTATGTTATGGTTTGACATAGGAGTGTTTCGTATTAAATCCACGAAGATTATGATTTGAGAAAGTTTAAGCTAAAAATAATAGGAGCCGTTGTTGACAAGTCTTGAACTTGGTAAGCCTTTGGCTAAGGCTGAGCAAAATGCTAGATCGACTTTAAAATGACTTGATGAAAATTTATTCCTTCCTTTTGTAGAGTCACGGTTGCCTTGCTGTCATTGTCTTGATTGTGGTTAATTTGAAATTGATTCTTATCACCCATGCCATTCTCTGATTACTTTGACAGATAACTCAGATCTTGTTTTATCAAACTTAGTGGCCGGTTAGCAATCCAGCTGCCTGGCAACGATACCAAAAGCAATTTTTTTTTAAATAAAAAAAAAGGTCGATAAAGAGAGTGTTGCAGATGGGCTGTCGCGGGGAAGCAGCTGGCCTGCCACAAGTCAGTTCTTCAAACGGGTCCTTAGTCATATATAATATGTGTATAATGTTGCTTTTGATTAAATAATTAATTTGCCCAGAAGGTAGTGGAAGGATAAAGGTCTTGGAGAGAAATATAGCTTTGGCAGGAACAGGTTGATAACGTTCATCTTATGGAGAGCATGAGGTAGCGTTTGAGTCTCAATTCGCATACTGCAGGAGAATAATCACAATCACGATAGCTCTATTTGCAGTAATCAATGATATTTACAATGTCTATGGATCTTCTTGATGAACTTGAGCTATTCATTGATACCTTCGAGAGGTTTGAACGAACTTGTCTAAGGAGTCTAAATTCAGGAGGGCTTGCATCTAAAGTCTCTTTCTTCCATTTATCATCTTTATTATTATTATTTTTTTGAAAAGCATTTATCATCTTTATTATTAATTATAGATAAGCTAGATCTATAGTAGAGAGGTTGCGTCCAAAGAAGATAAATGGAAAGGATGAATAGTGGAGTCCTTTTCAAAGGCAGACATTCATACTTTTAAAATATAAATTGGGTTTTTTTTAAAAAATGCTGAATTCCCATTGCTCCTCAAATTGACCTCATACTAAGGATATTTCTTTTCTACAGGTGGGGCATCGATTGTGTTATGAAGAAGCTTCATACTATATGAATTTTTATTTTTTTCCTTACAACTTTGTTAGTGAATTAAATTTCCTTTCATTTATTCTCTTTAAATTAAATTAATTATGTTTGAAATACAAGTAACACAACCTAAGAGGGGGGTGAATTGAATTTTTAAAAATTATACAAAACAATTCGCACAAAAAATCAATCTAATGCCTTAATGAAATATAAAACAATAAATTCAAACAAGCATAAAAATAAAAGAGTAAGGAAAGAGAAAAACAAACACGCGGATTTTTATATGGTTCGGTAATCCCTGCCTACATCCACGCCTCCAAGCCAACCAAGCTCGAGGATTTCACAATACAAGCCTCTCAATACTTCAAGTTCTTATAATTGACTTCCAAGGTGTTAATGAACCTTTACAATTAAGAGATTATCTCTCCAATCTCTTTATTCCAAGTGTTTCTCACACTTATACACTCATAATTTGATAAGAAATGAAAATTACAATAAAAACTCTCTTTAAGAGTGAATATGCAAATAATAGCTCAGTAATGATTCAATCTATGATGATTTGTATTTTGAAAGCTCAATATATGTTATATGATCTTATATTTGCTTGCATTAGTTCTTAAAATGAAGTTGGAGTTGAGTTTTTATAGTTAAAACCAGAAAACTAGCCGTTATAAGCAAATTCCAATGCCTAAACGATTAGCTGCTCATGAATAGTGATATTACCATTATTTTTGAATTTTACTACAGTAACATTGTTCACTAAAATTATACTTTGGCTCAAAACTTTTTATAATTATATTAAGGCCCAAAACATCGTAAAACTTTACAGATAAGTTCAATTTCAGAATTTCCTAATAATAATTGTCTTTCTAAAACTTTTTGAAATTATAATAAGGCCCAAAGATACTATTATTTCGCAAAAATGTCATTTTCAACATAATACCCATATTTTTCAAAGTTCTCAAAATATTTCACTTTAATCCAAAAATATTTATAAATTATAGTATAACCCAAAATATTTCAAATGTTTATAAAACGTTTCAACTCTAAAATTCAATAATAATACTTATTAAAATCAAAGATTTTAAAACTTGCATTTGAGCCCAAATTACTCAAAACCTCAAGGTACTTTATCTTATAAAAATAAAACCTTTTAGTTTATAAAAAGTAATTAATCTCTTGAGCTTCTCAAGTGCTAAATCATGCATCAATTAAATCATACCGGCTTTATAAGAATTTATCACCCTAATTTGTCCGTTGAGTGTTTTGAACTTGATTTCACTTGATTCACTTGCATAAATATTACCCTTCAAAAACTAGTGAAAATATGAAATACAATATTTATTAAATCACTTAATACATGTGTTTGTTATCGTCAAAATTACATTATCTATAGCCCTTTAGGCTAACAATTTCTCCTTTTTTATGATGACAAACATTTCATGTATTTTGACATTTATACTCCCCCTTAATACATGGCATATATAATTGAACATATAAATCAAATTCAAAATACATGACCTCTCCCTCTTCATCATCAAAATTACTATAAATTCATGCTAAGACCAATAATATGTCAATGGTTAATTAAGAAACATATAATAACCAAACATCCAATTAACCATAAAAACAACCATGTAATCAAATCATCATCATATCCCAAAATAATTCAATGAGGCTATTACTCATTTTGTGCAAGCAAATATTTCGTCAGAGTCTCCCCAAGCATAAAAATAAAAGAGTAAGTGAAGAAAAAAAAACACATGGATTTTTACGTGGTCGGGCAATCCCCGCCTACGTCCACGCCTCCAAGCCAATCAAGCTTGAGGATTTCACTATCCAAGCCTCCCAAGCCTTAAAGTTCTTACAATTGACTTCCAATGTGTCAATGAACCTTTACAATCAAAAGATTATCTCCCCAATCTCTTTACCCCAAGTGTTTCTCACACTTATACACTCACAATTTGATAAGAAATGAAAATTACAATAAAAACTCTCTTTAAGAGTGGATATGCAAATAATATATCAGTAATGATTCAATTTATGATGATTTGTATTTTGGAAGCTCAATATATGTTATATGATCTTATATTTGCTTGCATTAGTTCTTAAAATAAAGTTAGAGTTGAGTTTTTATAGTTAAAGTTAGAAAACTAGCCGTTATAGGCAAATTCCAGTGCCCAGACGGTTAGCCGCTTGATTTATCCGGCTAGCCGCTTTACCATTATTTTTGAATTTTACTACAGTAATATTGTTCACTAAAATTATACTTTAGCCCAAAACTTTCTATAATTATATTATAGCCCAAAACATCATAAAACTTTACAGATAAGTCTAATTTTAGAATTTCCTAATAATTATTGTCTTTCTAAAACTTTCTGAAATTATGATAAGGCTCCAAGATATTATTATTTCGCAAAAAGGTCCTTTTCAATATAATACTCATATTTTTCAAAGTTCTCAAAACCTTTCACTTTAGTCCAAAATATTCATAAATTATAGTATGGCTCAAAATATTCCAAATGTTTGTAAAACGGTTCAACTTCGAATTTCAATAATAATACTTATTAAAATCAAACTTTGTATTTAAGTTCAAATTACTCAAAACCACAAGATACTTTATCTTATAAAAACAAAACCTTTTAGTTTATAAAAAATAATTACTCTCTTGAGTTTCTCAAGTGCTAAATCATGCATTAATTAAATTATATCGGCTTTACAAGAATTTATTGCACTAATTTGTCCATTGAACTATAAACTTTATTCTTGATTTCGTCGTTGTCTATTGAGTGTCTTAAGCTTGATTTCACTTGTATAAATATTACCCTTAAAAAACTAGTGAAAATGTGAAATACAATATTTATTAAATCACTTAATACATATGTTTGTTATCATCAAAATTACATTATGTATAGCCCTTTAGACTAACAATGTTTACGTGCATCGATGGTTGAGCATAATACAAGCCTACTTAGGGGAGGCCTAATGGTACCACAGTAGACTAGAACTGGAAGAGTAACTCAAGAATGGAGCGATATCAGTAAGATGCCCTACATTGATGCATACTTTTATGCTGCAAATCCAACAATAGAAAAGAACTCATTCATGATTTTCTCTCTTCAAGATGATTTGGCAACTTCATCGCCGTATATATATATTAAACGACAATTTCTACAATGTTTTCTTTTTCTTTTTTTAACTTTAATAGAATAGATAACAAATAGAATTCCGCAATGGATTGATTGAATTTTCTTTTTTTCCAAATAATTCGTTAGGAAGAGTTAGCGAGAGTGGATGCTTCTAAATCAATCGATTGTGTTAAGAATAAATTCTGATGTCTATGTCGATAGCTGAGTCAACAAGCTTGTTGAGTCATTAACCACATCAGCAATTAGTTACACGTGCAAAATAGTTCTTAGAGTTTGTTAATGTTTTCCCGCCAATAGTTTGTTATAAGTTGTTGAGATTATTCACATACGTTGATTGCTGTAGAATCTTCTAGACGTGTGTATAAAAAGCTTTGTAATTCTTCATTTTAGTTTTAGATTAATAAAATGAATTTAGTCTAATAAATTTTCTCTCGAAAGCTTTAGAAGTTTCCTTTCAACCAAACACTTTATTTTCTTTAACTTGATATCAGAGCCACTCTGTTCACAAGTGATGGCTTCTTCAAGCTCGAATCCTTTAACTGATGTTTCTTCTGGAACATCCTTTACTTTTACCACACCAATCAAACTTGATCGCACAAATTATACGATTTAGAAACAACAAATACTCTCTTCAATTCGTGGAAATGGTCTTAAGAGCTACATCGATGAATCTAGGCTCTGTCTAGATTAATTTCTTCCTAATAGATCTGGATCTGGTGAAGCAAGTGGAGAAGATCGTGAGAATCCAGATTATGTAACATGGAAACGTCAAGATCAACTTCTACTTAGCTAGATCATGTCCTCAATAAGTCTTGAGATTCTCAGTCTCGTGGTAAGCTTACAAACTTCTCTTGAGCTATGGAAAAATTTGGAAAAATAATTTGGATCAGAATCAATGGCTATGAAAGTTCATCTTAAAATGCTTCTTAGTAACCTAAGAAAATGATCTTTGTCTATGACTGAATATTTCACAAAACTTAGAACAATTTATGATGGTCTTGCTTTAGCTGGAAGTCCTCTAAGTAAGACTGATCTAATCACTCATCTTATCACTGGATTAGATCATTCCTATTATCTTGTTGTTGTTTACATTGAAGGAAATATGTTGACCATGGATCTGAGTGAAGCCTATGCTATGTTATTGACACACGAGGCTAGACTTGAAAACAATAAGAATGTTCACGCTAAAGAGGCTAAAAGCAACTCTATGGCTAATGTAGCTCAGATTGGGAACTTTCAAAAGAAAGGTAATGGTAATAATCACAATAATTGGAACAAAAATGGAGGTGGTAACTGGAATCAAAATTTTGCTGGTAGAGCTGGAGGATATCAAGGTCAAGGAAGAGGTAACTGGAATCAGAATTTTAATATTGGTAGAGGCTTTGCTGGTGGTTTTAATACTGGTGAAAATTTTAATAATGGAGGTTTTGTTGGTAACTTTAACAATGGAAATACTAATGTTGATGGCTTTGGCAGAGGTGGTTTTAGGGGCAATAGAAAGAACTGTGCTCAGGGAGGAGTTATGTGTCAGATTTACTTTAGGTACAACCATATTGTTGCTGACTGTGGAGACAGGTTTAATAAAAACTTTGCTCCAAGCTTTCCAGTTCAAGGCTATCATCCAAATCAGGGACCAAAGTTAGCTTATATGGCTACATCTAAGGGAGTTGCTGATTAAGGTTGGTATCTTGACAGTAGAGCTACCCATCACTTTACCAACTCAGTTCAGAACCTAACTAGTGGTAGGATTTATTTTGGCACAAATTCTCTACTTATAGGAAATGGCCAAGGTCTTCAAATCACACATATTGGCAATATATGTTTGTATATTTCGTTTGGTTCATGCATTCATCTTCATGATATCCTATATGTTCCCAGAATTACCAAAAATCTTATAAGTATTTCTAAGATTCTTTCTGACAATGACATTACAATTGAATTTTCATCTGATACTTGTTTTTTAAAGGACAAGGTGAAGGGAACACTGCTGGCTCAAGGGATTGTTTAAGGAGGGTTGTACAAGCTATTATCATATGAAGAATCATTTCTTTCTTTTGATACACCAGTCTTCCAACCAAGTTCTATGGTGTCGGTCTTTTCTTCCAAGCTTGGCAAAATCCGGGTCCGGTCCGGGTTTTGGTGTTGCCCGGGACCAGACTGGATAAGAGAAATGCAAGCCCGGACCCGGGTTAAAACTTGATTTTTCCGGGTCCGGTCTGGGTTGAGCCCGGCACCTTCCGGGTCCAAATTTTGATCTGGGCTTTTTAAACCCGCATGTGATAATTTCAATTTTTTCTTTCATTTCTCTAACAATACAAAGTTTAAAAAAGAAAATAATCAAATAAACTAATTCAATCTCAAACTTTAAAAAAGAAAATAGTCAAATACAAATATATAACACACTAACAATGTAAATTTTGCACAAATAAATAAATAAAATTCAACAACACAATAATCAAACAATAAATTTAAATAACATCCAACATATCATAAATTCATAATTGTATATTTATATATAATATATTTATTTTTAAAATTTATTAAAAAATCGGGTCCGGTCCGGGTTCTGGGTTTTTTTGTGTTGAACCCAGTCCCGGGCCCGAAAATATCTGGGTTTGAGAATTTCAAACAAGGGTCCGGTTTTTATATGTAAAACCCGGACCAGATTGGCCGGGTCCGGGCCGGGTTCGGTCCGGGCGGGTTTTTTTGACTCCTCTATTTTCTTCTCATCAAATTTGTGTTGATCCTTTGTTTGTGAAAATAAAGTCCAGTTTTCCAGTAAGCTTTCATGCTTCAAGTAATGTTTCAGTCAGTCTTTTACATTATAGACTTGGTCATCGAAGCAAGCATGTTGTTCAAACTCTTTTGAAAAACAATTATATAAACATTACTTGTGATAATAAGCAAAAGCTTGAATTTTCTAATGCCTGTCAACTTGATAAACTACATCAATTTCATTTTTCAATAACCGAAATCAAATCAAAACATCCACTTAAATTAATCCATACTAACCTTTGGGGACTAGCCCTTGTACTTTCTATGAAAGGCTATAAGTATTACATTTCTGTTGTTCATGACTACACTAGGTACTACTGGATCTTTCCTCTTATGCTAAAATCAGATGCCTTAGTTACCTTCAAAAACTTCAAAACCCTGGTAGAAAAACAGTTAAATCTACCTATCAAAGCATTACAATCTGACATAGGGGTAGAGTTCAAAGCTTTTACCTCTTTTCTTTACCAAGATGGTATCCAATTTAGGCACAGTTGCCCTCACACACATTATCAAAATGGTGTAGTTGAGAGGAAGCATATGAACATTGTTGAAACCGGATTAACCCTCCTTGCTCAAGCCCAAAAACCTGTTTCTTTCTGGTGGAAAGCCTTTCACACAGCTTCTTATCTCATTAATCAAATGCCAACAATAGTTCTAAACAATCAGTCACCTTATCAAAAGTTGTTTCAACAATTACCAAATTATGATTTCTTTAGAGTTTTTGCCAGTGCTTGTATCATTTACTTAAACCATATAATCAATACAAACTTGACTCTCAGTCTCAAAAGTGTTTGTTTATAAGTTATAGTCCTCTTCATAAGGGTTACAAATGTCTAGATAAAACAGGAAGAGTGTTTATTGTCATTCAATGAACATGAATTTCCTTATCCTGGATTAATTCTCTCTTCTAATTCTTCATCATAGTCAGTTTAAATTTCTTCTCCTTCATTTTGTATTCTTCATGACAGTAGCTCACCACAACAGCCTCCAATACCATCATTAGTTCCAATAATGCCACCAACTCCAAACTCTCTTTTCTTACCACAAATAAACACTCCTCCTTCATCATTCTCTTTAAATGCTCATTCTCATACATGTATCCAAAATTCATCAATAGCCTCTCCTCAACCATCCTTGTCAATAGTCCATACTCATCCAATGATTACAAGAGCCAAAGCAAGAGTTTTCAAACCTAAAACATATCTTAAAGCCACTCAAGATATTGAACCAACCAATGTCAAAGTAGCCTTAACAGATCAAAAATGGTATATGGCCATGACAAAAGAGTTTCATGCCTTGAAGATCAATTAAACATGGACTCTTATGCCAGTTGAATCAGCCACCAAAATTATTGGAAACAAATGGGTGTTTAGAGTTAAGTATAACCCAAATGGAAGTGTTTCTAAGTATAAGGCATGATTAGTTGCAAAAGATTTTCATCAAACCTATGGTGTGGATTTCTTTGAGACTTTTAGCCCTGTTGTAAAGCCTTGTACCATTAGAATTATTCTAAGCCTTGCAGTGATGAACCATTAGACCATAAGGCAACTGGATGTAAATAATACATTCCTAAATAGTGTACTAACTAAAGAAGTTTTCATGCATTAGCCTGAGGGATTTATTGATCCTCAACATCCAACTTATGTTTACAAGTTAAATAAAACCTTATATGGCTTAAGCAAGCACCACGTGCATGGTATGATAGATTAAAAGGCTCTCTGTTGCAGTGGGGTTTTTAAACTTCTAGATCATATACCTCTTTGTTTCTTCAGCTCATTGGTTCAGATATTTTAGTCATTCTCATTTATGTAGATGATATCTTAGTTACTGGCTCTAGAAGTGCAAAAATAGAGAGAATTATTACACTTTTTGGTTCTGAGTTTCCTCTTAAAGATTTGGGTGACTTCAACTATTTCCTTGGGTTAGACGTTACTCCATCAAGTGCTGGGTTCCATTTCTCTCAAACAAAATATGTTGGAGACATCTTAAAGAAGACTCACATGCTTGACAGCAAAGGCCGTAATACTCCAATGAGTGTAGCTGATAAGTTGTATAAAGATAAAGGTAAATTGTTTGAGAATTCTTCTCTTTATAGGAGTGTTGTTGGATCCCTTCAGTATATAACCTTGACAAGGCCTGATGTTACTTTTACTGTAAACAAGTTAAGTCAATTCTTGGCTGCTCCTACTGTGCTTCACTGGCAGGCCTGCAAAAGGGTTCTTAGGTATCTTCAGTGTATAACTACTTATGAGATTCAATTTTACAATTCAAAATCACTTTCTCTCACACCCTTCTCAGATGCAGATTAGGGCTATGACCTTGATGACAGAAGATCTATTGGAGGCTACTGCATTTTTCTTAGACCTAATCTTGTCTCTTGCTCATCTAAGAAACAAAATGTTGTTTCTCGATCATCAACTACGTCAAAATATAAAGCCTTAGACTTGACAACTTCAGAAGTATTATGGATTTCATATCTGATGACAGAAGTCTTATATGAGAGCTAAGCTCAATGTCTGTCCCAGACCTTGAGCTTAAGGGGGCATGTTAAGAATAAATCATGATGTCCATATCAGCAGCTAAGTCAGCAAGCTCGTCGAGTCATTGACCACATCAGCAATTAGTTGCACATGCAAAACAGTTCTTAGAGTTTGTTAATGTTTTCCCGCCAATAGTTTTTTATAAGTTGTCGAGATTATTCACATGCGTTGATTGCTGTAGAATCTTCTAGAGATGTGTATATAAAGCTTTGTAATTCTTCGTTTCAGTTTTAGATTAATAAAATGAATTCAGTCTTATATATTCTCTCTGAAACTTTAGAATTTTCCTTTCAACCAAACACTTTATTTTCTTTACCTGATTATTATAAGCATGAAATTAATTGGCACCTCGAAGAGGAAGTAGCCCGTGACCACATCAATGATTTAGTTAGACGGACTTGGAAGAAGGTAAATGTAAACAGAGCTTATAAAGATTCTCCCTTATCTCAAACTACAACTGAATTATGTTGAATCTTGTAAGAAGTCTCATTTTTATGCTTATACATACAGAGGACTATGGTGTTCAAAACCAAGAGACTATGGATACATTGCTTTTTCAGCATATTTTAGAGGACAAAGACATGGTTTTCATATCTTCTACACTGAAAGCTAGCTGATGAATATATGATGGATTCTACGGACAGACTTCATGTTGCTTGAGAATAATTAAATAATTAGTTTGCTGACTTAAATTGTGAAACGATAGAAATTGTTAATTATGTTATTCTACTCGATATTCAAGCATACATATATGGACTGATTATAGCTTTTAAGCGATTAAGGTATTTTACCCATGGAAACACCCGTCAAAAGAACAAAACAGACTATCAAAACACAAAATAAGCAAAGATCTCATTCCATTTTTCTGGGTTAAATTATTTGAAGCTACTTTATCTTTTAATATTTCTGTCGTTTCTACGTACTACAAGAAAATGATCCTGTGGCCACGATTTTTTTAGCCATGAAGCAAAATTTACGGTCTATAACGACATTTTGCCATGAAGATATTGTATTGTAGCTAAATTTTGTGAGCAAAATTGTAAATATTAAAATAATCCATTTGCCACAAATAGTTTATAGCTAATTACTATTTTTTAGCCATGAATATGAAATTCGTCTCTAAATTTTGCATGCGCGTTGAGAAACTCTGCACCTTTCAGTTAGCCACGATATTAGTTACGAAAGTTTGCGACTAAAGATTGCAGTTTTAGTCACAAAATTTTTGTCACTGATCAATATCATAGGCCACGAAATGACTTTGTAGCTACATGTATTGGCTTTGGCCGCAAATACTTTTGTTGTTAAATAATTTTATCAGCCATGAAATCAAATCTTGGGTATATGTTTGCATGTAGTCACAAAATATTTGTCACAAAAATAAAAATATAGGCAATAAGTTTATTCGTGGTTGTACAATGCTTTAGCCACAAAAAGTCGTAGCCAAAATGTACTTGGTTAAAATTTGAAATTAATTCATGCTTTTTGTTAATATTAAAAATATTTTTTTATTAATTGCAACAAATTTGCTATTAGGGAAGTGAAGGGTTAGAAAGAGTTCTGGAAAAAAATATAATATTTAGATAGAATAAATATTATTTTTTAGGTAAATATATTTTTATAACTTATTTATAACATATTCATAATATATTTCTAATAAATTATTACCTTAGATAGTGTTACTTATATTATACATTAGGCTAACATGAAATTATTGTCTTAGATTGAGTTACTTATATAATATGTTAGGCTAATGAGAAATTATCTTAGATTGTGTTAATTACTTATATAACTAGTTAGGCTAATTAATACTAGCATAGTTAAAGAAATTGAATATTGTAACATTGGTGTGTACACATATCCATATAATAATATATACTTCATTTTATACACATTTGAACTTATAGATGTTGAATTGTTTGTTTGTATTAGCAATTAACATAATAAAAAAAAAAGGTCATTGACTATTACTTTTCGTCGTCCGCACTTCGTTGCCCTCATATAAAACAAAAAGATATTGTTGAGAAAGAGAATTCGTCTAGAAGTAGCAATCACTTTTGTACAAATATACATCGCCTTTTTAAGTGAACCCAAGAAACAATTTAATTGTCAAAAAGCATTAGCAAATATTAACACCCACAAATATATACAAAATATCGTTATTGTACTTGACTAAAAACAATAAATTTAAGTACCAATTCTTAAAATATTCACTACTTGTATAAACATAAATACAAAATAATTATTGTTTTAATAAATAAGACAATTCTATTAAATGGCATATTTATTATAATATTACCTTCAAAAAAATACTTGTTACTAAGGAGGTAGATGTGATTTTATTAATATAACATTAAGTAAATAATCTTATTTTATTAAAAATAATAATTTTGTTAAAGAAAATATAAGAGTTTTTTAGTAGGCATCAAAATAATAAAAGCGGCAATTTATCATGCCAAAACTTAACCCATTTTTTTGAAAACCTAAGCTTCACTCGTAAGTTTCACTGAAATCTCTCACAAGTTGCTGACAAAACTCTCCTCCCAAGTCATGATGGACCCTTCAATCTATCTCTGAATCCTCCCTCATCTTCTAAAGCAACCAAAAATCCTTTTTTCTATCTCGGTGCCAATTTCATATATGCTCCTCATTCTAATTTCAAATCCCAAGTCTTTGATGATTCTATAATTTCATTATTTATAAATTCTTCAATTAATTTATTTATTTGGTATTTTATCTTACTTCTTATGTCTTTTTGTATTTGTTATTGCAAAGAACAATAATTATTTGATCGATGGTTCATGCATAATTTAGGTGGGTCACGTTTGTTTTCTTGTTTTTTCCCTCCTATTGACATAGAATTTCGGTCTTATGGGCAAGGAGTTCTTTTTTTTGTGTGTATCTAATCTTTATTTAGTAATTAAGATATTGTAGGAGTGAAGATGAAGTGGGTCTCTGTACAAATTGAGTAAATTAGATGGAACTAGGAAACCTAATTTTGAATTGTGTTTCGTTCCTGAAACTAGATATATTAGTTTATACACTTAATTATTTTTTTTCCTTTTGCAATTGTTGGGTTATTAACTAATATTATAGAAACTTCTATGTGTCACCTTTAAGAGAAAAGAAATTTTCTTTGTCGAAATTATTTAAGTTTCAGACTTTTTGTTGTCAATCATTTCTAGGTTAATTATTTTATTAATTTGATATTTGGTTCTCTTAATTCCATTGTTGCCACTGCTTCCTTCTAGTTAATGTTTTCGGTTCTAGCATAGTCAATTTTATACATTTCAATAAATAAATATTTAGATAAATAAAAAGCATAGTGAATTATGCTAGATATACAATGTAAGTAATAGAAATTCATCTTTTCAAAAGTCTAAAAGAACGAGTTTATGATTCTGTAAGTGGCAGTTGTTAGGAAATTGGTGGTGAAGCAGACACGCAATTAAAGTAAAATTGTAAGAAAATAAAGAACAAGTGTAAAAGAGGACACCAGAAATTACGTGGTTCGGCTTTTAGCCTACGTCCACGGGCAAAGACAAAAGAAAACTATTTCACTAGTGAAAAGGAGTTACAAGTATTGTAGTATTTTAGCTCACTTCCCAAAACCTCAATACACCCAAATTCTCAGAACACTAATAGCAAGAGCTTATAAATTCAAGCTCAAAACTCTCTCTCAACTCTCCAATTCTCTCTATGGAATTGAATGAAATTGGATGCAAAATGAGTTAGGGAGCTCTCCCTTTTATAGCCAAAATTTTGGCTCTTTTTTTTTAATGAGTTGGTCAACACAGCACTAGTTGTGCCGTGTTGAATGGATGGCACCGGCCATCTAGATGGCCGGTGCCAACCTTGACCTTTGACATTCTTCCACTTGGAGATTAGATTGAGAATCAATCAATCTTTACACCATCCTTTCTGCTTCGCCATAATCATGTTGCCTACGTTTCTGCTAGGCCACAAGAGGATCTACTCCATATAAACTTATCAGTATTTATCGGCTTGGTCAAAACATCTGCTAGATTTTCTTTGGTATGGATTTTCTGTACATCCACACTTCCATCTTCTACTACTTCTCGAACGAAGTGATACTTGTTGAGTGTTAGAAAATGCATATTTATAAAGGAGAAAATCGTTATTTTACATATCAAGTATTACTAACAACCCTTACTTTTATGTGTTTAAGTTTCTTGTACTTTAATTATGTGTATTTTATTTTAATTAAGTATTTTATATATTTTAGGAGTATCATAGTCATTTCACAATAAACAAGAGATCAAATGGCAAAACGGATATCATTTTTGAACTCAGGACGGTCGAAAACCTTAGAAAGAGTATAAAAAGAAAAATGACATTGTTCACATATACGGTACTATTCATATGTACGGATACTGTCTACGTTACTGTTTACGGCACTGTTCTCATAGACGGACCGATGATGTGGCATTGACCGATGAGGTGACATGATCCTATTGGACTAAAATTCTTATGTACTGTTGATGGTGACGTGGCAGCATATTAGTGGACCAAAAACTGAGCGTATGGTACATGCAACACAGGGGATTATTTACTGTGCAAACTGCATTACTGTTCAACCCGTGTGTAAACTGCGTTACTGTGCAAACAGTTGTCAAACCACATATTGTTCACGCGTACTGTTGACTGTACTGTTGACTGATGACGTGGCGCAATCCTGAGCGTCCAAACTGTTTTTGATCCGATGGCCATGATTTACTCGATATAACTATGAAAAGGGGGCCTCCCCCCCTAATTTGTTACCTTTGAATCCATTTTTGGGATCTATTTTCTGTAATTCTCTCTCTATCTTGTATTTTCTACGTATTTTAATAAATTTCCATTTTGCCCCTAGTTCAACTATGAGTGGCTAATTTTCTTTCAAGCTTGGGTTGAAGGTGAAGTCTCAACATGCGTCATGGGCTTGATTTGGTAAATTTATTTTCTCTTCCCCTCTAGTTTTTGTGGATGTTTTGACTTCTCGTCGACAAATAATACTAATCTTGTCTAGTACTGCCCTGGTTTCATCGGCACCCTAGTATAAGATTGTTATTATTTGGCACGATAAGCCCTTAGCACCATATTTATTAGAGCGTGATTCATGAGGTGTGAATTCCCCTCTCATGATTTAATTGGTATTAATAAGGAATATTTAGTCTATGATGCATGTTGATACGGATCTAGATACCCAAGTACGTCATTTTATTAGAATTCTCTACAATTTATTCTTGCTATTTCAATTCCAATTTCAGAATTTATTTTAAGTTTTAGCATATTCTAAATCATTTTCCACCTTAAATCCAATCACACATTCACTAAATTAATTTTATATATAATTAAAATCCACTTCCTCGTGGGATCAACACTCGTCACCATTGATCTATACTACAACAGATTCGTATGCTTGCGAGTTCAATAAAATTTACACAACAAGTTTTTGGCGCCGTTGCCGGGGAGGTAAGTAATTTTAATTCATAGAATTAATTTTTGTGAATATTTCCATTTAATTGTTTTCTTGTATTTTTTTTTAAAAAAAATGAATCTACATTTAAAGGTTAGTATTTCTTTTCTTTTTCTCTTCTTTAAAATTTTATAGTTTAATTTTCAATTTATTTTCTTTGTAATTTTTTTATCTTATTAATTTTTTTAGTTAATTTATTTCACGTATTTTTTGTGTGTATTTTTATAGTAAAGTTGTAATAGCGCAATAAGGTTAGTATCGTAATTTCTCCCTCTTCTTTATTTTTATTTGTTTTGTTCCCATCTTTATTTTTTATTTTATTTGTTTTGCATGCATGGTCGTAAGTCATTATTACCTAATCTTGAACCTATAGACCTTGAACTTGAGAAAAAACTTCGCACACACAAAAACATTAAAAATAAAATGGATTTGCAACCACAGGAGAGGCCATTTAAGGATTACTTCAGTCCTTTACCTAATTTGAGCACATCATGTATACGATACCCAAATGTAGCTGCTAGGAGTTTTGAATTAAAACCTAGTGTGCTAAATTGTCTCCCCACATTCTATGGCTTAGAAAATGAGGACCCGTAAAATCATTTGAATGATTTTTTCTGATAGATGGCCGGTGCCAACCTTGACCTTTGACAACAGTCACTTCATCTAATTTTTTTCTGATAGATAAAAGTTGGATGCATCTTAAAAACAGACTTTTTGAAGAGTAGATTGTTGGTGTTAACTCATTCATTGAGGTTGCCAAAAAATGTGTGGATCAAAATAATCAAGTTTGATGCCCATCCCGAAAATGTCAAAATGCTTTTTTTCTGCCTTTGGGTGTAGTTGAAGATCATTTTAATAAGCCGACTATTTCATTTAGTTATCAGAGATGGATTTTTCATGGGGAATATTACAAATCTGGTTCTAGTAGTAGATCAAACGTAATAGGGATGGAAACTAATATTGCTAGAGATAAAAATATTAATAATGTTGAAGGAAACGATGAGATGTATGATACATTGCATGACGTATATGGTCTACAAATACGCACAGAGGAATCTACCTTGGGGAATATTACATTTCCACCTAATACCAAAGAAGGGCAAATTGATGGACTTGCTAGTTTACCAGGTACAAATTTAAATATAACATGATTTCATTTCTCATATGTTGTTTGTTGAGAATTGTCATTTGAGAAGTCCATTTTTAAAGATAGCAAGACCAAAATAAGTACAACTTGCATAAGATATACCTAGTGTTAAGTATGGTAGTTGAGATTTTGATAAGATGGATATGGGTGTGTGATTTTTATACTATGTTATTTCTTAGGTTTGAATTGTAAATTTGGGCTAACATTGACTTCAATATTTTCTTTTGTGATTCTCTCTTTGTATTTGATTTGTGTTTTCTAACTACATAATATGTATGTATTATTTCTTTCATTAATAAAAAAAATAGAAAGAATGTATATATGGTTTTTTTTATTAATAAAAGGAATGTAGTGATGATGGTGGTAATGAACCGGTAGCAAGTGTTTTTATTTTATTTTATTTTATTTTTTGGAAATTACCAAGTTATTTAGAATCTAAAGATAATGAATTTGATTTTTGTAACTAGCATATATAGATAAGTTTAAAAATTGTTGGCCATGTATATTATATTCACATTAGTATGTTATTGCTTTTTAATTTATTTATGAGGTCAAAAGCTACATAAAGTATAAATTGTCATGCTAAAAAATACAATATGTAAACCTTAAATGTTTCTAGATTCTCTAAATTTATTATCTTGTTACATCAAAAACTCCCATATAATCATCATGAGGGTTCTAGTCATTTATTGTTCTAAACTAAATGTAAGAAAAATATGGAAAATAGACAAAAGCTCCCGTATAATCATCACGAGGGTCTTAGTCATTTATTGTTCATCGTAAGGAGAATTCCAAGACATTTAAAAAAAATGATATAATATGTATTTTTTTTTAACAGCATAACGAGAGCAACAAAGAGCAAATTTCTCTGATTTATCTCTTTCTACTCACTATAGTGCTAGGAAAGTATTGGGTCAATTCTGAGGCATAAACAATATATGTAAGATTTTTATTTATTTTTTATATTTAAAATTTTAACATTATTTAAATTATTTTAAACTGATCATGTTTTCTTTGTTATCCCTATTTAAAGGAGAAAATGATCGAACTTCAAGTAGGGGTGCGCATTGGTTCTATTCGGTTTTGGAATAAATTTTCATCTGTTTAGGTTCGAAAATTAAAAAAATTGTTTGGTCCTTACAAAAATAAAATCCAAACCAAAACCAATAGGTCAGTTTTAGTTCAATTTCGATTCTCGATTTCAGATCGGTTTCGATTCTTTTAACGGTTTAATTTAAGCAATTGATTTTTCGGTTCAGTTTGGTTTTCAATTTGATCTTTTAGATCATTTTTTTATTTCAAATCTTGTGTAATAATTTCCTCATTTTCAAAACATGTATAATATATTTAGAGCATGTACAATCTACAATTTCATCAATTAATCTACAATTGCATCAATTACTACTACACCATCACCACTACGAAATCATTCATCATCATCACCAAATTAACTTAATATAATCCATAACATAAGTCCATAACAACATAAAAAAAAAATCCAACAATGACACAAAACAAAATAAAAGACTGTCAAATACCCAACAACATCTAGGCAACATTTATAACCATAAGAAACTATTACAAAATAAAAATTAAAAATCAACCATAAGAAATTCCATTACTTTGCTCTCCCCTTTCCCACCAACTTTTTCCAACTTTAATAACTTCCAACATCCACACTTCCCAACTTAAATCTGTTAGCTTTTATAGCTATATATATTGATTTTGATGATAACAAACCACATGTATTGAATAAACAAAGATTTGTGAATTGTGTTTTATAATAAGAAAATGAGGCTATAAAATCAAAGTGTTTTGGACTAAAATAAATGTGTTTTTAAATCTTTGATTTTATTTTTGAATTTCGAATTTGGACTTAAATGACAAGTTTTGAAATCTTTGATTTTAATAATTATTGTTATAAAATTTCGGACTTGGATATTTTTATAAACATTTGAAATGTTTTGGGCCATACTATTATTTATGAATATTTTGGACTAAAGTGAAAAGTTTTGAGAACTTTGAAAATATGGGTATTTTGTTGAAAAGGGCTTTTGTGCAAAATAATAAAATCGTTAAGGCTAAATCATAATTTCAACAAGTTTTGGGACTCACAAAGTAATATTTATAAATTCTGAAATTGGACCTATTTGTAACATTTCATAACGTTTTGGTCCATAATATAGTTTTACAAAGTTTTGGGGTTCAAATGTAATTTCAGAAACTATTTCACTGTAGCCGTCACTGTAGCAGTTACTGTAGCAACCGGCTAACCGGTTATCAAATCCGGCGAACCGGTTTCGGGCAGAATGTGTGCAAAACGCAAGCGGCGAACCGGTTGTGAAATCCGGCAAACCGGTTTTCTGGGTTTCTGGGCAGAACGGAACCAAATCGAAAGCGGCTAACCGGTTCTTGACATCCGGCAAACCGGAAACGGGCAGAATGCAACCAAAACGCAAGCGGCTAACCGGATTCGACAAACGGCAAACCGGAAGTTCGAAATTTCAAATTGTGTTTGTAACGGTAACATCAAGCGGCTAACCGGATTCCATATCCGGTAAACCGGTTCCGGCCAAAAATGAACATAACGGCTAGTTTTTGAGTTCAAACTATATAAACTCAAAACCATTTTCATTTTTGGCAACTCAAGCAAGCATAAACAAGTGCACACAACATACATTGAGCTTCATTTTCGGAAATCATCATTTGTTGAAACATCATTGTTCTTAAATTTGTATATCCACTCTTAAAGAGAGATTGAGTGTTGTATTTTTCATTTCTCAAATTGTGAGATTACAAGTGTGGGAAACACTTGGGGTTAAGAGATTGGGGATATAATCTCTTGTTGTAAAGGTTCATTGACACCTTGAAGTCAATTGTAATTGGTTGAAGCCTTGGAAAGGCTTGGATAGTGAAATCCTCAAGCGGGTGAGCTTGGAGGCGTGGACGTAGGCGGGGATAGCCGAACCACGTAAAAATCCTTGAGTTCGTTTTTCTCTTCCCTTACTCTTTAATTATTGTGCTTGCATTAAATTTATTGTTTTCGAATTTATTAAGGCATTAGATTAAATTGTTGTGTGGATTTGCTAGGATAAATTTTAAAATTCCAATTCACCCCCCCTCTTGGGTTGCACACTTGTATTTCAAAATCTACACAAATAAAATTGAAATGAGTAAAGTAAACATAAATATAACTATAAAAATAATATATCAAATTTGTATAACTGATACCTTTTATTGAAATTATTAAAGTAAACATCACTCAATCGCTAATTGGTCCTTGGTTGCTTGTGCTTGTTGTGCTGGCATTGGTCTCACAAATTCTACAAAGAGATAAAATAGATGTATGACAATCAGTATTTATAATATTGAATACTACAAATAAATTATCAAAAGTTAACAAAATTATGTTATTACTTGCTTCAACAACTTCATAAAATTTAGTTTCTTCCTCGATTGGCTTTATTATGCGATCACCAAAAAGAGTCAAGATTGCAACCCCTAATATTAAATGCCGACTCTGAAGCAATGGTGGAAACTGGAATTACCAAAATATATTTGGCAACCTAAGACAAAATTGGATACTTATGCCAATTCAAACTCCAATTCAAAATATCAAAGTTGTCTTCATCATCTCCGTTTTATCCGACAAATATCTTTCAACCTCATTTTGCCCATCGTAGCCATCTTGTGTACTTGCTTTCATCTTTTTATAGGGTAATTTTCAGAAACCTCCCCTTAGGTTTGGGGCATTCTCACATTGATACAATGTATTCATGTATTCTCAGTGACCTCCCCTCACGTTAGTATTCTCATTCTTAGACTGTTTGTTGACTGACAAAATGTCTAAAATACCCTTGACTTAAGAAAAACATATTTTTCATGTTAAAAACAATGCATTGTTGGTTGATAGCATTATATCTGTTTTGGCGCCAAAGGCTATAAACACAATAAAGTTACCAGATCGTTCTCATCCATTCCCAAAATAATTTACAGCTGAATTAGCATAAAAAAATTAAAAATAAATTTAGAAATTATAATTGGTACTGCCAATATTTATTCTTGTTGGCTATATAATTAGTCATTGCCAAGCTCAACAAACAACAAAACCTCTGCTACTCATAACTAAAGCTTTCTTCTTCCTTCAACATTATCAAAACATCACTATCAATATCCTCTCATACCTCCATATCAACCATGCATCTACAAACTCTTCAAAAATCATTCAAATCTCACCACTTTCCAATCATTATTCAAAGTTGGAACACCTATGCATGTCAATGTATTCTCAAAGAACACTCTTGTTGCCAAATCTGCTGTTGTAGGATTAACTATCGACTATCTCTTTAGGCTTGGGTTAGTTGCCCTTTATTAATAAAAATATCATATTAATATGCAATTTATAGTGAATATAAGTCATGGAAATATTGTAAACACATACATAAGTAAATTCAAGCAATCGTGGTTCTACTCGTTAAACACTGTTATGCTGCAAAACATACTACAATATACTTGATTTCAACAGTAGAAGCAACTTATATTCTATTCAATCTAACAACATTTTGCAAAAATTTTAATGCAAAGAGACTACGTATAACATAACTAAGATTTTATTCATAACAGAAATAACAAGTTATTGCCAATCACCAAGTCATTGCAGTTGATCTATCACAAAATTTATCTCTTTTTTTCTTGTTTTAACATTATGGAACTATTACTTTATTATTTCAATGTACACCAATATTAAGCCCTATCATGCAGCTTCATTATTGACACTTTTTATTGATGAAATTAAAACTGATGAACAACCAAAATAAAACATTTATATGAATCTTAAAGACTAAACACACTGACCCAACACAAAATGGTTGGCAACCATGTAACACTATAGAACACAGTTGATGAAAATAACCTTTTAAATGAATTTTGTATTAACATGTTGATGCATACATATATAATCTTACAACTTTATGGAAAATCACACTAAATATGAATAGAATCTTGGATTTTCTAAAACTAAAAAATCTCAATAATAGAAAAAACTCTAATGTCCTTAAATATTACACTTACTCCTAATGGTTATAAATTCAACAAAGGCATGTCAAACACCAAAAATCTATCCACGAAAAGGATTGAAGCATTTTCTTGTATAGAATACTAATTACAAACTTCAATTTATTTTCAACATGCATTTAGGTTACTCCATTGACTACAACTAACATTAATTGATGACAAAAATAAGAAGCATTAGCCATATTCTCAATCAATTTTGAAGATCCATTTTCATATTTTACTCAACTCATCAACAAAGCAAACAAAAAATAACATGCACTAAAAGCTCTTCATACATACCTCATATGTGGCTTGGAAAAAAGTAAGGTATTGACCGGTAGCCCACGAAACTCACTGGTTGGTACTCTCTGACCTCGCGACCTTAAATCGTTCATCGCCCGTATTGGAGTCCTCAACTTCACCGTCATGGTCCTCAATTTATGGGCAAAGTGCTTGATGAAAGTATAAGAGAGAAAATGAAATAGATTTTAAGCTTGGTTGCTTCGGCTTTGGCAGAGGAAAAAGATGAGAACTTTTCATTTTGTATTAATATTTATTGAGTAAAAGCATGTTTCAGTATACAGGGTATAAAAGCATGTTTCAATTTATTACCCTATGGATATTAACAAAGTTCAAACCAATTTCAAAGCCCAAGGTGAAAATATTAAATTTGTTTGAATTTTTTTATTTTTAATTTGTTTAATTACGATCCTACCCTTGCCTACTTAACTTATATGAAATGGAATATTAACATAAAGAGAGGTCACTGAGAATACGTGAATATAATCTATCAAGGTGAGAATACCCCAAACCTCAGGGGAAGTTTCTGAAAATTACCCTCTTTTTATATTGTGCAAAATGATCTGGAGAACTAGAGTCACCATACTCACTAATCCCACTACTCTAAACCATGCAACTAGTCTTACAAGCACTATTTGAATCACTAAAATTGTAGCTTTGATAAAGCTTCATCAACAGCTCTTTAAGGCTACTACACAACTCTTCAACCTTCTTGATATCATACAAACTATTAAAGCACGATGTAACAAAATCCATTTTACATTAAAGATCAAGTACTACTGCTAATATCAACTACATGTTGACCTTCTCTAAATTATCGCCCTAATATTTGACAAACTTTGATATCATAGGTTTGACCATGTAACTTAACAAAACATCATCACGATCATCAAGAGACTTCAAATGAATTTGAACTTTCTACATTTTATTCAAATAATTATTCGTAATCATAAATTTAGAACTATTAAATTTCAAGGTCACACCATAAAAGACCAATAGAAATTTGGCTAACCTTATTACATTGTCCTAATCATCTTCCATCGGTGGCCCCACCCTGTATTTTTCATTCTTGTTCTCATCCCCTCCATCAGCTCCAAATCAATTAACATAATGTTCATCTTCGTCTTTTAATCGATCAAATGTTTGTTTTCAAATTTCAATACAGTTCTCAATATCAAGAATGTTAAATTCCACCTAGTCTGAACATCTAACAGCATAAACTCACTGTATGATATTCTTTTCCACATCAACACAAGCTTTGAATTTTTGCAACCTCAATGGAGAAGATCCAACATATTTCACTGCATTATGAATCCTATTTATTGATGTCTTCACTGCATCCAACCATCCTTTGTAATTAAATTTGTTAAATATGCTAAACATCTCATATGCAAATACGAACCATTTAAAGTCAATGAATCCCAACTCCAATTTCCTAACTTCTTCTTCAAATAATTGACCCTTTTTTCATTAGCACTTGCATTTTCCATAATAATCGTGAACAAGCTTTCAATGACCCAATCAATCATACACTTCTCAATGAGCTTCACAATGGCCTCTCCTTTATGATTAGAAATGGGTGTAAAATTGTAAAATTAAGTATTCTCTTATACAACTCCCATTTTTTGTTAATAAAATGTGTTGTTATCACCATGTAATTACATATCTAAATTAAATTCCAAGTATCTATAATGATATATACCCTTTAACGATTTACAGTGAACATTCTTTTCAACATCTTCTTCTCATTCTCATATAATTAAAGAATATCCCTTATAATTATCCTCTATGATGGCACATCGAATTTTGGACAACAAGTAGCCATAAACTTTATAAACCCCTCAACCTCCACAAACTTAAAGGGCAACTCATCTTTAATAATCATTTTTACAAGTGTCTTCCTACAAGCCTCTTTACTAAAACATATAGAAACAAACTTAGCATCAACAACACCCTTTTCACGAGCTAAAGCACATTGATTTTCATTCACTTTAGGCTTACCTTTTTTATACCTTAGACACATTTCCAAATGAGCTCTCAAGCTAGAAGTTCCTTTAATACTTTCACATACATACTCCTTCTTACAATAGTTACACTTTACCTTTTTTTTCCTCTAGGTAGCTTCGAAAATGATTCCCAAACGTCTAATCTCAAATGCTTGCCTTTTTGTTTTTCATTCTGAACACCCTCTTCAAAATCATCCTTCGTAATCTCCTCTACAATATTGTTGTTTTCTTCTATCCTACACAAGGCCTACTATAATCAATGGATGATAAATAAAAATAAAATAATTTATAAATTTGTATTCTCAAAAAAAAGGCAAGAATTTTTTACTAAAATAAAGAATTTTTCAAATTATGGTCAGTGCTTTTAATATCAAAACTTTTGCCCCAAAATGCAAATAAAATAAAATAAGTTTCTATGCTATAATATAATTTACAAAAATTTAGGGACAAAATGACATTTTACCTTATTGAATTTCGGTCGAGGACCATTATGAAAAGTTTGCAAACAAATTAAGTCAAAATAGAATTCATAAATGAGAGAGATCTAAACAATATTATCCCTCTATGATCTTCTTCAATTCGTGACTCTCTCTATTTCTCACCCAACAACAGTGAAACACAATATCAAAAATTCGAAATGGAACAACCAAAAAAATACAATAACATATGCATATCCAAAAAAGCTCATAAAACTAAATACTATTAATAATTTAATACAATAATGATAGATAAGGCAAACATGAAATTACAAAAGATTAAAGAGTTATTTAAAAAAAAACCATTTCAAAAAAAAAAAAACAAAGTAAGTTAGTGAGTTACCTGGCTGGCTGGCAAGGAAGCGATGGAAGGAACAATAGTGGTAGGTCGACAATGTCGGCCACCAGCAAATGGAGTTAAGGTTAGGGTTTGTGGTTTTGTGTAGCTGAAAGTGAGAGAGTGGTGCTAGTGCAAACATGTGTGGTTTGTGTGTATATATATTTTGTAGTGAAAAAAAATACCTTAATATCGGTTCCAGTTTTATAATTTTTTATCCGATAACCAAACCGAACGGAACCATTCGGTTCGATGTTTATAATTTCAGAGTTTTGGTTTTTAAAAAACCAAACAGAAACCTTTTTTTTTTTTTTTGTTCGGTTGGGTTTTGCCCACCTCTAACTTCAAGAGCAAGTTGTTAATGAATGATATAAGCCACTTAGCAATGAACAACTATCTCAAGCAGTGTGGTAAAAAATTTGGTTATATTTCTGAACTTGAAGTGCATAAGTTACCATGTGATTTACAAGCTTCAACATCTAATGAAAATGATTCAGCATTGCGTAATGAGTTAAGAGTCCAAAAAGATAGAACTTCAAGCAACTAAGAATGAGATTCAAGAAAGAAAGAATGAACTTCAATCGACCAAGACTACCATAGATGATTTGTCTAGTAGGCTTAACCAATTTGAGACTCTCAAGAGCTCCTATATATCCAGTCATCCTAATGCTTCAAGGTTGACATTGATTTAGCAATCTAGACCATGATTTTCTAGTCCACTCTTGCATGCATTGGACTTAATACTAGTTAGTGTGTTTGTTTTGGAAACTTAATTAATTTGTGTACTAAGCTTATATTAATTTTTGTTAGTCAATTGAAAAACTAATTGCTGGTGATTGCCTTGTCTATCATATCTATTAGACTTATATGTATTTTGGCTTATGTGTAATGGATGTTGTGCTTTGATTTTAAAATGTATAATATAATGGTTAATTTCTAATTTTGATAGCTTTATAGATTCTCAATTATGAAAAGAATTTGATATGTAAATGATGCCTTAAAATAATATAATATTAATATTAATATAAAATTAGCTCAATAATTAAATAGTAAATATATACAAATTTTTGCGCCTAAAACATTGAATTTTTGTCGCCGAAAAGAGCTAAATAGTCACAAATAAATTTCATGGACAATTATTGTCAAATTCACCACAAACATTGCGGCTAATGATCACACATTTATCCACAACCCACAATGATTAGCTTTGCCAAATAGAGTAATTGGTGACAAAATCACTTCGTGGCTAAAGTTGTCAAATTCATCACAAACACTTCGTGCTTAATGGTCTTACATTGAACCACAAACATGTTATTTGGCCACAATGGTTAGCATTACCTCATTGAGTCATTGATGACAAAATAACTTTGTGGCTAAACGCTATCACATTTAGCCACAACGAGTTTTGTGACGAAATGTTTTATTTTTAGCCCCAACATTTGTCCACGAAGATAGACAAATATTTTGTATTAAACAATGAGGTATGTGACTTTTGCAATGGCCTTTTACCATGAAAATATTTCATTGCTAATATGCATGAGCCATGAAATATCTATCTCGTGGCTAAAAATCAAATGTCAGAACTATAGGGCGACAAAATGGTAACAAAAAGTTTTTCATGACAAAAAGTAATGAACCACAAAATTAGAGTATTTCGCCACAATAACTTTTGTGGCTAAATGACTTTTTTCTTGTAGTACAAAAAAAAAAAAAAGTCGAACAACCCTGGATATTGCTGCATGCACGCAGAGTGGAGACTCGTGAAAATTAACCTAGCATGTGAGTTTAAAGAATAGAGTTGGTGTTCAAGCTTTCTTATTAATTACTCAAATGACAAACAAATAGTTGTAGAGATATAAATCAATAAATGTTTATCTAGTGACTCAAGTCCTTATATTTTGAGTAAAGCATCTATTTAATTTTTATGTTTTAAAAAGTATCTTAAGATACCTTTGTTGGTAATTATATTACAATCATATCCTTATTTTTCTTCTCTTTTACAGTAATAGACTAGTAACAATATTCTTGAAGATATGAATGAAAAGAAAAAAATGTAAATTTATTAAATTAGTCTTAAAAATAAAATAAAAATTAGTTGTTATTTCATTTTCAGGATTAATTTTGTAATTTAAGTTTTCATTAAAAAAATGTTAGTAAGATGTTTGAAAGGATATTAAATATTACTTTAAATTGATTGGCATTAATTTATTTATAAATAATAAATAACAAGATTGTTGCAAGAGTATGAAAAATACCTATTATTTCATATGCATATTTATTATTAAATTGTCAGTTAATTTTATTTATAGATTAAAAAATTAATTTAAAAAATATTGTTGTAAGGATATTATTGTAAAAAAAAGAAAAAGTTAAGTTATAAGTGCAATATAGTTAATATTAAGGATATCTTGAGGCATTTTTTAAAATTTAATGATTAAACGGATACTTAAACTATAGGGTTCAAATGAGTTTTTACCTAGACATACATTTTTAATTGCTAAGAAAAATCAAAAGATGAAAAATTCAAATTAAAACTAAAGAAATAACATTTATAGTGGTGATAAAGCTCATAATTAGCTATTGATTAAAAAGAACATAAAATAGTTGTGCACTTCCATATGAAATAATACATATGTAATTAAATATAAATCATATACTATTATAAATATACTGGTGGCTAAAGATTATAAAAAAACATATTTAACATTTATTACAAATGAAGTAGGTTTAACACTTTTTTTAGATTTCAAAAGCATGTACAGTCCGTGTTCAAAGGAATAAGCATAAACTCAAGCTAACTTGCCTATTAGTTTTTGGTGGGAGTATATCTTTTCGCACGACAATTATCATAATAGATCACGAAACAACTTACGAATTGTTTGCACAAACATAAGCCTCATTATTTCTTTTCATAATGCTTTATTTATATGCCGGCTTAACCGACATATGTAATGTTTGTGACCTACGAGTTTTTTTTTTTTTTTAATTGTGACAGTCTTACAACTACATTAATTATAATTTGGGATTTACTGAATTACAACAAAAAAAATCTAATAAATATGTTAAGGGACCAAAAGTAAAAACATAGAAGTTAGAAGAAACTAATTCCTGAGGGAAAAGTAAGTAAAAACAAAAAATTTCCCCCTTAATAGCGTCGGCTTCGGCCTCTTTTCTATTTTAGTCACCTTCGATCGTAACAAATAAAGAATTCAGATACATTATGTTAGTGCACGATATTCTTTAAGCACTGACACTGAAAACAGAAACGCTGGCCCTGCATTATTTAATTATTTATTTATTTATTTTTGTGGTTAACTCAATTGCTAACAGTGAAAACTAAGATGATTTTACCTCAGGAAGAAATCTTCACCATGTTTGAAACTTTATACAAAGATACTTAGAGCCTAAGCCAAACCCGTTATTTTGTTTTGTTCTATGTTAGGTTAACAGGCGTCAAATATTGCTACCCTGATTTATGTACGTGTCCTGCCTCCAAAATTTTGGAAGACATTGATGCATCGACCACTCAGGTCCCTCCCAAATAAACAATTTTCATTTCATTTTTAGTGCTTACAAATGAACCAAGCTTGTTCTCCTTATCGCTAGGTTGGGACATCAGTATTTTTGTATATGTATTATGTGCAACTCACTTTGCTTTCTTGTTTATAATATTTATCATTGACATATTCTTGTGCTTGCTTGGAGTTCAGTTGCCGCGCATTCAAGTGACCGATCCAATTGCAAGATATTACGGGCTGAAGCGTGTACAAATTGTGAAGATTATCCGGCTAAGTGAGACTGAAGGTCGTTAAGTCACCTATCGATATGTGGTGTGAGTATACTTTTTAACAATTGTTGTAATTACTTAAATTATCATTCAGTACCTTAGCTGGAAATAGATGTATGTTTAATTCCCTTAGAATTGTTTACAGGGTTTTGACGTGACCATAAGGTGAGCGACGTTGTTCATAAATCAATTCTCTTGACTGTAATTAGGACTTTGTTACCTTATATGATAGGGTAACAGACATTATAGATTTAAAAACAGTTAGATTTAATCAAACAGCTGAAGATCTACTGAATAATGATAAAGGAGTTGTGAAAAACTGGAAAAGATGTTTGTCAATTTTGTAATATTCGTTATCCCGTGATGTAAGGTAACAAAATCCTTGTAATTATTACTTAAATATCACCCAGATTAATTCTCTTGATTGTATTTATTACTTAAATATCACCCATTGTCGTTTGAAATTAAGACCTCGAAGACAGCATTCAAATTCGTTTGAAAACAGTAATGGGTTTTTCCCATTTTTGGCCCAACTGCTATTTCATTCTGTACTAGTGTATATGCTTGTAGCCTGCATTTCTAATACTCTTCCTGGACCCAAGAAATAAATATAAAAAAAGGAAATATTTTTCTTGTGATTTTTTAGATTGTTACAGTTAATCTCTAGATTTATTACGAAATTAGATTCAGTAGAAAGTTCGACAAATACATACATATATATATATATATATGAAAAGAAGATAAGAAGTCTTCTTTGAGGCTCGAATTGATACCCTCAATATTAATTTTTTTTAAAATTTATCCATGCAATTAAGAGGGCAATTGTGGCCCTGAACCCATAGTGATTATTCTAAAACACTGACTTGAGATCACCATGAAAAGCACATTTATAGATTGGGCCACGTTAAGAAGGCAAATTTGGCAACTCCTAATGATGATTCTAACATAGCGGCTAAAGACCACCATAAAAAACATTCTTATAGATTAGGCCGAGGTCTATTGACAATTTTCAGAATGCAACAACTAACAAGAAAAAAAGAATGAAAACCCCACTTGTTTTTATTTAATTTTTAAATATCAATTTTTTACTTGTGTTCTTTTTTTTCTTTATTGAAGTTTCACTCATTAGGTGTGGGTATTTGTTTATATTATAACTCAAAATCCTAATAGCCAATAAAATTGTAAAGAAATGAGCATTTTGACCATGGGCAAGTTTGAAACATTCCAAAATCAAGTGGAATATTTTCGTAGTTTTAAAACTCAATTACGGTATTTTTGTAAAATAAAAAAAAACAATGTTTAATTATCGTTTAAAAATTTTCTAAAACCAGATGGTATTGAGCCCCCTTGATATATTTTGAGACCGCCAGTGGTCACTGAGATATTATTTAAGGAATGATATTTTAAAAAAATTTAATAGAGAGAAGAAAAAATTAACCATAAAATAATGTATTAAAAAAAGAGCAAAATAATCAATTAACATTATAATTCCGGACTCATAATTGATTGTGTCATGTTATACCATGCTTAATTTCTTTATCATTTTTCTTATTACTTTGAATGTGGTTATTATGGAGCAAGTGGTCACCAACTTACCAACATGTTTTTTGTGATTGGACTGTGATCCCTTTGTATGAATAAAATATTATTTGTTATTTAAGGTTTATGATGAAATAATGTATATCTTGTCACTTAGCAAGTTAAGCTCTTTCTTATTAGTTGAATGAAAATATAAAATAAAATAAAAATAAATCATATGTGTCAAAAGATATTTAATTCAACTAATTTAATTATGTTAAATTTATTTATACAAAATAAAATTATGAAAGAATTTGTAACTCTACCGTTACTTAATTTATATGATATATATAATCTTTTTGTACTATTAGGACGAGTGAAACGCTTTTTAAAAATATTAAAAAAAGATGAATAACAAAAATAAAACGCATGCACTTGTCCTCTCCCTACTATAAGTATGTCTACAAAAGCCTTTACCTCATCACAAAAACATAGCTAGCTAGATTAATTTTGAGAACCTTATGGACAGTTTTTTAATTAAGTTGCATTAGATAACCGGTAAACTTTAAATCGATCCAACTTCTTGTTGCATTATCCCATCAACCTTCGTTTCTACTTTCTAGTGTAAATATTGGTTTCAAATGTCCTCCGCTTCTAAGAAGCAGAGCAATGCCTTGCCAGCCCCCAACATGATAATTCAGCAGCTATTAGGAGATCAGCAAACTACCAAGCACCAACCTTCATTCTGGGGGCCATGATTTGCTGCTGTCTTTGATTACACCGAAGATACGGTATTTACTACTATTATTGTTCCCTTACTACTATTATCATTTTGTTTTTTTTTGTTTTTGTTTTTGTTTTTTTTGCTTTGGTCAGTACGTTCTGGTCATACATACAGTACTGGAAATTAAATGCTGCAGGGTGACAATGAAAGGCATAAAAGAGAAGAAGAAAAGCATAAGGGAAAAGTAAATATTATAATTAACAATGCCGCCAAGTAGGGGTGGGTAAAATCCAGTTCGGGTTGATCGGGTTAGATAAAAATGGATTCAAATTTCATCCAAATTTATAATTTAATTTGATCTGATTTGAATTAAATTTGAATTCGGATCGGGTTAAAAAATCGGATGGAGTTCAGATCGGATCGGATGCGGGTTAATTCGGGTTCGAATTAAATTCAAGTTATTTGGATGAATTCGGGTTAATTCGGGTTAGATGTAATCGGATCGGATTTGGGTTAATTCGGGTTCGGATTAAATTCGGGTTATTCGGATCAATTCGGATAAAAAAAATTATTCATTTTTGTATTGGTTAGGAGGAATAATTAATCAATTAATTAACATGAATCTTGTTTAAGAGATTAGGAGGAATAAAACCAGCAAGTGAAGCTATAGTGTCGCTCGTTTGTTGTCGTAAAACGAGAAACTTGGACACTAAATTAACAAAGCATCATCATCTTTCCCCACATATATTTCAATGCAAACTGTTACATTAATTAATTCCGTGGAATAAAGCTATTGGCAAGCTCTTAATTATCAATGTATCATTATATATGGACATGATGAATATGTTGAATTTCAATCAGTTCAAGCATGTGACACCTCAAGTCCTCGACATTATGATAAATAATATATTTTTTTCATTTATGTTACATATCCATCTGCCGGTTTAAGATAATTGAAGAAGCCGTTATTGCATGCAGGAATTGCAAGCTATCATATAAAATAAAAAAATAAAAAGCCATTGATCCGTAAATTTCTAACTTCAGGTGAAAAAAAATAATATATGCATGGTATCCAAAATTCCAAATAATCTAACCTGGATTCTATTCTTCATTTTTTCTCATTTTTTCAATTGGTTTCTTTTCCACTCTTGTCACCTTGCTAACTAAGACATTTCTCTCCCACCTTCCTTGTCCTCCCTCATTCATCCATCCATTCATTTCAACCAACAAAAAAAGAAAACTACTATAGAATTAAATTCAAATAATTCAAAATTAAAAATGAACACAAGGCATAAAATTAAAATTAACACAAAGTTTAAATTTGATAGTCTCCATCCAAAGCGCAATGTCTAATTTTAAAATCTAAACATGAATCTTTAGAACACAAAATTAAACATAATTAAATAGTTTCCATTTTCCAAAACACAAATGACAAAGTTCCAAAATCCAAAACACAACAAAGTTTAAATGTAAATCTAGATCAACTTCCTCGGTTCCTCCACGGCTCCACCGTTCCTCGCAAGCACTTTGACAACTTTTAACTTCAATTTCTTCTACTCCAAGTTGAAGAATTGAAGCATATATCCCCTAGGGAAAAATTGAAAAAATAATATATAATAAGTTGATAATCGTTTAACTACTTTCTTTAAGCCGCATTACAAATAAAGAGACATTAAACATAAACACATGTGCCCAATTCATATGTATACTTGATTAAATATAAGAAAAAAAAATTAAGTAAATTGTGGCTTATTTCATGGCATTCATCACCAAGCAAATTTAATAATAATCATAATTCCTAAGTAATACCATTCCAGCAATTTCAATGTGTCTAAAATAAATGAAATAATTATAATATTACAATTTGAATTAAAACTTAAAAATTAAAACTATAACAACTATTGTCTATTATTATAATGTAAATTACAACCTAAACATATAATATGAAATTATAAATAATAATATATATTAAGAATTACCTTTCAAATATCCATAACACCCATATCAGCGCTCACTGTTTCCACCGTTGAAGCTTGTGATCTTACAAACTCTTTAAAATGTCAAAAAAAAGAAATTAGTAAGTAACTTAAGTACATGTAGATGCTATTTATAAAGTTATAATACATCTTAACTTTATAAAGTATGAGAGAAATATTACCTTCCTGTAGCTCCATATGGAATATCTACTCTTTAATATCTTCCGGAAGGTTATAGACAGGATTAGCGAAAAGTTTAGCTTGTAACCAATTTTCGGTACATATCAATGTCTTAACCATACAAGGAGTCAAAGAACTCCGATATTCGTCAATGACGTGACGCCCTGTGCTAAAGGTAGATTCAGATGCCACTGTAGAAACAGGAACAGCAAGGAATCCCTTGCAATTTTCTCTAATATCGGACACTTCAATCCATTAACCTTCCACCAAAGCAAAACATTGAGCTTAAAAGTCTGGCAGGCACATACATTATTGGTGAACCGCATCCCTCAACTGCCATAGGTTGCTTGGATCTTTAACTGGGTCACTCAAATAACGTTCCACCTCAGATACTACTCTCTTGCCCTCATTCTGAACAAACACTTTCTGAGCATACCCAAAGAAAGGGCGAGAAACTCGGAAAATGTCATCACCATCACCACTAGGACCCTCCGACAAACTAACCTCAGGTGTAAAATAAGGAGAATAACTTGTACCACCATAGCTGCCGTTAGGAACACTCTCATTACACATCGATGGTGTGGAACTAGAGCACATTGCACTATATGCATCATAAAGCTCATTCAACAAATCTTTCACTGCTTTGGTCATTTCTTCAACTCTCCAACCATCATTGGCAAAATGATCTCAAAAATATGTTTGGCAAAATCCATTTTAGCTCATGGATCAAGAATAAAGGCAACAATTAATATTTTATTTATTTTCCCTGAAGACTCCCAATATTTATCAAATTTTTCTCTCATTTGATAAGCCATAGTCACCACCCAAGGATCTCTACTTCCCTCTAATGCAGTCAATGAGCTCTCAATTAAGCCAATAGTATCATAACAAAGATTAGAAGTCACATTCAAAGAAGCAGAAAATAACAAAGTGGCATCATAAAATACCTTCAAAAACTTCACAATTCGCCTTGCATTCTCCCAATCCTCAGGTCCAGGCAGGCCCACCCTCTTAGCGTTATTTTCTTTTTCGAGAAAGTATGCCTCATACGATTTATCCACCTCTGCCATTCTATCAAATGCTGCTTGAAACTTCAACTCAGTCATCAACATTAAATAGGTGGAATTCCACCTAGTAGGACAATCCAAAACAACTGTTCTATTTGGACATTTCACTTGCTGAGCACACTGTTTAAATGACTATAGCCTTGTGGTGGAAGATCTCACATACTTCACAGCATTCCGGATGGCGGCAACGCTAGCATGCAATTCATTCAACCTCGAAACAACAATTAAGTTCAAAATATGTGCACAACAACGCACATGCATATACTGACCCGCCAATACAATTGCATCATCATTCTTCCATGCAAGCAATTATATAGTCATATAATTAATAGTAACATCATTTGTACTGGCATTATCAACAGTTATTGCAAACAACCTCTCTATCCCCCAATCTTGTAAACAAACTACAATCTTTTTACCGATTGTTTTCCCTCTATGATCTTCAATCACACTGAAACTAATAATCCTTCTGTTCAAACACCAATCACTATCAATAAAATGAGCTGTGATCACCATGTAACTCATGTTTTGAATAGAAGTTCATAAATCAGTGGTAAGAGACACTCGTTGTTTGTTGTTGCAAATCAAACTCTTCAACATTGTCTTTTCTTCCAAAAATAAATCCATAACATCTTTACCAACAGTTCTCCGAGATGGCATAACAAACTGTGGAATGGCTACACTACAGAAATGCTTGAACCCTTTGTTATCCATAAAACTAAGTGGCAACTCACCCATAATGATCATTTTAATGACTGCCCTTCTACAAGCGTCTTGACTCCACCCTTAGCCAAAACCATATTACTTGCATTTCCTTCCCCACCCTCAGTTGTCAAGTTTTGTTGACTCCCCTCTTGTTGTTCCAGGAATGTCTTGTATGCAAGGCAAGCTAATATATGATTTCTCATATTTGTAATCCCACCACGCCTTGACTAACATTGATATTGTCTACCACAATAGTTGCACTTGCATTTGTTTGGATTGTCCTCAAGCAAAGTAAAATGATTCCACGTCGCAGATCTTTTCTTCATCGCTGGTCTTTTCCGCTTTGCCTTTTGAGTTCCTTCCATTTGAACACTTTGATTGTCATCATCACTCATTGAATTCGATCTTGAGTGTTCAGACATCTAAACATATAAATAAATAATTATTAATCATTAATTCATAAATTAAAACACAGAAGACTATTAAAAAATCTACTTAATAGTTAGTATTACAAATTGATTCAAATTATTGTTAATTTAATTTTATGAAACTTTTTGAAATCGATATTTCCAATTTTCCACCATAATGTTTATATATGATCAAGAATTCAAGATGCATATTCCATAAAAGAAAACCAAGAAATTAATGGAATTATTTAATTTATAATATCTAATTATCCATTGGCCAAAATAATAAAATATTTTAATTACATATCCGTATCTTAAATTCTTAATTCTTATTATGCCCACATTATATGTACTTAACCACTTAATATTTACTTATTGGTTAATGGTTATCATGCAATTAGTTAAATTGATTAATTATTTGTTGAAATTGAAACTTAAAAGTTAAAACTACTGCAATTAAATTGGTTAATTTTTTGTTGAAGTTGAAACTATTGTAAAAAACTACAAGTCTACAAATACACATATCATATGACATATATAATTATAATTATATTGTAACATAATATTTAATTTTAATTTTTAATCTAACATTACCATTCATACAAAAAATCAATTATTAATTAATAACAGAAAATTAATGCCCGATATTTTCATTTTATTGATAAAATTTAACAATATATAATTAACATACAAAGTTACAATTAACAATTCTCATATAACATATAAAAAATAACAATTATAATTAATCATTATTCATTAATGCATATATAATTATACATTAGATATATACCATCACTTTAAAGTCTTAAACAACTTCAAAAGCCGGATTTGCTTTTATTCGGTTCGAGCTTCAACTTCACACTTTCACAGCTTCACTTCAAGTTCCAAAATCCAAATTCCAACTTCCAAAACAGAGGCTCAGCCGCTCAAAGACAGAGAGTGAAGACTGAAGAGAACTTTTCAGTTTTAAGGCTGGAGGCTAGAGCCGTGACCCGTGACCGTGAGGCGTGACCATGAGGGTGTGGTGGCCGGATGTCAACACTCAACAGCCGTGACCCGTGAATGCCAATGGTGGAGACTCGAGTGGATCAGAGATTCGGAGGCAACTTGCTGGCGCGTGGTTGCAGCAGATCTGTAGATCGGGTCACGATCTTCACGAATCAGCTTCGGCTTCGGTTGGGGTCATTCTCGAAAGTGGTTGTTGGCTGCGTATGGTGGCCGGTTGAAGCTAGATCCGTGAAGGCGTGAACTGTGCGTGTGTGTTTGTTGTGTGCGGTGAGCGACGAAGGCCGTGAGGCGTGAGTGAGTGTGGTTGTGTGGGACTGTGGGTTGGCTTCTGCTTGTGCTTGACGGCTTAAGTAAGTGCTGGTTTGAGCTTTGAGGTTTCAGTGATTTGTGACTGTGTGTGTGACACAGTGACAGTGAGGGTTTGTGTTTGTGAATTGTGATAGTGAATTAGTGATGCCGTGAGACATGAGTTAGGTTTGTGACTGTGACTGTGAGTTGTTACTGAATTGTTTTGTAACTTTTGTTGCGGTGAATTTACTATAAATCCGTCTCTATTCCATATGTGTTCTGTGATCTATAATTTTGTATTCTGTATTTTTGTTTCTGTATTTTGAGAGTGTGAGACTCATAGACTGACTTGTGGTTGTGGTTATTGTTTGTGGTTATTGTTTGTGAATTACTGTAAATCAGTTTGTAACTCTCTATCCTATTTATGTTCTATTTATGTTTTTGTGTGATGTGTGATTGTGTGTCTGTGTGATACTGTAGTCTGTAACTTTAACTTGAAAACTGAAATTCTCGAAACAAAAACAAAATGGTGAAACTGAAATTGTCTCAACCCGATCGGGTTTTCGAATCGGATCAGGATCATGATCCGATCGGATTGAGACAATTTCACCCGATCGGGTTTTATGCCCACCCAATCCGATCCAAACCTGAAATTTTTCAGATCGGGTCAGGTCGAGTTGGGTCGGGTCGGATAGTTTGCCCACCCCTGCCGCCAAGCCACTGCATCAACTGGAGCTGATTGACACCTTGCAAGGACTTGGGTTGGCCTGTCATTTTGAGAGTCAGATAAGGAACATGGTGCCCGATGCCTGCAATAATAATAAAGATGACAAATGGAAGAAAGAAAACATACGTGTGTATTCAACCTCTCTTGAATTAAGACTCCTCAGACAACACGGTTACCATGTTTCTCAAAGTAGTGAATGTGCATGCGTTTTCACTCTGCCACGCACATGTGATCTAAAATAATCACTTAAACGAAGCGCATAATCAAGCTAAGTTGATATTTAATACTAGAGTCTGCTCAACATCCGAAATTTTCTGAAATTAAAATTTAAGACTAAAATTCATTGGAAATATTGTAAACTCATCCTAGACTTAGATTCCAAATTTTAATTTCGGATTGAAAAATTTTGTTTAATGAATTTACAGAAGTTTTTAACAGTTTTAAAAACAAGGTGGGTTTTAAAGGAATGCTCAGCTTGTATGAAGCCTCTTATTACAGCTTAGAAGGAGAAAGCATCATAGAGGAGACCTGGCAATTCACAAATAAACAAAAAGAAAGATAATGACAATTTGTCTATTCATTGTGAAAATCGTGCAGCCTCTAGAAGCTGTGCTTCTAGAGGGTTTGAATTCAAAAGCCTCTGGCAGCACGGCTTTGAATTCAAAAGAAGAATAAGACTCTGGCAGCTGTAAGAAGAGAGAAGAAAATGAGAAGCACACGGCAAGGCTTTGAAAAAGAAGAAAAATAATAATAAACAATTGCTGAATAGTGCCAACTCTTTCTCTATAAATAGAAACGAAGAGAATGAGCAAAAGCATTCAATTCCAATTCAGAGATCGAATTCCATTTGAGAGGATTTGAGAGTTACAGAGTTATAAGCTCTTGTTTTAGTGTATTGAGAGTTTGGGTGTATTGGGGTTTTGGAAAGTGAGCTAAAATACCATAATACTTGTAACTCCTTTTCACTAGTAAAATATTTCCTTCTGTCTTCGCCCGTGGACGTAGGCTAAAAGCCGAACCACGTAATTTCTGGTGTTCTCTCTTTTACACTTGTTCTTTATTTTCTTACAATTTTACTTTAGTTGCGTGTCTGCTTCACCACCAATTTCCTAACAGTGGTATCAGAGCTATTGGTTGTATTTTTGGAGTCGATTACTGTTCACGTAAGGGATACTGACGTACACGACACTATTCACGTATATGTTACTATTCACTTATACGATATTGTTCACGTGAAACGGTAACAGTGGTACTATTTAGGTATACGATATTGTTCACGTATATGGCACTATTCACATATACGGTACTGTTCACAAGAAATGGTGGGAGCGACCCAAGAATTTGGCGGTGCAAAGCAGGGAATAGTGGTGTGAGTAAAGCAACTGTGTGCTTTTTTGTACATGTCTAGGAAAGTTCTGTCACAAAAGCGATAAGAGCTTAAGGAGTCTGGGTTTTAAGTGGGATCATTGTGACCCCTCCAGTCTTTCCTGGGAACTTTCCTGGTGTACATTCTCACACATACTCACAATTATTCAAGGTGGTATACTAGCTTGTGTGCAGTATTTATCAACAATACTTGTAGCTTGTGTGGCAGCAAAGTATGAAATTGAGAAATTTAACGGAAATAATTTTTCGTTGTGGAAAATGAAGATGAAAGCTGTATTGAGGAAAAATAATTGCTTGGCAGCAATTAGAGAAAGGCCCATGGAGGTAACTGATGACAAGTGGAACGAGGTAGATGGCAACGCCATTTCTGATCTACACTTGGCACTTGCAGATGGAGTATTATCTAGTGTGGCAGAGAAAAACACAGCGAAGGAAATATGGGATACTCTCACAAAATTATATGAGGCCAAGTCACTACACAACAAAATCTTCTTGAAGAGAAAACTCTATACTCTTCGAATGGCGGAATCTACAATGGTGACCGACCACATCAACAACTTAAAGACTCTATTTTCACAACTTACAACGTTGGGTCATAATATAGAGGAGAATGAACGTGCAGAGCTTCTACTTCAAAGTCTACCAGATTCGTATGATCAATTCATCATCAATCTGACTAACAACAATCCAGTGGACAGTCTAGTTTTCGACGATGTTGCAGCCTCCGTATTAAATGAGGAGAGCAGGCGGAAAAATAAGGAAAACAGACAAGCAAGTTCGCAGCAAGCGAAGGCACTATCGGTGACGAAAGGGAGATCAACGGAACGTGGCCCCAGTGGGAGTCAAAATCATGGTAGATCAAAATCCAGAAGTAAGAAGAATGTAAAATGCTACAACTATGGCAAGAAAGGGCACGTCAAGAAAGAGTGTTGGAGTAAGAGAAAAGAGGGCAAAGAACCTGAGTCATCAAATGCTCAGGGGTGTGTAGCAAGTACCTCAGATGACGGCGAAATTTTGTACAACGAGGCAACAACTGTTTCAGAAGGCAGAAAATGACTATCTGATGTCTGGCTTATAGACTCAGGAGCTACCTGGCACATGACCTCTCAGAAAGAATGGTTCCACATATATAAACCTATCTTAGGAGGATCTGTATTGGTACTATTAAAACAAAAATATTTGATGGTACAATTCGCACAATTGGGGAGGTACGACATGTCAATGGTCTGAAAAAAAATCTATTGTCTTTGGGGCAAATGGATAGTCATGGGTACAAAACTCATGTGGAGAATGGAATTATGAAGATCGTTAAAGGCGCGTTTGTATTGATGAAGGCAGAAAAGATCGGTGCTAATCTATTCATGCTTAAAGGAGAAACACTACAGGAGGCTGATGCGTGTGTCGCATCAAATGGAGAAGAGTCAACGCTAATGTGGCATCTCAAACTTGGTCACATGTCGGAACAAGGTTTGAAGATTCTCTCTGAGCGAAAATTGCTTCCAGGGCTCAAATCGGTAAGTTTACCATTTTGCGAGCATTGTGTTATTAGTAAGCAGCATAGATTAAAATTCAGTAGATCTATTGCTAGAAGTAAATGCATTCTAGACTTGATTCATTCTGATGTTTGGGAATCACCGGATATATTTATGGGAGGTGCAAAGTACATGGTGACTTTTATTGATAATTATTCCAGAAGATGTTGTGTGTATCCAATTAAGAAAAAGTCAGATGTATTTCCAGTATTTAAAGAATACAAAGCGCGTGTGGAACTTGAATGTGGTAAAAAGATCAAGTGCTTGAGGACGGATAATGGTGGAGAATATACAGACGACGAGTTTCTTACTTTCTGTAAGCAAGAAGGTATTCAGAGGCAGTTCACGGTGGCATACACTCCTCAACAAAACGGAGTGGCGGAGCGGATGAACAGAACTCTTATAGAAAGAATAAGAGCTATGTTGAGGACTGCTGGTCTACCTAATTTTTTTTGGGCAGAAGCAGCCAAAACTGCCTGTTATATAATAAATCGATCGCCATCTACAGCTATTGGATTGAAGACGGCGATGGAGATATGGACTAGAAAGCCAGCTGATTATTCCTACCTACATGCATTTGGATGTCCTATGTACGTGATGTACAACGCTCAAGAAAGAACAAATCTGGATCCAAAATCTAGAAGATGTATCTTCTTGGGGTATGCTGATAGAGTAAAGGGGTATCATCTGTGGGACCCCACTGCCCACAAGATTGTCATCAGCAGAGATGTTATCTTTTTAGAAAATCAACTGCAGAGGAAAGATGAGGATGATAGCACTGTAAAAGAAAAGTGAGAGACTGTACCGCTATATGTAGAAAATAATCCAGAAGATTCAGATTCTTCTGAAGTAGCATCAGAGCACGAGGGACAAGAACCAGTCGTGTCCGAGACTCTAGAAGTTCGTCGGTCAACTCGGGAGAGACGACCGCCAACGTGGCACTCGGAGTATGTCACAGAGATTAACGTTGCATACTGTCTTCTAACAGAGGATGGAGAGCCTTCAACTTTCCATGAAGCTTTAAGCAGCTCAGATGTTGCTTTGTGGCGACAGCAATGCAGCAAGAAATTGAAGCCCTACACAAGAATAAGACATGGGAACTTGTACCACTACCACGTGGAAGAAAAGCCATTGGAAACAAATGGGTCTACAAGATCAAACGTGATGGCAATGACTAAGTGGGGCGGTATCGTGCGAGATTGGTGGTGAAAGGATATGCTTAGAAAGAAGGTATTGACTTCAATGAGATATTTTCTCCGGTAGTTCGACTCACAACAGTCAGAGTAGTCTTGGCAATGTGTGCTACATTTGACTTACATTTAGAGCAGTTAGATGTGAAAACTGCATTTCTTCATGGAGAACTTGAAAAAGAAATATATATGCTCCAACCAGAAGGTTTTGCAGAAACAGGAAAAGAGAACTTGGTTTGCAGGTTGAACAAATCTCTATACGATCTCAAACAGGCGCCGAGGTGTTGGTATAAGAGATTTGATTCCTTCATTATGAGCCTTGGATACAAGAGACTCAGTTCAGACCATTGTGCATATTACAAAAGGTTTGAAGATAACAATTTCATTATTTTGTTGTTGTATGTGGATGACATGTTGGTAACAGGCCCCAACAAAGATCGAATCCAAGAATTGAAGGTACAGTTGGCTAGGGAGTTTGAAATAAAGGACTTGGGACTAGCAAACAAGATTCTAGGGATGCAAATTCACTGAGACAGAAATAACAGGAAGATTTGGCTTTCGCAAAAGAATTACTTGAAGAAAATCTTGCGACGCTTCAACATGCAAGATTGTAAGTTAATTTCTACCCCACTTCCTATTAATTTCAAATTATCCTCAAGTATGTGTCCTAGCAATGAAGCGGAGAGGAAGGAGATATCTCGAGTACCGTATGCATCAGCAGTGGGAAGTTTGATGTTCGCTATGATATGTACTAGACCGGACATTGCACAAGCAGTGGGAGCAGTCAGTCGATACATGGCGAATCCTGGTGGAGAGCATTGGATAGCTGTGAAGATGATTCTGAGATACATCAGAGGAACCTCAGATGTTGCATTATGTTATGGAGGATCAGAGTTTACTGTCAGGGGCTATGTGGATTCAAATTTTGCAGGAGACCTTAATAAAAGGAAATCCACTACTGGTTATGTGTTTACACTTGCGGGAGCAGCTGTAAGCTGGGTTTCGAAACTGCAGACCGTTGTGGCTTTATCTACAACAGAAGCAGAATACATGGCAGCTACACAAGCTTGCAAGGAAGCTATATGGATACAAAGGTTATTGGAGGAGCTCGGGCACAAACAACAGAAAATTCCTATGTTTTGTGACAGTCAGAGTGCCTTGCATATTGCAAAGAATCCGGCTTTTCATTCCAAGATAAAGCACATAGGAGTTCAGTATCATTTCTTTCGAGAAGTAATGGAAGACGGAAGTGTGGATTTACAGAAAATTCATACGAAGGATAACCTAGCAGATGTTTTGACCAAGCCGATAAATGCTGACAAGTTTATCTGGAGTAGATCCTCTTGTGGCCTAGCAGCAACGTAGGCAACATGATTATGGCGAAGCAGAAAGGATGGTGTGGAGATTGATTAATCCTCAATCTAATCTCTAAGTGGGAGAATGTGAAAATCGTGAAGCCTCTAGAAGCTGTGCTTCTAGAGGGTTTGAATTCAAAAGCCTCTGGCAGCAAGGCTTTGAATTCAAAAGAAGAAGAAGACTCTGGCAGCTGTAAGAAGAGAGAAGAAAACGAGAAACACAATGCAAGGCTTTGAAAAAGAAGAAAAAAATAATAAATAATTGCTAAATAGTGCCAACTCTTTCTATATAAATAGAAACAAAGAGAATGAGCAAAAGCATTCAATTCCAATTCAGAGATCGAATTCCATTTGAGAGGATTTGAGAGTTACAGAGTTATAAGCTCTTGTTTTAGTGTCTTGAGAGTTTGGGTGTATTGGGGTTTTAGGAAGTGAGCTAAAATATCACAATACTTGTAACTCCTTTTCACTAGTAAAATATTTCCTTCTGTCTTCGCCCGTGGACGTAGGCTAAAAGCCGAACCACGTAATTTCTGATGTTCTCTCTTTTACACTTATTCTTTATTTTCTTACAATTTTACTTTAGCTGCGTGTCTGCTTCACCACCAATTTCCTAACATTCATTTCACCCATGCTGTCAAAAGGTTTGGATGAACTTGCGTGAGGAGTCTAAATTCGAGAGCGGTTACTTTTGGATTCTCTTTCTTCCATTTGTCATCTTTACTGTTATTTGTAGATATTGCGTAATATCTACCAAAGAGAGGTTGCATCGAAAGATAATAAATGAATATGTAACTTCAGATATTCGCTTGGGATAGATAGTAGAATCTTTCCTAATACAATAATTCTTTAAAGTGAATTTTCTCAGCATTATAAAATACTTTCACAATGTTATAAAAAAGCTGAATTCATATTACTTCTTAAATAAACCTTTTACACATATAAAAGATTTTTTTTTCCTACAGGTAGGACATCAGTTATGCTATAAAGCTATTCTAGACTATGTGAAAATGTTTTTTTTTTTTTAACTTTGTTATTTTGTTTATGAATTTGCTTATTACATTCTCCCATTCCTTACCTTTGATTCATCTTCTGTAAATTAAATTAATGGTGTTTACGTGCATTGGGCATAACACAAGCCTAGTTGGTTGAGGCCAGATGGTACCACGGTAAGTACAGACCAATATTGGAAGAGTACTTCAAAAATGGAGCTGTATCAGGAAGAGTTCTCGAGAGTGGATGTTGCTAAGCCAATCGAGTCTCATATGCATGTGCCTCGGACGAAGTTGCCCGTCATGAAGACATGAGCGCATCAAGGATCAGATTAGACAGACGTGGAAGAAGGTGTACGACTGAACTTATACACAGCTAATAAAGAATTAAATATTCTCCGGCCTTGTCTCAGGGCACAACTGAACTCGTTTTATGTACCTACATGGAGACGGGCATGGTGCTCAAAACCAAGAGACTACGGACACATTGCTTTTTCAGCCCATTCCCCTAAAGAGGACAGAGACTTGGTTTCCACTTCATCTACTAAAGGCTAGCTGATGAGGATATGATGGATGCTACGAACAGACTTGATGTTGCTTCAGAATGATTTCAATTCTTTTTTACAGTCCCGACAACCTAAAAATGTTTCTTTTGCCCAGTTTTTTTTTTTAAATTATTGATACACCACTTTTATTTTATTTTATGTTCATTTAATTATTACAGAATTTTAACATGTTCTGTGCACCACATTTCTTTTTAAATTTATATCAATTAGATAAGCTACTTTTGCACTAACACAGATAAATAATTTAAACGTAATGACAATTTTACCCTTAAATAAATTAAAAGATCATTTTATCCTATAAAATTTTTGATAAATAAAAATTATAATTATAAAAATACCCCTAATAGAGGTGCTCAACTGATTTTTATTAAATTTAGATTTTACAAAATTTTCATAATTATTTTTATTAAAAATTATAATTTTGAAATTTTTAATAAAAATAACTGAATTTATTTATTAAAAATTATAATTTTGCAAAATTTTATTAATATAAATGAATTTATTTATGAAAAAATAAATTCCAAAATTTTAATAATTTAGGGGATTTTTATTAAATCCTAAAATTTTGCAGTTATATTTACAATTATAATTTTTATTAAAAAATAAAAATTCTAATTTTGGGATTTATTTTTTTACTAAATTTAGGGGTATTTTTATAATTATAATTTTTTATTTTTCAAAGCTTTTATAAGATAAAATGATCTTTTATTTTATTTAGGGGTAAAATTGTTATTTCATTTAAATTATTTAACAGCGTTAATGTAAAAGTGACTAATTGATACAAATTTTTTAAAAAAAAAGTAGTGCAGAGAACTTGTTAAAATTTTATGGTGGTTGAATAAACATAAGTCTAAACAAAAGTGGTGCAATGATAATTTCTTTTTTTTTCTTACCCTTTTAACTTCTGTTTTGGTAATTTTGCAGCTTCGATTTCTCATTAGATAACAAGATTCTGAAAATTTCTAGCTGTGTTGAAATACGATTTCAATTTTGACAATTTTTTTCGGTTTTGTCATTTTTTATCCTTTTTTTTTTTTCTTTCCCTCGCGTGTCCAAGCTTTCTTATAATTATTCCAAGGGAACGGCTCAGATGGAAAATTTTCAAAGACCAAATTGCAGAGGTATATACATCCCTGCTAACCGCTAAGAAAATTATAGAACGAACTTTTATAGTCGTAATAATTATTAAAGACGATGAAGACTTTATGCTAATCGTATGAAGTCATAGAAAGTTTTCAGGGCAATACTGGTGGTTCAACAAAATCTGACTCCCATTGCTCGGACATGCATAAGTGAGATATCTTCAAAATTTCAATTGGAGGCACTCCAGGTGAATCTATTTGCTTGTATTTTTTCAATATTCATACAAAGTTTGCTTGTATATTTTCAATATTCATACAAAGTCTTAATTGTCGATTTCTAGTCAATCAGTAAATTTAATCCTACATCTTTGGGTCATATTAGCTTATGCGGCTAGGTTTATCTGATAAACACGATGTTTTGTAGGGTTCTAAGTGTACAGGGAGCTCACATGCACTATCCAGTTAATGTTGAAGCAACTATGTGTTTTCTGGAGAATTTGGTTTAATTATACCATGAATGACAATTTGGGACAATTTTTAAATTTCTGAACAGCTTAAGCATCCTATGGTTTTGTTATTAGTGCCTGCTTGGTACATTAAAAGAATGCTAAGAGTTTTTTCTAAGGCAGAATTTGATCTCTTTTATTTTTATGCATTCAAGTGATTCTTCACTCGATAAGTTTCCAGGTTTCTTTTTCTTGGTCATGGAGTTCAATAACGGTAATGCATTACTTTTCTGAACTAAAAAAGTCTCTCCATTTCACAGGAGGCAGAGCTGTTGGTCAGCATCAAAGAATACATTCTTATAATTGGAACATTTTCCTTGAGATGTTTGAATATAAACTTTGCCAGCCAAATAACCCTATTTGAAAACCACTTGGTTAAGCCACTATCTTACCACATTTTAGAGATATATTCATGCCAAATTTCAACCTATTTCTATTCTATCATGAGAGGGATATTCTACTGGAAAAAGATTATTTATAAACACAGACACCCATTTGTAGTCATGAACAGTCACCAATCATAATACATGAAAGAGAAAGGTGAGGTGCATAAACCCATAACTGGAACCTGCGATGGGACTACAGGCATTATTTGTTGCCTACTAGAACGTTCCCCTTACTACAAGTCTATACTAAGAACTGTAAGTAAAACTACAGGAAATGGAGCACCCAATTTGAGAACATTCAGAAAATATCAACCCCGAAGGTATTTTGCCCATGGTGAGTAGCAACAGGATCTAACTAGTCACGATTCTTGCACTTCTCCATTGCTCGTGGGGCTGAAACAAGTCAATACAGAAACACACATTAGCAACATTTTGTGCAATGTCAATTACCCGAACAACAATCTAATTATACAAGCAAGCAACTGATAGAGATAGACATCTACATTTAATTAATCACAAGTTTTTAATCTTCGGACTACTAAGCATTATCATAAAATCATTGCAACATTGACTTCAATTGCTTAACACTCGAAGCATTTGTCCTCAGAGCAGGGCAATTATTTGTTCATTAAGGAAAAGTGCATTATCGAAACTATTTGTTTTGAATTTCTACTTGGATATTAAATCGGTACGTATAACATTGCAAATTTCATTGAACATACCTAACCCAATAGCATCTGAACTTTTCATGATCCTTAGCCTTCGGCAAGAGTCCGTGAACATCCTACAACAACAGACAAAAGAACCCTTAGCAAGAGGAGAGTGAGAACTCTTGATATTTCAATAAAAGCCGTCATGCCATCCCACATGTTTACTCGACCTATTTTACAGGGTGGTTCAGAAAACTGGTTTGAAAATTTTTATTAAATTAATAGATAAATAAATCTGTAACAGCAATTTTCAAAGGAAAGCACTATACTCATCGCCTGAAGAATTAAAAGCCGTTCATGCCACGTAAAGAAACTGTATGTTGTTTGGATCTTCCAAATATTATTTACAAATCAAAAGTGGTTTTTATCAAAAAATTCAAGCATCTATGGAACAGAGGAATGTTCAATACAGGGGGTTACAATATGTAACTGAGATGGGAATGCTTTGAAACTGAATCATGTTGATTCCCAAGCAAAAGGAAATTTTGATTCATGGATTAAAAATCAAGCAGCCTATCTATCCGTCCAGTATGGTGTCTCTAGATAAGCCGGAAAACTTGAGCACAATTCGGTTCACTCAGAAAATCACACTTACTCCCAAGGGACATCACCGACTAGCATCCAGTCACCATCCTTGTCTTCATAGGTGAGAATATACTCAGAACCGTGGAGGAGATCCATTAATCGACTCTCACTCAATCCACCTCGGCTGGGAACATTATGAGAGCTGCACTGACCTGAAACTGACACGCAAAAGCTCAAATCAGTTCATTCCAAAAGGAGAAAAGGCAACGTTTTTGTCATTAGAAGAAGAGATTACAACAAGCATTGTGATTTAATTGAACTCCATAGGATTGGTTTAGTAAGGGAAAGTATTCGCAAGACTAGTCGAATCAAATATGCGCACATGTTTAGACCCATGCAGAGAAAGAAAGTGGGTCAAATCCTGGGATTGGTTGCAAAGAGGTATTACTGATTGTGAAGTAGCTGAACATTTTTTCTAAAGCCGAAGACAGATCAATATAGCTGCTATATGTTTTGAGATCAACTTTGCGCAGGTAGGGGGCACCATCCATACTGACTTTGACATACAGACACCCCAATCCCAACTTGGCTTCTGAGTCATCATCGCTCTTTGAAGATTGAGAAGACATAGTATTCTTCCGGTAAGAACGAATTGGTGGCCATCCTACAACTTGTGCCCTGTCACAAATTCGCACTCACAAATAAGAAATCTAGAGATTCAGACAGAAAAATTTATTTGGCAAGAATCACAATCAATTTTCCCCCATGATTAATTCAAATTATAAACTTTTAAGTGAACTAAGAGAATCAAATTCCTCTGTGGAAGTCCACGGAATAAAAATTTCAAAGCAAAATCACTTGGTTAATATGTTTGAAACTAAACTACAGTCGTTCAACAACAAGCCAACCAATATAAATGAGAAAATTTCAAATTCCAATTCTAGACAAACTAGGGATATACAGTCAGCTCCTCCAGTTAACGAAAAGCTAATATAAATTCTTTCAAAAAAGAACAAAAAATCACATGTTCTTCATTTTAACTGGAGTTTTCGCAGTAAGCAAAACAGGTACTAAAACCCACCAAGCAAAAAAAGAAAATTAAAAAATAAGAAATAATAATAATAATAGTAAAGTGGTTACTTTGAAGGAGCAACCCCATGAGACTTCTTATCCTGCACCATCATCACCGGCTTTGGCGACTGGGCAGCAACACAAGCACCATTACCATCTTCCAAAACCGGGCCACCCAAACCCGAATCCGACCCGACATGAACCTTGCCATGATTATTATTATTATTACTACTACTACCACCACCTCTTGGAGAAAACAGCCCGCCAGCAGCAGCTTCGGATGCAGAGAAAACCCATTTGGTGTCCGCGTCAATGGCATCACAAAAGACCCTCTTAGCCCCTGAGCCCACAAAGCTCTTCAGTGACAGAATTACTGCCGCGTTCCCATTCTTGTCACTCCCTCTCTCTGGTGACTCTGACCCGGGTAACCCGAGTCTCAACTCGGTTGCTTTCAAATTCAAACCCGACTTTTCCATTTTAAGTTATTAGCAACTTCGCTTCTGATGATAATATTTATAAGCCTATGTAATCATGCATTGCATGCTCTACAGACACAAAATTTAAAATTTGAAGATGCAACTATGAAGAAAAGAAAAGAAAAAGGAAAAAAAAATGAGTTTATGTTCAACTATTATGGACTGAGACAAGATTGTTATAACACAGTTCTAAGTGTATAAGTGTAAAAGAAGCAAATAGGAAGATGATGATAATGAATGACGATGATTGATGAAAGCAAAGCAGAGAATTTTTTTGTTTTTTTTGTTTTTGGGTATCCCCGTTTGTCTATGTTAGTGTGTGTGTGTGTGTATAAATACACACCCCTTTTCTTCTCTGTGTCATACACCACTGTTACCAAACTCTGGAACTAAGAAGACCTTAAAATAAAAAAAGTGGTTTTCAGAGCGTACTGAGCTTGTAATTAGAGAATTTATTTTAATGTTTATATAGATATTGTATTGTCATTAAGGATAATCATCCACCGTATCATTTATTTTTTTTATTTTTTTAAATTATATAATTTTTAATTTTTTTTATTGAATTCTACTCAAATTTATATTATTTTATAACTTTCAACTTTCGTCTTTAAACTGTTACGAGATTTAACGAAATATTATATAAATAATTTTTTTATTCTTAAATATAAAAATACAATTATCAACCTATTTATTTTTTTGTAATTTTAAAAAAAATATTAAACTCGATTTAAAATTATATTATTTTGTATTTATTTATTTCTATTTTTAAATAATATTGTTATAAAATAATAAATTTACTCTTATGATATCATTAAAATTTTAATAGTATTACAATAAAAATAGACTAATAAAAAGTATTAACTTTAGATATAGTACTATAAAAAAAAATTATATATTAAAAAAATATCCGTAGATGATTATCCTTACATTAATAAAATTAACTTCTACTAATAAATACTGGTAAAAATCTGCTTTATTTCACATTTAATTTTATGCAGAAGGCAAGTGCCCGCGAGGGCTCAAATCCGCCTTTCTCAGTGTACGGATCATCTATCATTGAACTTCAAGCCCAATAGTGAAATGAGAGAATTTTTTTTCTTTCTTGGAAGAAAATCAGAGAAATGAAGTTTTTAACATTTTTTTATTTTTATATGGAGTGATTTATGCTTGTTAATAAAATGGTGGCAAGTAAACGAAGCAGCAACGACTTTTGGCATCTGATATTTTCTCTATTCTTTCGATGTCTATAACAATATAGAATAGAGTACTACTAAATGATGGCAAGTATTGAGTGATTTATGCTTGTTTTTAATAAAATGGTGGCAATTAAAACGGAGGAGCAACAACTTTTGGTATCTGGCATTTTCACTATTGTTTCGATGTCCATAACAATATAGAGTACTGCTAAATGAAGAGAGATAAGAGAAAGATGAGAGAAATCTACCCTCTCTCTCTCTCTCTCCTTTTTCCTAATCATTTCTCTGATCTCTCTCACCATTTAGTGTTTTTGGACAATATAGTATTCTCACATTCGATAATGGATTGAAAGAAGTGTTGGGTCACGAACACAGTTTAACCAAACAGCGGTTTAGAGAGTCTAAATTCATATAATTGTGACATTCTCTATAGAGATTCAAGCTGGCGTCCTTTGACCATGGATTGGTTGGGAGATGTTCACTTAGTTCGAGTTTCTTTTCCGAATCTTACAAAATGTCAATACTATTTCTTAACAAAAGAAAAAAAAAATTATAGTAAATAAAAATTCGTTATCTTCTTATATGGCGAAGTTACATACATTGCACAATTTTATAATAAAAGACAGTTGAAGTTGTGAAGTAATGAAACATGAGCAAAATTATGTACACTAAATCAATATATACTCTTTTTTTTCAGGTATATAAGCTATATTTAGTTTTGTTAAATCAATTTTTATACATAAGTTGCGTATACTCAACCGGAATTTCACCGAATAATTAACCTCTACTAGGTTTTAGTAAATATCAGTTTATAAAATTAACCTATAAAATGAATCAAGTCTCTAAGCCCAGGTCATGATTCGTGAATGCGCTGTGAAATCAGTTTAGCTAAGCATGATTGCATGCATCGCTTGATCTTCAGTAATTTATGCTAAATATTAATATGCAATATTAATCTGCAACCAAGCCCAGGTCGTAAATGTCATTGTTGGAGAGAAATAAAAAAATAAAAATAAAAGCTTATTTGAAAGTAATTTGATTCTTATTTTTTATACGGTCTAACTTAAGTGGGGCTTTTAAATGGTATAGTTTACTCACCTTGTGTAATATTTTGTACTTATTTACATGCAAATAGAATTTTTCATAGAAAAATTATCTGTTATTTGCTCATGAATTTGTTCAATTGCACATCCATATCAACCAGTGATAGATCTAGAAAAATAATTTACCGGGTGCTAAATTAAATGACAACAAAATATAAAAACTGAAACTTGAATATATAAAAATTTTGATAACACAGTTACAATTGTTCTTTACGTAATTTCATATTATGAAAACTTTGTGCAATAGATTCATTATTAATATTATTAAATACATTTTTTCTACATAAACAATTAAATTATTATTTATCCATTCATCTCTCATTCGATTTCGAAATTCATTCTTCACAAATTTTATTACTGTAAATATTCTCTCTACTGTGGTTGTAGAAACTAGAAGAACTTGGACTATTTAAAAATAAAACAGAGATTATTTAAAATTTTATTAATTTTTTTAAATAAAAAGGTTTTTTTTTCAGTAGGGGCTCGTCCTACACTACATCTGCCGCCAATATCAATCGTCTTCTAAAATAATAATATTATTATCTTTATAAAATGATAACTAGTATAATTTTAAGTTTTTTATTTTATTATTCTATAGGAATAATTATATTTTTTTAATAAATAATTTATACGAATTATATACCGCACCATAAAATTAAAGTGGAGAGGTGATAATTTTCTATTTTCCATTTCAAAATATTAAAAAAAATTCATAAATTTACTGATATTATTGCAATTTTTTCACTTTTTACTATTGCGGGTAGCTTTTTGTGGGTGGTACTCCGACAACCCAGGGAAAGTAACCCCGCAAACTTTCCAATACTGCCCTTCTTCTAATTGTCAAAAGTGAAGCTGTAAAATTTGCTGACGTGGCGAGACCGCTACCGTGCATGCACAGACAGGGTTTTGGTAAAACGAAAAATATTATTGCGGAGTCGCAGAAAACGAAAGAACGAGAAACGTGGTCGAGAGAGCAAATTTTTCACGAGCGGGGAAAGGACAGGAAATCACTGCCACGGAAAAAGAAAATAATAATGAAGTTTTGGCCTGTTTGTTGTTTGTATTATTACCAGTAGTGTTAAAGAAACAAAAATGAGAAAAAGTGGGTGAGTTTTGAAGAAAGCTGACACGTAAAACGCAGACGAACGAGAGTGAGATAATTAATAACAAAGTCAGCTGCAGTTTTATAGAGCCACTGAGACGAAATTTTTGTCTTGGCAAAGATGTTAGAGAAGTGTTTTTTTTTTAAAGGAAAAAAAGAAAGTTTAAACACTCGTATGTGTATTGAGGTGTTTGCGGATTAAATTTTACGAATTAGACAATAATTTATATTTGATTTATGATTTTATGAATTATAAATTTTTAATTTAATCCAATATATGAATTAGTGAAATTTAATATAAATTCAATTCATATGTTTGCAGATCATATGCGAATTTAACTCAATTCATATTTAATTCATCATTTTACAGATTGATTTGCAAGCTAAAATTTTTTAATCATATCCTATCTACGAGCTAACTAAATAAAAAATTAATATAAAAATAATTTTACTACTGATCAAATTCAAAATTAAATAAGATTTAAATAAATTAATTGTTTAAATAAAGTTAGAACATACATTCAAAATTTTAAAATATAACACACCAAAAAGAAAAAAAATATCACTTGTTTAGATTAGTACATGAAAATTAATTACTTAGGAAGTTGTATTATTTTACTTAATTATTTTTATTTTATATTATTATTGGATAAGATATAATATAGTGTTAATGTAACTATATTTTAACTTATTTATATATTAGTAAGTATAATGCCATATTTACAAGTTTAATTTTTATTAAATAAATATTTATTATTTTTTTACGGATTCACGGATTTTTACGAATTTATCGAAGTAAATTCATATCCAATCCACCAACTGTGGATTTTTAAATTTTCAATCCAATCTAATTCATCAATCCACGAATCAGATTTTTATTGATCGGATTTTTACGAATTAGACGGATTGAGCGAATCAAATTAGATTCTGAACCACCCTACATATGTGTATTACTATTAAATGTCTACGAATATATACGATCAAAATTTTATTAAAATAATGTGACTCAAACAGTGAGCTAAGAGTTTATTAATATAGAAGAGTTTAAAAGTTTCTTTTTTTTTTTTTTTTGTGTGTGCGCGTGTGTTCATTAGACTTATAGACTAGTAAAAATTCAGATAGAAGAATATGAGTAAGTCTTTTAGAATATTGTTAGTGAGAGTAGATTTTCAAGTTAGTTTCCGGTAAGTTTTTAAAGTTGGATTTTTTTCCTTTTTGTGGCGATAAATTTTTTAGTACTTTGTACACGATTAACTGAAGAATCATAATCTGGACGTAGATTCAAACACTGCTTCGTAGATTTCTAAATATCAAAGCATAAGAGCATTTGAAACCAATGTCATTATTTGGTGAGATATATTTTGTTCAACTTATTAGATAATAACTGATTGAAATCTTTTACAGTGTTGTCAGTTGTGGATCTGAATTGAACTATCTAAACTATTTAAGCAGCTAATGTGAATAAGAAGATGTTAAAAGGGGCTGATTGAAATGAACATAGCCAATATCATGCCAGTATGAGACAAAGTTGCAGTCTTGCAGAGAGCTCCCTCCCATGGGTTCATGTGTTTCATTGCTTATAAAACATGTGCAAGAATTTACAGCGACAAATCAAAGAATTTAGCTAATGGGTCGATATTGTAAAAACAGCATTACACGCACTACAAATGGAAGTCTTTGCTAGAAACGCACCATACATTTATGTAGTTTTGGAACCCTCTGACGTGATCCACAATAATCATACAGCACTAGAAAAACTTATGTGGAATGGTCTTATCAAATCACCATATAAATGTTGTATGATTATATTATTATTTTTAGATGTTGTATGATCGTCAAATTATTTTTAGACACATGAGAAAATATAATTTTTTTAAAAAATTTTAATAAGATCGAGATGAGAAAAACTTACGTGGAATGGTCTTATCAGACCACCATGTAGATGTTGTATGATCATCAAATTATTTTTAGACACATGAGAAAATATGATTTTTTATTTTTTTTTAAAGTGATAGAATTCATTGGTACGGTTGATTACAATGAAGTGATAGGTCCCATCTATAACCATCCGTTTAAATTAAAAATTTCTTCTTTCTTTTATATGTCAAAGACTAGTTGGATAAGTCTAACAGATTAATATGCTGATCAGATAAACCGATGCGGTAAGATCGTCCCACATAAGTTTTCTCCACGAAGTTTTATTGTCAAATAGATTTTTTTTGGATAAACAAATAAAATTATTTTGAATAACTTTGATGATGTATTTTCTAAGAAAAGTATTACACAAGAACTTTGTAAAAGATCACTCACATTAGTACTGTTTTCGTCTAAACAGCGGAATTTTGATGAAATTTGGTGCATGGGTATTGGTATGATCGCACCCCATTACTTTGGTGATGTACGACTAAATATTGTGTGATTTGAATTGAATTTGGTACAATATGAAATGATTGCATCTACGTTAAAGTTTGCACGGTTTAAAAGGAAGTCCACGCAAAGAGATGGGTTGGTGGGGAACAAAACGGCGTTATGTTGTCATAGAGTGGACGGGAACCCCGTAATATGTCACTGCCACCACAACAAGAAATTCTCGGCACAAATTCACAACAAGAAAATTCTCCATATAAAATTCTATGTAGTATAAAAATGGGAGCACATGTTGTAAAATCCGATCAATTATCTTTGATAAATTTTCGCAATTAAAGATCTAACTAAGGGATTGTTGGAGTTAAGACATAACAATTAATTAAATAATTAAAAAAAATTTCTGATTATATTATGAGTAAATAACGTAATTAGTTATTAATAATTAATAAATAAAAAAAATTATATTTTATATATATGTAGATTATTTTCCTTAATTAAAAAATAAAAGTTCATAGATTGAAGAGGTGTTGTCACTATTAATAGTGGAGTCGAATTCGCATTTGTGTCCTGTCTCTGTGACATCGGACTTCAAATCGTCAATTTTTAGGCAATTTTTCGGTGCAAGCGAACTTTCGTTTTTATTGGCCAACAATCAGCAGTCTTTCTTGAACTTCTCCCATTTTTGTCAACATTTTTAACTTGAATTTTAATCACTGTATCAAGACATGGCAGCTAAAAAGATTTTCAAAGCATAGGTTTTGTTTTTTATTTAGGCCTTTTTCTCTTTTAATGGTACATTACAGAGTTCTGTATAAATATTAATAAATATAGTTTATCAAATATATGTGTTGCTTCTGAAAGCCAGTCAACATCTATCGTGTTTGCCTCGACATATTAAATAGTTAAAGTTTAATTTCAAGATTCAAAATTAAAAAATTAATAAATAAATAATCTCTTATGTTTTTTAAAAGACTCGAACCCTCACCTAAAAAATGAAGAGTGAAAATATACGAACAATTAACTGAAGCGATTGTGGAAGTTCTTGTTATTAATGACAACTTTTTTTATGGAAATTGTAAGTTAAAATTTTTAAAGATTTACGTTAGATTTTGTAATTAAATCACTTCACTTTTCACCAATGAAATATGTTCTTTAAATTTCTATGATTTAAATAGGGCTTAGATACGTGTGCTCTCATTAAATAGTTGATTTAAAAAGTTCTAATGAATTTTTAGATTTATAAACTGTAATGTAATATTAAAAGGTAAAGGAGAAAAGACATCGGAAAATTAAAAATATGAAATTTTCAATTCTATGTTTAGGTTATGATTTTTGAAATTCTACATTGTTTGATGCATAAAAGGCCTTCTAAGATTCCCACAACTTGAAAGCTCATGTGCCACATCTCCCCATGCCCATGCATGCAAGAACTCAGAAAAACACATTCAAAATGGAAGCAACAAAGGATGTTGTGCATTCCATAAATCAACATCCATCCAAGGCCAGCCAATCAAAACCATCACCAAATTATCATATTTCCATAATTTGCAATATATCTTCTTTATTTCTTTCATAATCAGAATTGAGACTGCACCGGCTCTAATATCAGAATGATAAAAGAGAGAAAGCAAAGAATCTCTCCAGAGTGCTCAAGGACCCACGCCTCAGATCAGGGCACAAACACAATGACAATGATAGGTTTCGTACAACTATTGCTAGGGTTAGGGTTAGCATCATATATATAATTTATGATTATCATGTATCTTCATCGAGCAGTGTGTGGTCTATTTTCACTCTCATTATTCTCATCAGCTTATTCCATGCTTTTGTGTTTTGGTTTGGCCAACTTCAACTTCAATTTCAATTTTAACTATGTATATTTAAATCTTAATTATAATTGCAAAATATATTCCTATGTAATGTACTAATCGTTGGTGGGTCATCTTTGCATTGCACTTTAACAAGAGTGAATCCCACCTGTTTAAGTACAAGCTAATGCTTTCAAACTCCACTAGCTTCGGGATTCTAATCCAATCACTGTGTATCCATTTCATGATATAATGGCAGTCATAGTCATGCATATGAAACTCAAATTCTTAATGCCAAATTGTTTTCAGTTCGTTCGTGAGGCCTTGTTTGAGAATGTTTCGGTAGTAGTTAATTATTAAAGTGCTTTTCAAATCTTAGAAAATATTTTTAGTCATTTTAATAAATTAAGGAAGAAGGACGCTTAGTTAGGCCCTATCTATTTTTTAGTTATCCATTACATCGCAAATATTAAAGGTGCAACCGAAAAAATAAATAAATAAATAAAATTTTCGTGTTCATTTGCTATCTAAGATACCGTGTTTATCAAAATTTAAGAAAAATTTTATATGTTGAAAAAGTTATATTTATCTTTCAACAAAAAAGTTCGAACATTAGAATTATAACATCAAAGACTTAATAAATAATTGAGAAATTATCTGCCATATATTTTTAAATGATACTAGTATCAAACGTGTTACAGCACTTTTCGCTTATATCACTCGTATACCCTAAATTGACAAAAGAGTTCTGACGTCTACCTTTCCATTTACTACAGTTAAAAACTTAACATAATTTGAGTAAAATGACTATTTTACCCTTTAAACTCAAAATGAGGTAAAAAAATAAATTTACCTTGAAAATTATTTAAATTTTTAATACACAATTTTTTATTTTATTACTAACAATACATTTTTTTATTAAAAAATATAAATTATTAATGATACATATTGTTAACAATTATCCATAAAAAATATTCATCTTATATCATAAAAAATTATTAACAACATATTATTTACAATTATACATATTATACCATAAAAAATTCAAGTTTGGGCTTGGAAGAGTAGATCTTTAATAAATTAGGTTCAATTTTAGAGGAGTAGATTCGGTTGTAAAGTAGTTTTTTTATAGCAATTATTAATAATTATCCAATAAATGGGATGACATGTCATTTTTATCAAAATATAGCATATGGCATGTCGTTTTTTATTAGGTAAATGGGATGATTTGTCTTTTTTAAAAAAAATTAGATTACTTTTATGATGTCAGTGCTCACAAACGGTAGTTAACGGATTAGTGGATGGCAGAAATATTTTGTCAACTTAGAGTATACGAGTGAGACACTTGAAAAGTGTTGTAACACGTTAGATATTTGTGTCATTTAAGGCTGATAATTCCCCTAAATAATTATAAAAATTAAGAACTTAAGTAGTAAAAATTAGAAATATTAGAGATGCAAATGTCACTTGAACTTTAGAAAAACGGCATGAAATAAAATAGATAGAAAAACTTCAAAACTACTTTTGGTTTGTTCGAACCTAGAAATAAATTAACCAAACCAAACAGGAAATAGGAAGCTCGAACATAAGAAATGGTTGTCATGATCGAACCAAAGACTTTATGGTAAGGTGCAGGAGACAGCATGAATCTTGTAAATAGCAGCCTCTGACCCCATCCGAGATTTGATTTAGCAAAGCGAGAATCCTAACCCAGTTCAACTTTTTTAAAATCCCAAATGGACCATGATATGCTTATTGTCAAAAATAGCACAGCTCCACATTGTAGCAAGATTTGATTCATGTACAATTGAATAGATAATCACTGGCTAGGGCATGCAAGCATAAATGGATCCCACCATGCACCAAATATAGCTTCATATTTACATGCCAGTATATTAATTATATGAAGATTGAAGATTCTAGAGCTACTCTGCTTAAAATCAAGGTGAAAGCTAGATCAACATCACAAAAAGTGTATTAATTCAACTTGCATTTTTTTATGTTAAAAAATAGTACAGTTAAAAATATTCATCTTGAGTTGGACAATCGGAATTGCCGATATAAGATTTACATGCTTTTCTTTTTATATCTACTCAAAATATCAAATTACAGGCCAGTTTCCATGTGAGTTACAAAGCATCTGTGTAATAATAGCATAGATTTGATAGCTAGAAAAATATGTATTTCTAGCCAACAATCATGTAGAAACAAGATTCAATATGGAAATGCTCACAGTGCTTATAAAGATCAGTAAGTAATACAGCGATCAATGGATGTTGGTAAAAACACTAAAAACAAACACAAAATAAATTTTAAAATCATTACGAACTTCCTAATAATAAGTTTGTCTATCATTTGCGTGCATTATTGATCTTGCAAAAAGAACACTTAGAATTAACTACTAATGAGAAAAATATCCAATATTACTAAGAATAGTTACTTAGTAATTCAAGCTTGAGGTAATTCTCCACTCTTAAGCTAGCCTTTAAATTTGAGTTAGACCCATTGAAGAGAATATCCAACATTGGCTACAATAGGTCTTAGAGTAAGAATATAAGCTCAAGGTAATCCTCAACTCTTGAGTTAGATTTTGAGTCTGAGTTAGACCCTTAAATTTCTGTATGGTAATTGAATTAAATTCATATACGAGTAAGCCCACAATACATTCTACTTGACAAGTATCAGCACAGAGCTCGTCTCGATATGCCACCAGGCTGTTGAGGATACTATCCCACATCAAATGAGAATAATTCCTAGACTAGGACTATTAACTTGAGGTAGCATTTTCAATTTTTGAGATAGCTTTCAAAAAGACTAATTTACATGCCATAGGGATGATAAGAAAATTGGGCTAAAGATAAATTTAAGGCAATCTCAACTCTTGAGTTAGCTTTGAATATGAGACAGGCACGTGTACTTGTATAATTATATTAGTTATCTTTCTTACTTTATAATAGAAGAAATTAACTAACACTATTGAACCTTGCAGTAGTGAGTGCTCTTTTTCGTATTCAATTGACATGCCCAGAAAAAGTTCTGTTAGTGGAATTTATGTGAGCAATGAATCACAGATGCTTCCTGATCTAAAACTTGTCACATGTTCAAATCAATGGCCGTTCGTAACGACTGCCTTATTGCTACTATACCGGTGGGTCTCCAAAAACCTTTAAAGACAAAGCTTCAAGCTGATTAGGTCTGGCACGGCTATACATGTACATCTATAATGGGTATCCAACAGAAAAGCCCGCTGGTTTTATCGTACACCAATTTGCTTCGATCAATGAGTGGTCCCTGCCGACATATATGCACATGAATTATTGGAGCTACGGGGCCCTGAAGCTTACTTTACATATCATACATGGAGCACCAATCAACAAATAAATCGATGGAAAATTTGAAGTTGACAAGCTTCGTCAGTCTCGAAACTGAAAAATTGTAGCCTTTTGGAAACCTAGTGATAGCTTACCACGGATCAGCACTTGCGCCATTTCGTGTACAATAACATTAATTTCTTATTGGTTAGTGTAAACTTCAAAGGTCCAATGTTCTACGTGACCAATTTTTAAGGACATTAGTAAAGAAGGTTTCTAAAATTAATTCAGGAGCAATATGTATATATGCCTGTAGTTTTATTTTATTATTTTTATTGAAATGGAAATCTTCTCCAAGCAAGAGCAAGCACACGAGTTAAAAGCAATCAGTTAATTGTTGATAAGTGGAACATGTGGTTGGTTTTAGTATGGGCATATTGATGCGACATCAAAAGCCACAAGAATTCACAAAATTCAATCTTCTAATGATAAAATCCACCATATAGTCTTCGCTAGGTCTACACACATTGGAAGACTTGGAGAGACTAATTGCTTTGAAGAATTATAGGGCGGCTTTTTTAAGTGCTTTGCATTGAAAAACATTGGTGGCATTTGACTCTGCACACAAACTATATATTTTACCTAATTAAAGGCAATAATATATATCCTCAAATCCAGGCTTGTGCTCAAAGAAATTTGCATAATTAATTAGATAGGAAGCTAAAAAGATTAACAAATAAAACTCTTAACGCATCCAATGTTAACAAAGATAAGATCAATACTTTAATACTGATACAGTTTTAAGGCAGTCTATTTCAGTTTAAAGAAACTTTCACTTTCATTAGACCTTGGCTTTACAACAAGAGAGAATTTGTATTCCAAATTTTGGATATAGATACAGCGACTGATGGGGTGTGTGGCTGTGGCTCACAAGGATATTGATTGATGGGGCGTTCCTTCAAATTAATGATTGTCTTTGTGTTTTGTCAACTCAATACCCATGTTCAGTGTGTCAGAACTAGCTCGCACGTCCAACAAAAAAAAAAAAAAAACTCAAATATTTAACACAATCATGTCTTTTTTGAAAAAATTAGTCAAGTGCATCTAACATTTAGGAGAACCTAAAGACTTAAATCTCAATTAGGATAATTTCTAATAATATAAAAATTAATTCCTTTTATTACGTATTTTTAGTATTCAAAATAAAATAACTCCACACACTAAGATCTTTTGGAGTATTAAAAATTAAGTATAATTTAATTTATTTATTCCGCCTTCTCAAAGTGAAGACCTCCTTTAAATTTAAAAATTCATCGCAGTATATGCAAAAAATTATACATATTATTATTAGAGTTTAAGATTTGAATTGAAAAACTCAATCTAAGATTTTACGGGATCAATAATAGTTTTTTAATACTATTATACATGACTATTACTGATATTATATCAGATATTACAATTAATATTTACAAACAGATTATACAACTGGGACCTTCGTCGTGGCATGTATTCCTCTGAAGTGCGGTCTAAATTCTTTAAACTTTTCCTAATATTCGAGAGGTATCCACTTCACTCACATTTCGTGAGAAATAGACTGGCTCCGTTCAATTATTTAATAATCGAGGAAGAACTAAAACTAACCTCTATAATGCTTTTATAGAAACTCAAACTCTTACTTTCAACATTATAAATGTAAAGGTTCTCCTACTGGACCAAAGGCCAATTAGTTACGGGACCAACAGTATACCACAACTAAAAAAAAAATCAGTAAAATAACAATTACTCCTAAATGAAAATACAACAAAAAACTACCTATATAAGGCGATTCACCGAATAGCCTGCAGTACGAAACCTCTTCCTATAGGCCATCGGAACCTCTGTGCGTTTTAATTATTTACGCCATGCACATAGCCAGCCCAGCCGAGCAGCATGTAAAGCATTGATGTCACTGGGCCTGTGCGCACTGCGCACGCGCGGCGAGGTGGCAAAATAAAGCAAGTTTGGATTCCGCCGGCATGGAATAGGAAAACGAAACTCTCCAAACTAGTAAAATGTCCGAATCATGCATGCTTAGAATTTCAAAGAAACAGCTTGTGTACAAATGCACGCAAGAGCAAACAACTGGCAGATGGATATTCAGAAACAGTAGCGTGGCGTGACTTTTAGCTCATTTCCTTTTTCGTTTTAACATAAGTAGATGAATAACATTCTCGTATCGAGTATCGACATCTATAACAAGACATAATTGCCGAAAAAAGTGCCAACGCAGCTTCGCATCAATGGATGATCAAGTTCGAGCACAAAGTTATCAGTTTTTGAACGTGTGTGTGAGAAAATAATTTGGTAAAAATTTTGGCAAATGCTGTTCTCTTTTTGAGTTGAAATGGACCGGGCTTTTTATTTGTTTGATTGAAAATGACATGACTGCTGCCCATGGACCCGACCTATTCTTTCTGGACTCCATCCCTCGTGAATTTTTAAACCCGAGTTGTGCTTCTGCCACCTGTCTATTAAGTCCTTTTAAAACCCCTCTTCTAATTGAACCCGACCCAAATTGTTGCAGGTTCATGCCCAGTCTTTAATTCCATAAATGACGTTTACCGAAATAAATAATGTTTATGTTTTTGGTTAAATTCGCAGCATCTCAGACCGTGAAGAACTTCATGAGTTGTCTTCTTCTTCATTTGTGTTTACTGAAGTACATTTTTGCTCACATTTATTGATGGCTAGTAATTGATTCAATAGGAAGTGTTAATCAAATCTAACACCGGCCTACTTATAAAATAAACTTTTATTATTATGCGAACTAAACATGCTTAGACAAGGTAAGAACAAAAATTCATCACTTTCGATAATTACAATAGAAAATTTACTATTCATTAATATTAGACAAGAAATACAAGTTTCTCTAATTCGCTAAAACTCACCACTGAAAACAATTAAAAAGGAATATAGATATTCACCACCTAATTATATCCTAGAAGAGAAACAAGCCTTCTTAATTCACAATTATAAGGAATCTACTGAAAAGATACAAAATAGATGAAGAAACTCTAATAAAAGCACTCTTTTAAGTTAAACTCTCAAAATCACCACCTTTCTCTCTAAAGCTGCAAACTAATATATTTATATAGACAACTTGGAACATTCCTCCAATCTTAGGATAATATCTTTATCATTTAGAATTCAAATCAAACATGAATTAAAGGTTTTAGTTGTAATGAGGTGGAAGAAAACAAAGTAAAACACAATTTGACTTTAAGGTCGATTCCAACAGTAAATCTAAGCAGTCAACACTTATTTGATTATATCTTAATGTAGAAAACTCTAAACTGAACATCATAAAATTCATTGAACTCTTGACTCAGAACTTTCTAGTGATGTGAAGCTTGTTAATTAAATCTTAATACATTTACATCAATAAATTCAGAAATTTTGGCATTGTGAATTCAGCTTTGTTGATAAAATCTTAAATATCTTTAAGAAGAGAAATGTGAATATCATCCTGTAAAATTTTTCAAAACTAGACAAAATTATCTTGTCAATTAAATCTTAATACATTGACATCAGTAAATTCAGAATTTTCGGCCTTGTGAATTCCTAACCGGTGATCTTTGTTGATAAAATCTCAAAAATCTTTAAGAAGAGAAGTATGAATATGATTCCGTAAAATTCTTCAAAACTAGACAAAATTTATCTTTCTAACAATATATAATACATAATCTAATTACCTCTAGAAAAATAAAATGAGTTCAAATAAGTCAATATCTTAAGTCGTGTTTGTCTCTTAAATAAAATCTGAAAACACTCGTACGTCGCTACTCATAATTGATTCAATACGGAGTGTTAATCAAATCTTGAGATTAGTATTTCCTCTCTCACATATTTCTTTTTAAATCGATTTTTTAAAAAAATATTTTAGATTCAAGGAATTTTCAACGTTATATTTCTCTTATTTGTTACAATCATTTCACAGCAAGAAAAACTCCAATTGATCAAATAAAAGTGAATCAAATTGTCTCTAGAAACCAAACGACATTCAAAGACAACATAAAACCCTAAAATTTATAGAAAGTTTGAGAGAAAGATATCTCCAAGTACATAACAAAGTCTTTATTTTATTATAAAATTCATTAATCTTTCATAATGAAGGAAGAAATCTGAATAATCCATAAAGCTCCTTACAAAGATCAAAGATCTCCTTGGGATGTGAGAAAATTATGTATAAAAAAAATGTGCTCCGTCTTATATTGTAATTGCCAAAGGTTAAAATGATAAATGTAAGAAAGAGGAGTGTTTTGAGAATTTTAAAGGATGGGAAAATCTCCACTCTTTTAATTAATTATGTGGCTACTTTCAGCAAATCTTCGTAAGTTGTCAATTTCTCCTTTGGTTTGTTCCTCAAACTTCCAAGCCTCTTTTCTTCAGAGTCAATCTTTTCCCAAGCACTGAATGGTACAGGTCTAACATTTCTATTGTCCAGTAACTGCAGAAGTCCCTCTCGGCCAGGCTTTGGCAATCCTGATGAGGACGCTACTACTCCTTGTTCAAGGTCTTCCGATATGCTAGCAACCTATAATGTGGGTAATCCAATCACAAAGCTTAAAGTCAGTTCATCTCCCTACAATTCTTAAAGTAGCCCTAGCATAGATCAATAATGAGTTATTTCAAACATCGCAGCAGATGAATATGATCTTAGTCTCTTAACTTAACATGCACAAGTTCTGTCTAGGATATCAAAGAGAGACTACTTACAGTTTCCTCAGCACAGTAAAGATTTGTAGCAATTATTCCCGTTGGTCCTCTCTTTAACCACCCACAGACATATAAACCATTTTCAACCTGTGAAGAATCTCCTGACATATTCTTTAGAACCCGACCTCTAATATTTGGAACTATACCTGGACAAAATGCCGTGAGATGGTTAGCAAAATCACCCTTTCAGTTATTACGAGTTTTAATAAGCATCAAATCTTAAATCAAAGCCATTCACAGACACAGTAGGGGAAGATTTTGTTGCTTAAGGTTTTGAAACTACTAGCACATTGATGGTTTACATGCAATTGAATAATGTATAGTTAAGAACCTCAAAGTTTCCGAAACTAAGTCAATGAATGAATATATGATAGACTTCTACGTGAAAAGCCCAACCATTAAATATCTTAGGTTACCCACACACTGATTCCACTCAAAACATTTTGAAACAAGAGGGCCTTAATGAGTCGATTACGAAATAGTTATTACCTCATCATGTAGTGAAATTTCTTTACAGACTTGCATATTTGTTGAACTTTATAATAGACTTCTACATCAGTTAGAAACTTCAAACTGGTTTGAACTGGATATTAATTGATCTGCATCTAACAAGCAGGAAACTAGAATGGCCTAATGCAACGATGCATCAATTTTTTGCTTTTCACCTTTGTGATTATCAAAGGGCAAACCATTGACTGGTACTGATTTGTAACCAATGCTTTTTAGCACCATCCTGAAAACAGAAAGCAAAAATTGCCTCGACAAGTAAGTACTAGCTCCTAGTAACTTGAATCCAAGATAGCTTAAAAAAATAGCTAAAACTACAACATCTTGATAAGTAAAATATATGAATTACCCACAATCAAGGTCTTCAAATTCACCAGTACCCACAGCATACTGTTTTCCAGGGCCACCACCTACAAGTAAAGCTAATAATGACAACTGATCCCTGGCAATTATGAATCAAAACAGGAGTGGGAAATTTACAAATCTTTTTCTTTTTCATTTTCTTTTTCACTTTTTTTCTAATTAACACAATTTTATTTAGTCATAACAATTTAAAGAACAAGAAAAAGGGCTTGTGTCCTGAATTTAACAGATGCCCCTTGTTCACTTAGCAATCATCATTTTGTTACTCATCATAAAAAACCTACATAATGTCGAGTATCTTTGCAAGCCTCCAGCATCTAACAATACAAGGCAAGAGAAGCCTTCAAAATGGAGAGAGAATTACCTTTCAGAGTTGTCTTCTCAAAGTGCACTCCAGAGACATGGCCACTTCTCTCATTTGATTCTAGAAAACTATCAGGCTTGCGGAAGAAAACGAAGTGAAGTTCACGTTGACCTGACATAGGTTGGGAAGATGCCGACGCAGCTGCCTTAGAAAGCAATTCGTAGACTCTCCTCTGAATTCGACTGTTTTTCATCTCTTCCTTTCCAGAAGACATCACCAAACAGCAGAAAACATCAGGAGGAAGTAAACAGAGTCTACATAACCATCTTTATCCTTCCTCTGCACTTTTACTTTGCAAATCAAGGGTGTTAACCATGAAAATGACTACACAAAAACAATTGCAATTTCAGACATACCTCATCTGTAGGAGATTTAATTAAATCATCTTCACGAATATGAACATACAAATTTTTAATACCTGCAAAATAAACCCAAGGCTTCTCTAACTTCCAAAACTATAGAAGGATTTTATTTAAAATGCAGAAGCAATGTCTGAAAGCAATGAGACCTTTCACAAAGAATTGTGGAAACATGTTCTACTACTCAGAAAACAAATTTAAGCAGAAAGCTGATTAATTGTTCACTATTTCATTACCAAGGGATAAGAATCCATACAGTGGCTCAAAAACTCCAACCATGGAACTCAACAAAAAATTATCCGTTTCTCGTTGGATATACTAAAGAGTTCAAAAAATAATGGATTTATTGAACTTTATAAACCTCAGCACCAGTGCCAACTTAAAATATTATCAGCAATGCATTCCAAGATACAAGAAAAAGAAAATCCTCTGGTTAACATTAGTGCAAATGACTAGATGTTAAGAATTACCAAGAATTTCACGGAGCTCCTTTGCAGTACAAGCTGCTTGCACTGGTCCGCGTCTTCCAACAAGATAAACTTTCCTATAATTATATTTATATCATTAAATTCATAAAATTTGTTAATCCATGGATAGACTTGCAAGGTAGCTTCCAAATGATAGAACAAGACCTGATACTGCTCTCCTCAAGAGCAGTCAAAGCATAGCTTGCAATATCAGTCGTTGCCAATTCTTCTGTTGGACGTAAGAGGATGCGAGCGACATCAAGAGCCACATTTCCCTAAAACGTACATACAAGTAATTTTTACTGCCACATATCATATATACAATTTCTTCGATTTATCATAACAGGGGCAGGGAGAATGATGCCATGATCTCATTGGATACTGTTATTTTTCATTTTATTGTTCTTGTAGATGAATTAGTAATAGTATAATTATAAAACTGAACATGCTGACTATTGGGCAGCCAGCAAACAATCATGTCTAGAAAAAAGGGTAGGTTAACATGTCTTCGTTTACTAGAATGCCAATTGGCACAATTTGAACCAAAGACCAACCCCACCAACCAAAATCACTCTACTTAGGGTCACATTGTTATACTCATGCAAAGGTCCTATAAACTGAACCTAGGAATTACAGCTAGCCCCTTTGTCGCTCAGGTGAAATCAGAAAGGCATGAAAAACTCACTCCATCTTAATCAATGTCTTCATCTCTCTTATATCATGGCAATTGCTTAACTAATCGACACTCATAAAATAATTGCAGATTCTGTAAATAACTGAAATTCTGATAGAAAAAGTGATAATAAGAACCAATCTTGTCACTAGTAGATAGATCATTACATAATAATTATGTAATCAACCAGGCTTTAAAATAATCCATATGAGAATACCTGACCGAGGATAACAGCTGTATCAGTGCTCTTCAAGTCAGGACTCAAGTTTTTGCCATCTGGGTGCCCGTTATACCACCATACAAATTCTCTCGCCGAGTGTACCCCAATCAAATCCTACAAAAACACACACACACACAATCACGACACAAACAAAAATAACTCAACCCCATCAGCAACATGCATTATCACATGATCAAGTGCAGCAACACTCTAATCTCATTAAACAAACGTACTTCTCCTGGTATACCAAGAGCTCTATCACTTTCAGCACCATATGCAAGCACAACCTGCTCACATTTCATCAAATGTTAGTAAATAGAATTACACATAAAAAAATAAATAAACAAATAAATAAGTTCAAGTCTTACCACATGGTAGAGCTGACGAAGCTCGGATAGAGAAACGGAGGATCCAAGCGTGACATTTCCAAAGAACGAGCACCTTTCATGTTGCACCACTCGAGAAAACTGGTTGATCACAATCTGTTGCAATTTTTCTGGTAAACTAAGCTCAATTAAGACAAATTTATTGATTAATAAAAATAAATAATAAAAAAATACAATCTGGTTCAAACTAAATAAATAGAAATAATAAGGAATTATGTTTTTTTTTCCTTAACTCGGAGAACTTGCCTTGGTTTCAGGATGATCAGGTGCTACACCGGAGCGTACTAATCCAAACGGCGTCGGCAATCGATCAATGATATCAACCTGCGCTTCCTGATGAGCCTTCAACGTCTGTTTTAATTGATAATTCATACAATCAGAATCTCTTAAAATTTAATCAAAATAAAAAATTAAATTGATCATTTTTATGATAATAAATTAGAATAAAAAACTGGTTACCTTTTCAGCAGTGTAGAAACCAGCGGGGCCGCTGCCGACTACACAGACGCGTAGAGGATTTGAAGACAGAGCTGTGAAGCTTCTAGACAACCATGCTCTTGCTTTATACATTCCCTCAATTAAAAAAATAAATAAATAAAAGATATAAAGGAATTAGAGATCTTAGGGAGGTTTTGGGATGCCGAGAGTCCTAGGGTTTTGTATTCCTGTTTCTAGATTCTAATCGGTAATCACCAGGCACCAGCAGCCGAGAACAAGAAGTGCAGAACGTGGGAGTTGAAATTTGAAGACTCTTTATGGGCCCCAAGGCCCAAATGTTTCAATGTGGGCCGAATGTAACCTTCTTTTGGTATTAATTGTCGATTTTGGATCAATTCAGAAGCAAAAATAGTAGCATACATGCTAGAAGCGAAATGTCTACATAAAATATGCTCAACACACCCTCGTATTATAAAATCTTAAATTGTCGTCATCATCATCGTCTTCTTCTTTTTTAATCAATCTTTCAATTGGGGAATTTGAAAAACCCAAAAGACTTCATTGCAAAATTTTTATCATCGCTGCGCAAATCTCACTCTAATAATATTTTCACTGAATGTATTTTATTAAGATCTCAGAAGTCACATTAACGGAAATTATATTTATGTGACTGAAACCTCAACAATAAATTGTAGGCAATGTATACTAAAAATTGAAATCCCAAGAGTGACTATTCAGTAAAAGAAAAGGGGGTAAATAAAAATGATATAAATTTTAAACCTTTGGCGTGATATGAAAGAAGAAGAAAGAAAATTAAGGGAGAAGAAGAATGTTAAAATGGGTATTTAAAAAATTTAAGATTAGCTTTTAGATTTAATAATTTTTGGGAATAAAAAAAGGAATTAAAATCAAGCGCCACGTGTCGATAAAGGGATTTTAATGGCTGAAAGTTAACCTCTTGGGGTACCCGACCTGTACCAAGAACACTCTCTAAGTAGATTGATATGTGGGGTATGCTCTAGCAGAATCAAGGAATTGATGAAAATACCCAAAAAAATGGTTATCACATGCACTATCTCAGTCACCCAAAAGAAATATTTCATTTGATGGAATCAAATCAAATATACTTTGTTAGAGAAAAAGAGACAACCAGCTGTGAAAATCAGCAAAAATCATAAGTAGCCCCCAAAGGATAGTGGTCCTTAATTGCCATAACCGTCACTGTACAGATAACTTATACGAAAAGTATATTGGACCATCTGCATTATACGCTACGTGCACTGAACAACTGCACTAATCTAAAACCGCCTTCTTGCTCTCCAAGCATATTCATAATGGCTATAAAACTGCTATAATGATAAAAGAACATAAAAAAATCTCAGGAAGGACAATAAAAATCTCCAATAAAGACGTGTCGCGTGGTTAGATACCCATGTGGTGCTATATAAAGGCTAAACGTTTTCTCTCTCTCTCTCTCTCTCTCTCTCTCTCATACACTCATACTCTCAAAATCTTATCACCAAAACACACACAAAATCAGGGGGCTGATGTCTTCTTCAACCTTCAGCCATCACTTTTTTAGACAGCTTACAAGTTCTTATCACCTAGAAAAACCAAGTAGTTGACTTGCATGTCGGACTGTGGTCGCCGAGCATCGCTGACTCCACCTCTAACCTCATTTCTTTAGTTTGCATATTGGGAGGCATCTATTCAAGATTTCCAACTCTCATCTAGGCCTCTCAATACTGCCATCAAAATCCTCCTCGTTATTAGCTCCTTTGTTAGCCTTGATTAGCCTATACAACACAACCAAACCCTCAAAACACATTCATTGTTTTTGGTGTGATTTTACCTATTTGTCCTTTAATCTAAAATCCACTAGAAATAAATAAGTTTTACTTTGTCAAAGTTTGATTTTCAAATTTTAAAGGATGTGTTTTGCGTAATTGAGTGTTTATAGTATTTCTTAGAATACAAATAAGAATTTACTATTTTTTCTCAAAATTAGATAAATGAAATAAAGAGAATAATAAATTAATCTGTTTTTTGCAATTGATTTACCACGCTTGATAGATTTTATTTTTCTTTTTTCACTTGATTACATCTTTGAAGTTAAAAATGTGCCATTAAAGGATAAATGCAAGATTTTCACATAGAGATTGATCATGTGATAACTCCACATATCAAAACTAGTTAGTTTATTTATTAAAATATCACATTTACGTTACAATAATGCATTTTTTCCCCCTATTGCTGCTGTTTTAACGCAATGGATGAAATGACATAATACAAATTTATAAGGGATCTAAATGGTTAAGCAAAATTTAAGAGGGACCAAAGTAGTTATCAATTTTATATTGAATCTGTCATAATTTTATTACAAGCATAGATCCCCCAATCTAAACTTTGCCTAAATTTTATGGTGATTATACTTCCAATCTAGTAAAAGCACACCAAAAAGATAATAAAATCTTATATTTTTCATGTGCTATAAAATTAATTTGATCTCAAATCGAACTTCGCAAAATAGATTAATCGAATTTCAAGAGTTTACTCATTTTATTCCTTAATTTCCTTCTCCTCTTTACACGCATTTTTTTTATCCCCCAACTACATGCATAGTCTTTTTTTGTAGATTCAATAATTAATTCTATTTATTTACCTCAACATAGTTAACAAAATCAATCACTTTAAACGAAAGTAACAAATAAACATGTTATATATAAAAGAAAAAAGTTAGAAAAATCATTTGTATGAGACAAACAAATATTCTAGAGTACGGGGCAATCTTACTTGATTAAATTAATTAGCATTAATATAAGGCTACAGATGAATGATTTTGATAGTGATGCGTTAAAGATAAAGGTTAAAGTCTCTGTCAAGAGTCAAGAGCAACATAATAAAATGGATACTGCCCACCAAACTCCTTATCTCCATTTATATGAAGTCAAAATTGTTCTCCATATCGATGTTAAGAAAACGATCATGATTAGATTTAGGGAGTCGTTTAGAACATAAAAGTAAATGAAAATGGACATATTGGTGACTTGAAATTGAAGTAATAAGTCAAGCGATAATTAATTAAAAATAATAATAAGTCAAGTGATAATGTGACTTGTCGACTCCCATTGTGATTAATTGACTATATAATTAAAGATATGTACATTTTTTTTTATGTATAACTAAATATATTAAATAGATAATTCTATTGGGTCAGAAGTGCCTTTGATGTTAAAGCTATCATGATTGTAGTACTTGAAATTTTAAAATTAAAGGTGACAAAATTAAACCGATGAGTCGCGAAACATATCCCAACCACCAAACGAGAGGTCAACGGGGGTCTCAATTTTGCATATTATTTAATTATAATAATGTCACGTTAGGTAAGAAATCGAAGCCTATCTCTGTAATCATGTCACATTAATATTAATAAATATATATCTATCAATTTCAATCAGATTTTTTTCTGAACCGAAAAAAAGAAGAAGGGTCATTGAATCTGTAAGTAATCATTAACTTTAAACCTTGTTCGGACAATTATGAAGCTGCAATTAATCCAAAGGCCAATTGTTTCCATGTGTATATTCGATGATGTTCTTGTTTTAACTTGGGATTGAAGCGTGTATCGATTATATCTTGGATTTTTCTAAGTTGCCGTAAGAATTTTTATAACATCAATAATGGGGGATAGACACTTGGATTTTATTATTTCAACTACAACCACTGGATTTAATTTGGTGGATGGCTAATTAATTGCTTGACAATCAGTAGATAATGTTCATGTTGCTGGTAATATGTAGGTTCATGGATATAAAATGATTGATAAATATTTTCTAAATCACCAATAAAATTAAAAATTATATTTACAAATGTATATATCAATTTAGATGTTTTGAGACTATAAAGTCCTTTTTTCGATGTGGACGCCTTCATTTTTCATTTTTATGTAAACATGTTACTAAATCGTATTGTTTACTAAAGTTAGTAAAAAATGTTATGAAAATGCATGACTTAACAATGTGTCTTTACTAAAAAAGAAAAAAATAAGGACGCCTACACTGGAGAATAATTTTAAATGTGTGTATATTAAATATGAATGATTTAATCTTCGAAAAGACATGTTAATAGAGAACCTTTTTGTCATTTATAATTTTAACAATATAATTTCAATTATTAGTTTTATTCATTGGCGGTTTTTTATTTATTTATTTTGAATCTAGGATTGAGCTGAATCAATTGTTGTAATGTTTACAAATCTAGTATTTTTTTTTGGGTGAAGAGGAGAGGATAAGATGATGACTTGTCCTAATATTAAAATACAAAATCTTTTAATTATACATATAAAAAAGTTTAGATACACTATATTTATTTCAATTTTATTATTTAATCTTAAAAAATATGTTTAACAGATTAAATAATGGGTAGATTAAATTTTTAAATAATCAAAATCAAAATATCATCCTAACTAATTTGGGAACAGCAATTTATTCACACCCTTGTATCATTCTAAATTATTAATTTTTATTTTATAACTTTGATTAAAAAAGTTCAAAACAAAATGATCGAGGTTGCTATTTTCTATTTTTATGAGTCTAGTGCCTATTTTAACTTCTGTCTTTATCTAATTAATTTATCCACATTTAAACGACTTTAGCTCAGAGATATGTATTGGTCCATGATGCAACGATCAAACGATATGACTAGTTGCACACTAACACTTTGCTGCAAAAAATTAGTCGAACCCCATCAACAAATTTTGATCTTAGCAAACTAATCGTTAACCCTTTTCTCTCTTCCATTCTTATTGGTTAGTATTAATATATCGCTATTGGATTACAACTTATTTATTACTCGAGTTGGCTAAAATGCCTTATCTCTCTCCTTTTTTTTTTTTTTAAAGTCTAATGTTAAGCATCTGTATGAACGTCTAAGAATACTTATTTATTTTTTAATTTTTTAAATGAAATTTTAATTTTATTACACTTCAATTTTAACAGATCAAAATAGGTTCCGATACACTAGGTTAGCTTAGCTAAACAAAATACCACGGCCGAAATTTGAAATGGACCGGACTGGATCGTCAATTTTGCCCAACGCAAATTATTTTTTGTCGAGTGAAAAATGTAGGAGCTTAGATGTCATGGTTGTGTGATGATGACGTTAATGGAACTATTAAAATAAATAAGTTTAAAAAAATAAATAAATAAATAAAAGGTGGAGAAATAATTACAATATGGGGCCCAAGCATTTGATTTTGGTTTTCGGAGTGATTATTAAAAAAAAATAGTAATTTCCTAAAGAAAACAAAAGAGAAAAAGACGGTTGATGTCAAGGGGTCGGTGTCCTGAGACGGGCAAAGGGGGAGACAGATGGGCCCACAAAACAGAGCTCATTTTTGAAAATAGTCCAAAAACTTTACGTCGCTTTCACGAATGGAGAGCGATTGGGAAAGCCCGTAGAGAAAGAGTTTGTGTTTGTAAAGCATTGGCTCCGTCTGTCAGCAGCCCATTCCGGGCCCACAAACCGCCTCTCTCTGACCACTTTAACTAGGTCAATCCCTAAATCTTTTTTTATAAAGGGAACTTAAACCTTTTTTTTTCCTATTTACTTTTATATTATTGATTTAAAATTTTTTAAAAAAATTTGTTATGCAAAATCAATTAAAATTTTGAATGTCATATTTAGACGATTCGAACTTAAGCTTTTTTTAAAAAAAAATTGATTTGTTTAAAAATATATATAAAAGACAGTAAATAAAAAAGAAAAAGAAGAAGGAAAAACTTATATTGTGATATGGAAGTGAGTCGATCATCATCCAAATAGTTTTCTTGTTGATTTATATTCTATTTAAACTGAAATTAGTGTTGTTGATAGGTTTGTAAGAGAAAAAATAAATAATGAATATATATATATATATATATATATATATATATATTTTAGAATGATGATGAAATTTAATACAAAATCAAGTGAGAACTTTTTAATAACGTTTAGATGCCAATTTTTATATATTTCCTGGCTTATAAAAGTTTTGAAGCTTTGAAAAATCCAATTCCAAAAATTTATTTAACAAATAAGAATTGACCCAACAATTTGACTTCACCAAACTTAATAGTTATTACCTAATTTTTAATGTTTTTTCTACGAATGTTTCCAAAATTTATTGAAGAAACGACCGCTAAAGTACAACGAAAAAGGTACCACTTAGATTGGAATGTCATAAACGCGGTAGAACAATTCGACCATTGCAAGAATTATATAAAGTTGATGTGAAGAAATTGATCTCTAATAATACTGCATTTATATCATTTATATTTCCATTGATGTATAGCCTTTATTATTTGCCACATATAATTAAATTTATTATCTATTATTAATGTGCTAATTCTACAATCATATTAATGATTGATGCGTTAGATGTCAGGATAGTTGATATATAAATTATGTGTCTTAACTATATAAGTGTAGTACCATCTTTTAATTGTCTCATCTCTTACTTACGTCGTAAGATATATGGTGCGTTTGAGATTGAGATTAGACAATTATAGTTCTTGGTAAACACTAATTATTATGAAAAATCTATTATATTGATATGATTTTTCACTTATATAATGAAAAATCTATTATATCTCTAATAATTTTGTCAAAATTATTATTTAAAATTTATATTTATTGCATTTATTAACTTTTGTTGACATTTACAATTTTTTTTCCAACGCAGCTGTAACTTAAAAGTTACAATATCTCAATCTCAAATAAGATTATAAACTGAATGATCTATTTCAAATGGCTTAAATGTTACACTCATATGTAAAACAATTAATATAGTACGTGATATGTAAAACAATTAATATAGTAAGTGATGTTGCTTACATTATGACCCACAACACTATGAGTTGGTAATGCTTGGTGAATCCAAAATTTTAACATTATTTGTAGAAAGTTATAAAATTGTATAATTTATCTACTGGCTTACTATATGATAGGTAAAGTTACTTACTGAATTAATTCCCTATGTGTATGTACACAAATGGACCGTTTATATAAAAACAAAAAATTACAAATGAAAATGAAGACAAGAAATGTAGAATTATTAAAAAATATTAGTTTAAAAATGAAATTAAAAGAAATTATCTTTCAACGTCGTTTCAATTGTTGGAGGATTAAGCCCGCAATCGACAAGAGAAAAGGTAATTTACATAATTTAATCAACAATCGCATGATGAAAGCATTTGGCTATAAAAATGGCTGTAGAAAAACAATAACTCGTTTGACATTTTTTAATCTTAAAAAGTAATTATGTGCTTCAAGAATTTCAATTTTCAATGTTACAGATTCCAAATTGTCAAAAAAAAAAAAATTAATGGACAATTTGATCTAATTCAACTCTGACTTAATCTCAACCTTTTAAAGAATCAAAGTTGACAAAGGTTCTCCTTTTTTTCTTCCTTTTTTTTTTGTTGTTTGGGGGGGGGGGGGGGAGAGGGGGAAGGTCGGAACATAAAGTTTGCCTCGTCCTAGTTGCCATGTGAGAGTGGGCGATCGCACGTGAAATATTTGCTTTTTGATTTTGAGATTTTTTTTTTTTTGTATTTGTAAATTATAATGTCCAAAAACTTTTACACGCTTGGCTTACTATGCACGTGCTGTGCCACGTGGACAACTGACCCTGTCTCAGTTGTGGTTCGTCTTCTAGTGTCTTGGACTTGACCGTGGCCATAAAGTTCGGTTTCACTTTAAGGCTCTCAGTCACGTGATCTATCATGTGAGGTATATTTGTGTGTGTGTGTGTGCGTATGTTGCTGTCTATATAAACACATATATATTCTGAAATTACTGCAATCAATCTCCTATAGTACGAAATCTGCTAAGATTCTAGATAAATAGGCATGGTAGTACAGCTTGTAAGTTTCTCAGCGCATTAAGGATCAGTTTGAAAGTATTGTAGTTTTAAAAATAATTATTGTTAGTTGTGTTGTAAAAATAATTAATTGTAAAGAGAATTAGTTAAGTGATTGGTAAATTTTGTTATCAGAAGTACTGTAAATTTTAAAAGTAGTTATGAATATTTGATAAATTTTACTATTAAACTTTGGAGATAAAACAAATAGCTAAAATGTACATAATGTAGGATAAAATTTACTTATATATATATAGATAAATATGTACATACAATATTTTATAATAATTTTAACTAAAAATAAATTTTATGATATATTGATTTTTTTTATTTTTATCTTAAAACAATGGATCATTAAATTTATAATATAGTGAAACAAATTTAATAATAATTTGACCAACAAAATTGATATTGATAAAATGATGAATTATAATAAAAATTTATTAAAATGTTGATTTTGTTTTCAATTTGAATAAGAATAATTTTGGGTTTAGGTAATAATTTTAAAGATACTTATGAAATTGTATAAAAGGATAAAATTGATTATCAAAATCAGAATCTAAAAAATATATCTTCTTTACTTTTCAAAATCAACTGTATGAGACATTGATTTTGACAAAAATGATTTTGATTTTTTTTTCAAAAACTAAAATTAATTTTTATATTTTTAAAATCATTTTTAACCCTCCCAAAAGTAATCACAAACGGATCCTAATTCATAAATCTGGTCTTGTTAATATCTTATTAAAAGAGAAAAAGTTTTACAAAGAGTAAAACTCATGCCATCAATATGTTCGAGAGTATGAGTCACAGTGGACTGCAAGTCTTGTGGCTCATGAAATATATATATTTTGTTCTTAAATAAGCTGAAATTTTTTTGACTGATTATCCATCTTATTTATTGAAAACTATGTTTTTTTCTTTTAGTGTACTAAAATTTATATTTTTATTTATCATTAGTAGTATCTTCACTTTATTAAAATGAATATATACTCACAAGAGAATTATTAATTATAGTCTTATAGTTTGAAGTCATAGTTATAAAATAAAAATTGATAATATTTGATAAATATGAATTGCAATCATTTTGAAAAAAGTAATAAAAGTTCTAAACAATTGGTATAAGTTTTTAACACACACTTTGACTTTATAAATTACAGCTCCTCGACAGTATTACCAAATATAGCCTAGAAAATGATTCATATTTTTTTTTTTGAGGAATTTCATTTTCCTTTTCGGAGGGGCTTTAGATTATTTATATATTCTTCTAACAAATTTGAGTGTGTGGATAGAACGAGATATATATTGCCAACTGGGTGTAAATGATTCTTTTAATTAACACAATAAACTTCTTTCTTTTACTTATATATTTCTATCTAATAATAAAGCAAGAATAATATAAAATCCAAATTATTTTAAGGGCTAGTTTGGTAATGTTGTAACTTTTAAAATAATTATTTTTATCTGTGTTGTAGAATATTTAGTTGTGAAGAGAATCAGTTAAATATTTGGTAAATTTTATTTTAAAAAGTACTATGAGTTTTAAAAACAATCATACGTGTTTAGTAGATTTTACTATTAAACTGCTGCAAGAATGCAAATAACTGAATTGGATAATAATAATCTCTTTAAAGTTATTTATTTTATTTCCTAATTGATAAAGATAATTTTGAGATATTTATAATCTATATGAGGATATATATATAAAATTGTATAAAGTGTACAAGTGATTACCAAAATCATATTTTGAAAAACTATTTCTTTCTTTCTTTTCAAAAATTGTTATAGGATCGAGTAATTTTACCAACAGTGATATCTAAAAAAAATTTTAAACACCAAAATTAATTTTTAATTTTTTAAAATTACTTTTGACCCACCAAAAACTAATCCCAAATGGACCCTAAAATGTATATGTGAGCTTTTCATAAGCAAAAATGCAAAATCCTAAAATTCTCTCGTTCGCTTTGGATGATTGAAACAATAACAATTGATTAAATTTATTAATTAAAGTGCCTTTGCCTCTACGTTGCTATTAAATTTCTCTTCAGTGATATATTTTATTCAAGTAAATTCTCTTTTAAAAGTTGAAGACTAGGGAAAGATAGCGTGGAAATAATCACCATTAATTAATTGTTTAATTAATATAAAACAATATAGTTTGTTATTGTTCGGTGTGAGAAAATAATATAAATAATACAAAGTGGAGGAAAAAAAATGAAAAGTAGGAATTATTTTGATATACAATAAGACAAAGAAAATGAGAGATTTAAATATGAAAAAGCATGCTGTTAGGGGTATTGGGATCCGTATTTAAATCGGATTAATGTCATGAACAGGCAAATCTAATTAATTATTTCCGACCGAGAATGATTGATGGCTTTGTTATAATCTACTGAGATACGCTCGACATTTTTTTATTGTTTTTTATATCTTAAACAAATTTTAAATACTCAAGCTTCATAATCATACCAAAACAAAAGTAATTGAAACCCTAGTTGTTTTAATAAATGCTATGGATTTTTAAATTTATAGAAACTTCAGAATATATCATAGGTATTATATTTAATTAATTTATATATGATATGTGTATTTTAATTAAATATAACTAATAATTATATGATGATTTTTCAAAATAAATTTATACATGTTATTTATGCATTAATTAGATGTAATACTTCTAATATACTTTAAAATCTCTCTAATATTTAAGTGAGTCTCCATTTCTGTAACATTCATTTATTGAATGATAAAATAATTTAAAATTCATCATTCAATAAAATAAATAATATTTAATATTGTGACCCAAATTAAAACTCAAATATTAAGATTCTTAGTATTATTGTTTAATAAATACATATTCATTAAATAAATGATATCTCTTTTACTATTTTACCCTTTATTATTTTTTCAAATCAATAATCATTAGTAGATATTATGATATAGGGAGGTTTTGTTGTTTTGATAGATTTTGAAGCGAACAAGAAGAAATAATTTATTTATTAAAAGAATTTAAATCAATGTTTTGCTAAGCTGAGGTGATATATGTTCACCTTTTCATTTCATAAGTTTTTGCCATGCGTATATTTATAGCAACTTATGATTAAGATTAGAATATAGTTATATTAATTCTTATTCAATAACTATCAATTATATTTTTTTTCTCTAAAATGTCAATAACAATTTCAAATCAACATTGAATCTAACTCTTTATTGAAATTACAAAAGGATTTTAATCAACTTCCCACTTAACACCAATTTAGAAACAAAGTACCAATCATAAATTTATTCCTTAAAAACTAATGTTATATTAAATATGTGGAGAAACATTAGAAGAAACACTATATATATGAAAAAAATGAGTCTCTTACGAATTTAAAATGGTCATTAATTAATTAATAGGTGAAAAGTGCCATAAATTTAGCTTCTTTTTTTTTAAGATGGAATTATAAGTAATTGGAATAAGAACCTGAGAGAAAGGGAGAATATCACTGTGGAATTTGATTGATCGATTGATGTAACGTACTCGTAATGAAACAAAAACATATCTGGATAAGCTTAATTGATGGAAATATGCCTTCAACATATTAATGCGTGCACGCAAAGCCATTTCAGCGAGACGTGTCGGCTCAATATATATACTTTATTGAACCAAAACATCGTTTTCCTCGTAAAATGCCTATAACATGCCTAGCTAGCTTAATTAGCCACTGGGATTTAGATAATCGACAACTAAATATTGATTCTAACATTCAATTAATCTGCATTGATTTTCATTTGATTTAATTTATTATTATTATTATTTTTGAACTTGTTACAATTCTACAATTCTACATATATGTTAGGGTTTGAAATTTGTTGGGATTATATATTTATAATGTAGCTTAGATTTCAGCCAAGCATTAACTTAGAAATGTTAGAAAATCAAACAGTGAGATAACAAGTTATATATTAGCTAAACAACGGAAATTAGCTACTAAAATTTTCAAATGAAACAGAAAGTGAAACAGAAGGGAGATGAAACCGGAACAGAAAAATGAAATAGAAATTGAGGTCTGCACAAAACAGTTTCCTTAAACCAGATTACCATCTCTATTTGAGTGCTTAAGGTCTACTGGTATCTGTTTCCCAGACAGGAAATTCCGGCGAACCACAACAGCGCACTCAATTAGAGAAAGACGAAGAAAAATGAAGGAAAACTAGGTGTGCTTTGTGCTCGTTTTTTGCAAGTAGAAAAAACAGAAGCGAATGCCTTTTTATACTCAAGGGAGGATGTAACAACTGCTTTTGTATTGAAACAATTCAATTCAAAAATTGAATTACATAACAGGAAGAAATTATTTTAAAGCTGTTACAATTGAATTAAAAAGCGTTATAAACTGTTACACAAAAAATTCAAAAGGAAATAAACAACGTGCCAAGCTTGCATGGATGATTTTGGGCTGACATTCGTGAACGCAGGATGTGCGGGTGCACACGAGTTCAACCAAATCGGTCTTGAATTTGCACCCCCTTGCGCACGCGCGTGTGGAGAGAGCATTTGTTCTTATAATTCTAAATCATGTACAGTGAAGTGTTTATATATAAACATTAATCCCTGGGCTTCTTTTTTCCATGTGGGATAAGCCTCATTTCCTTTTAAATTTCTAACTCCAAGGGCGACTTTTGAGAGACAATTTTTCATTCACTCAAGTACTATTTTGAGAAAATAAGATTATACTTTTGAAGTATTAGTAGAGTAGAATCCGAATCTCAAAATATTTTCCACTTTCGTTAAGTGGGATCCACTCAAAATGTGCCATCAAAATAACATGTTATGCTATTTTTTCAACAAGAAATCTATTCTTACAAATAATCAGTAAAAAAATATTTTTAATCCACATTTTTTAACTAAAAAATCGAAATGAACCCATGCATGCGAGGCTCGAATTTTCGTTCCCAAGCATTTTGAAGATGTAAATCACCTATAAAAAAGAAAAAAAAATTAGACCCCATCGTTAGGTATTTTTTGAGATTGAACAAGTTGAATTTGGGAAAAAGGCATAATTTACAATTCGTTGTGATGCGAACCTGTGTCAATTCGTATGCTCAGAAAAGGAACTTTTTGCAAATAATTAATTCAATGGTTTCTTATCTGGTTTAAATTATGCAATTCTAAAAGTCAATAATTAAGGATTAGCTTCAACCCATTACTAATAATTTATGGTCACTCTTACAATATTTTATTACTTCATACAACTTCCATTGAAGCACCTTTAAAATTGAAAAAAATATAAATCTGAAATAAACTTTGAATTAAGCAATTAAGTTACTAAATTTTCTGTTTCTTTATTAGAAAATGATTTGCAATCACCTACTTGTAGGCATTAAACCAGTCCTTATTTTCTTGCTTAATTAGTTGATAATTAGCGTTTAAACTCAGAAACTTGGTTAGGATTTAACTCGCTTTAGCGGTTTTGTAAAGCCGTCTTGGTATCATTGAAGAGGAATTATGGATTAATACAATGAAATGAACTTTTTAATATTAAATTCAGCATGTGATGAGGAATCCGATGAAGAAGCATGAACGAAGATGACACAAAAACAACACACAAGCTTTGATGGGTAATATTCCTGTTCAAGGAAACGACACGTCAAATTTCAAGATTGTCTGGTTCCATTCCATATACAATTAGAATATAATTATTTGATTACGCTTGTTGGAATAGTATCACTACATAAATATAATATTGAATAACAAATTAATTAACAAGATTAGTTGCTTGACTCGTATGCATATGCTAATTCAATATTGGAGTGTCGGCATCATTAATTCATTTATTAGTGTTGTTAACAAAAGACAAATCAATTGAGTCACTATTTATTTGTTTGTGAGAGAGGCTTTTGTTGCTACGATGGCTAATGTAATTTTAGTAATATGCAAAACATGAGCTGACTAATATAATAGAGTAATAAAAAAAATGGCACTCAATGAATCAATTTCTTCATTTGAAATAGTGTTATAGGTCCTCTATATATTCCCCCAAAGTTCTTTTTTGCATTATTTAATGAGTTGTAAATATTAACATCTTTTTGTTAAATTTGATTTTTATCTCTACCTATGGAAAACAATAAATATCCATATATTCGGTAAGCCCAAAAAATCGAAAAGAATTAAAAAAATACAATTGCAAAGTATAGTTAGTCTAAATATTTCTTCTACGCTTACACCTATATTATATGCAATTAAAATTATCAATATTTTCAAAGTTATTTTATGAAGACTCCATTTGATATTAAGGGATTACGAAATAAAAGCTTAAAATAAACCTCTACCCAAAAATTTAAACGTTGTGCATGTTTGATAAGCAACGATCAAATGGCTCATTAGAGCAATTTTTATGAAATTACTATTATTATTATTATTATTGTTATGAGGAGGAGTAGGACAACGATAACGACAACGACAACGATAATGATGAAAATGATTAGTTTTATCCTATTGAAATAAATATATACTACTTACCTCTAGTGTTTTCATAATATTCAAAAATCCCCTAACACAAAAAATTTAAGGGGAAAAAAATGAGGAAATGGGATCGTTTGCTTGATATTTTATCTTGAGAATATAAAATAATAGTTCGTTATTAAAAGAAAAAATGTTTAAAAATAAGAAAAAGTACAAGAAAAATACCTTATTATTTATTTTTTTATTCACATTAGAATTTATGTTTTTATATAATATACTTAATTTATAATCAATATCAATAAAAGTGTATTTAAAAATAAGAGTAATATTATTAAAATATGATGTCAAGAGAATTAGTTAGTATTATAAAAATAATAAAGAGTAAGTAGTATATATTGATTTTAGTGGGATGGAAACCGGTAATCAAGTGAGTTTTGGATGTAAAATTTGCATCTTGTCATAGTCTCATTGATATATCCTAATATATATATATATTTGTTTGAGCCATGAGGTGGTCCTGAATGGGTCCTAACTGTGGGAGACACCTTTTCGCACCATAATCCAGACTAATTCTCGTTCGCACTGAATTGACCCCCATAACCTTTCTGAAGGAGAGTGAGAGTGACAAATCACTCACACCAATTAATTTTAGTTGATGCATTCTAATATTTAGAATAATAAACAAAAGGAGAGAGAAGAATATAAGAGGAAGATGAGGACAAGGAGGAGATGTTGGTTGCTGTTTGTTCTGTGGCAAGATGAGAGAGTGCCATGGAATAATGGAAGAACATAAAATAAGAAATGATTTCAGGCAAAGGGTGTGCTTGGGAAAAGACGCGGCGCCTCCAACAAAGATTTTGGCACAACCAACAAACCAGACATGCCCCCCTTTTTTTACCCCTTTATATCCTCAAAGAAAAACAAGTGTACAAATGTTCCTTATTAGTTTACTGGTCACCCTAAGCTTTAGCTCGAAATTTAAGGGTTTTTTTTTTGTTTGCTTCTAACATCGAAAAGCTCCGTAAGGGAATGTTTACTGTGGGATGTAAGAATCTTATTATATGAGGATATTGGAATAATTTTTATTGTACTTTATGTTTTAATATTCTTTTATGTAATTTTAAAATTTTTTAATTTTGTAAAAAGACAATTGCTTCGATCAATGGGCAGTACTACTTAGCGGTATAGCCTTCAAAATCACTTACAATGGGTTTCACCAACGTTTTTTTTAACACAATTTTAAAATGAAATGTGTACAAATACACTCACCGTAAAATAAATGTTGCTTTTTTTAATAAATAGGCTTTTATTTTATTGGTAATTTTTTCTATAGTCCATAAGATAAGACATTGGTTCTTAATTAATTTTTAGGGAGCCCTTAAGTTATATTTAATGTAACTTACATCTATTCACATAAATAATGATTGTGTGTGAAATTCACACATTATTTATGTGAGTGGTGTACATTACATTAAATATAACTTAATATTTGTCTAGATTCTCGTATTTTAAAGCGGATCTAAATATTTTTATTGCTCTTTCTATTAGAATTAAATATTATTATTTGAAAATAAAAAATTTTTTGTTGGTTGAGGGATAGCAAACATCATCTTAGTTATGAAATTAACCAGAAAGTAACAACATTTTACACAAGAAAACTATTACTTATTTTTAGAATACGAAAGATAACAGAGACCAAAAGAAAATGTACCCAAATATACAAAGATTCCTAAATTTTTATAGTAATGCAATCCTCATTATACAAATCTGGATAATTTATTTTTAATCATTTAGTAATTAGAATTTCGAAATGGCTAGACTTGTGCAGCAAAGCTGAAACTTTATTGACTTTGTGGTCTAGTTACGCAGAGGTGTCCTTAAAGTCTCTATATAAAAAGAATTTTGGGGCAAATGTGCCCTAAAAAAGAATAATGATGATGAAAAGCTAGACTGTAGGCTAAAATAATGTTCTTGGAAATGGTAATCATTCCCTTGGAGACCTGAGGGCTGAGATTAGGGATCTCCAAACCCTAGATTTTGACCTCTCGATAAATGTGGCGTTTGTATGCGTCTTGTGTGTCGGTTATCTCTCACGGGTCATCTTCTTCACATAAAATTTAATCATATCACAATTTTTTAAACATCTTAATTGTATATTAAAACCCTTTACAGGCAGCTAATTAATTAATTATATATTAAGAAAGCTTTCTTACAAGCACCAGTAACGTAATAAACATTATAATTATTTTTCTTGTTTACGTACATAGGGAGCATTATATTGAAGGGTCTCCCCGGTCACTAGAGTCTATGTTTTAATTCCATCATCATGACGTTAGTATGTAGTCGTCCTGATTTTGGTGGGCGAATGTGCCCTCGATTTATTCCATTATTTGTGTTCAAAATCTAATTACAAGAACAAGTTCAAGATAAATATGAGGTCAGTGATGTTGAAGAGAGAACACAAAATGATGGAACAAATTTGTAAAATGGGATAAAAAAATCATCTCTATCCAAAAATGAAAAATGAAAAGAAATGAAGATCAAGGTTGTGAGAAATATGATACTTAACTCCATCGAGCTAAAAAATAAAATTAGAAAAACAAATATAATAAAGATTCACACGGAGAAAAAGAAGGAAGTATATAATTAATATTTTCCTTGTTTAAGCACTAGCAAATATACTAACCTAAATGGCAATTTTTTTTAGAAGTATTTCCTTTAACATTGCAGATATTGTAATTAATTTATCTTGGTGTTACTTGATAATTAATTTCATCCAATCATCTTTATTCTAATCTTGGTGAGAGTTTCTTAAAAGAAACAGATGCAATAGAGTAATTGTTAGATAGGGGACAATTTCCAGGTTTAGGTCATTGAGTCTTACTAAACTTATGCAATATATTGCTTGTGTATGGAGTTAATTTATATTAACTATATTTTCCTTCTTTCTTTCTCTTTCGTTTATTGAATATTCTTCAAAAGTTAAGCTACTAAAAGAGAAAGGACCGAGCTCCCATCGTCCGCAACATATGATCATCAAATTTAACTTAAAGAAGTTATTGTAATTGGCTTCTTAACTATACTGATAAATTTAAAATGCTTCTATATCGAACCAAAGTTCAAAAGAAAGTAATGAAAATTGATCCTCTATTCATGTGAGTTTTTCTTATAACTTATTTGCACATTGTGTAAATTATTAGTTATATATAAATTTTTATTTTTTTCTTTATTTTCTTCAACCATGAATTACATCTATGTGTTTGCCAAGATGAATACAGGATCTAACTGAAATTAGCAGGCTCGGATATGGCAAATTTATTCAATGGTAAATTCCGAAAAAGAAAAATCATCCATATACACCTTTACTGAAGAGAGGAGCTTGTGTCATTCATTATCAGAAATCAATATATATACTAATGAAGTGCTACACGACTCAAAGAATATGATATTTGTTAAGTAAATGTAAGTAAAGGGTCATAATTTTTTAAGAATCATTCTCTTTAATCTTCACCAATGCATTGTGTAAATAATCAAATGACAGAAGAGCAATAGAAGTGTGACACATGGATGGACAGATGGAAAAAACTGTACACCAATGGTCAGTGAATAAAAATCTTTCTTATTAATTTTTTTCCCTTTTTTTTGGGCGGTTGAATTTCTTGATTAATGAGAGAATTGCTACCACCTTTTCTGTCCCACTTTGAGATAAAGCAAAAGCAGTGAAAAAGCAAGAAAGAAAAGAAAAACAAAAAAGAAAAAAGCAAAGCAATAAAGAAAGCAAAAATTATAAGGAAAGAGAGAAAACAAAGACAAAGGGTTCTCAAACCTCTATTATGATGATTCAAAAATTCTCTCAAGAATAGGACTGCTTGCATTGGCTTGGTGGTGCTAGGCTTCCCCTCTATTTAACCCTTCCTAATAAGACCTCTTAAAGTTTCAACGACGACTTGTTTGGGAGCTTCAAGTAAAAGAAAAGAAAAATAATACAACAATACAAAAGAGTGAAAGTGAAAGAGAAAAAGAAAGGTTAATCAAGTTTTTTGTAGCTAGTCAAGGGGAGAGAAGAGAGAGAAAGAGAGAGAGAGAGAGAGGAATGAATAGAGGTATCTTGCAGAGCTCACCGGTGCAGCAGATGATGGCCGGAAACCCTAATTGGTGGAATATCACTAGCATGAGGCCCCCTGCTCCTCAAGTTTCCCCTTTCTTGCCTCCTCCTGCTAATAATCTTTTCCCACAATATCCTTCTTGTTATGATAATCAAGAACAGCTTCCTGAGTCATGGAGCCAACTCCTTCTGTAAATCTCTCTTGCTCTAACTATTTTTTTTTTAATTACATTGCAATCTACCGATATTTACAATCAGAAATTTGTCAAAATATTCTGAATTATTACTATTTTTTTATCTAACATTTTCTTGGATTTAACTATTTCCTTTAGGGGCCGGATGGTGGACGAAGAAGATAAAAGTGGTATGGTGGGCCATTTTCAGACCAAAAAGGTGGAGAACTGGGAAGAACAGATATTACATCACAGCTCATCAAGTGCTAATTCTGTTGTAAATGTGAAGCAAGAAATTAATCCTGCAGCAAACAGCTACTTTTATGGACATGCAAATGAAGATCATTTCCAGGCGGCTGCAGCATCAGCAGCAACAAAAACTACTTCTTGGTCTCAAGTCATGCCTCCAGCTGCTGCTGCCTCATCTCCTAATAATAAGTCATGTGTCACAAGTTTCAGCAGCAACATGTTGGATTTCACTAGCACCAAAGCAGATGCAAGGCATCCACCCCCAGATCGATCTTCTGAGGTGATGATGATGAGTGACAGCGATAGGGTTTCGGGATTTTACTTATTTATCATGTCTTAATTTTATGATTAATTACTCAATATTAACTTGCTAAACTTTACCATAACTAATTTCTGATAGTTGTTGCTTCTGTTTTTTTGTTTTGGTTGCTTAATTTGTTTTTTTTTTCGTTTAGTGTAACAGCACTGCAAGTGGTGGGGCGGCCAAGAAAGCTAGGGTTCAGTCATCTTCTTCTTCTTCAACCCAATCAACCTTCAAGGTAAATAATCTTGTGCGTGCATGATGATGATTCATCAGGATAACACAACTCTCTCACTTGTTGCTGTTATTGTCTCTTTCTTTCACTGATTCTAACAATCACACTAGGATACATACAGACTCGAACACAAGCACAAACATTTGTGATGGTAACTCTTGTTGTCTTTCATAATTGTCCTTTTCTTATACCATCATGATTCTTTAATTATCATCTTTCATCTCATCCATACGAGGATTTTATCTCTTTCCTTCCCCTCCAACAGTCTCTTCCCCACCAACTCCCCCCCCCCCCCCCCCCCCCCCCCCCCCCGGCGCCAAAAAAAAAACCAGCTTCTTTTTTACTTTGTACCGGAGACAACACAAATAGTGGTTAAGTGAAAAATAAACTTTACTAGTCTCAGCAACAAATTAACTTCTTATATTAATAAAAAATTAATCACTTAAATTAATTTGCATGTTCAATACAAATCCAGGTGAGGAAAGAAAAACTTGGAGACCGAATCACAGCTCTTCATCAGCTAGTTTCTCCATTTGGAAAGGTAACTACGTAATTAATTAATCTATTTATAAGCCTTTCCAACGATTAGATCTTGGAAGCATTCAAAAACTATTATATTGTAACTTGAAACTATATATAAAGAAAGTTCTTCCCCAAAATAAAAGCTTCCTTTGATCTATTTTTCTCTTTTTTTTTTTAAAATGGGGTTTTCAGTTTTCACACTCTATTTAAAAAATTAAAGCCTAGAAACATGCATATTTTGGCGGGTTGTGGTGTGGTAGTTTTTTTTTTTTTAATTTTCTCTTTTGCAGACTGACACAGCTTCAGTCTTGTTAGAAGCAATTGGGTACATTAGATTCCTGCAGAGTCAAATTGAGGTGATGTTTCCTCTTTCCATTTTTTCTTTTAATTCTCTTTTAACATTCTTTTAGTCATTGAAGTCCTAAAATATTATTCCTTTCGCTTAAAAAATGCAGGCCCTCAGCTTGCCGTACTTGGGCAGTAGTGGATCAGCAGCTATGAGGCAACAACAACACTCCCAGCACCCTGTAAGAAGATCAACTTTAATTTAATTGTCATTTCATTAATATCTCGCACTTCTCGAAGCAAGAACATGTGCATGAGAATCTCAATAAAACAATTATGTGACATTAATCGATTAATGATTATGATGATGATCTCTTAATAATAATGTTAGGTTCAAGGTGAGAGGAATTGTATATTTCCTGAAGACCCTGGTCAGGTACTTGAGCTTTATTGGATCCATAAATATTGTTGCCTGTTAAAGCTGGGTTTGTGGAGGAACTTGAAATTTATAAAAGTTACTACTTAGTTTATTGTAAACCTAAAGTCCCCTTAAAAGAACAATGTATTCAGCTTAATTTATATATAGTTACTTTAATTCTCGTTAATTAAGATAGATTAATTATTAAAGTGTTGATTACGATTCTCTTAGTGTGTTTGTGTGTGTGTGTATAGCACTCGGAATATAGGGGATACATGCTTGTTGTCTTGACGCGTACAGTTCAATTAAAGTGTGAATAATTATTTGATTCTGTTTCTTTATTTGATTATATAGCTGTTGAATGACAACTGCATGAAGAGGAAAGGAACTTGTGATCATCAGGTACTTAAAACTTTGAAAATCAATAACAATACTCTTCTTTCATAGTTTCATTCATTAATTAATATTCTTTCTTTTACTTTTTCTTTTGGTTTAATTTTGTTAGGAATCACAAGAAGAAGTGAAGAAAAGCTTAAGGAGCAGAGGGCTGTGTCTGGTTCCAGTATCATGCACGCTGCAAGTTGGGAGCGACAACGGGGCAGATTATTGGGCTCCGGCTCTCGGCGGGGGAGGTCTCCGGTAGATGGATGAATAGAGTTATTAACGGCAGCACACTTATATAGGCATTGAGAGGATGAATCGATATAACATCATGAGCAGTCACTCTGCTAAAAATATAAGGCTGATTGCTCATGATGCTATACAAAATCTTTTCTTTGTGTTTGCTTAAGTTATAAGTGTGCTCTCTAGCTGGGACTTAGAGGTCCATAAAACTCTCTAGTTTACAATTAAGCTTTATTTAATTTGTTTTCTCTCCTTAATTTAACCAGCCGGCTGCAGCTACAACATTAATTAATTGCTTATTTAATGTATATGCATTATGCAGTTCTAGTATGATCATCAATTAAACTTTTTAATGCTGCTTGTATAATTTTTTATATGTGAAGCAGCATTTCCATTAATCATGTTGAGCATTGGAGAGATTCAATGTTTGCATACCCTTCCAGGAAGTGAATGCATTACCATAATTAATAACATATTTAGTTTTTATAATCTTTAAGAGATTGAAGTTAATTGATTAATGCTCTTAAGAAAATAGAACATAAGAAAAATGAGAAGATGAGGTACAATTTGCATGCTCAGTCCTGTCCAGTGAAGACCTTTATCAAATTTCGAAAAAAAGGAAGGGAAGTAATAGAAAATGTTGGGAAAGGCGAAAGAAAAAAGCAAAAATGTCTGCATATATATTTCGCAACAATAATGATTCTATCACGCTTTGAAAGTTCAAAATAAATTAGTAAAGAAGACTGGCTTTAATTTGAAGAATTTGCCGCAATTTTTCTTTTTGTACTTGACAATAGCTCTATCACGAGATTATATTGGTACAGAAGCACTCCAAATAAACGAGAGGTACTTGCAACTTTAAATTAAATTTTCTACTTAAACTTTTTACATAAATTTTAACCTACATTGATGGACACCATGTAATTTAAAAATAAATATTTAAAGTCAAAAAATAAAATTTAATTAACGATGTTCATTGATCCCCCTCTCTACTACGAGAATTGAATAAGATTAATGGTTCAAGATTTATGTAAATTTTAAGTTAGAATGATTTAGTAATTAAAATATCGCAGCACTATCGTTTATTCTCTATGTAGTAATTAGTATTGTCTTTTGGACTTATGCCGCCGTTCTACTAAAAATGGGATTAGCAATTCTTTGAAAAGACAAATTTAAATTCATAGAACTCTTGACGTGAAGAGTTGCATTTACAATCAAGCACTTTTTACTTGTGGTAATGTGGCATGTTTAATAATTATCCTTTCATTCTGAAACAAAGAGAACAAAAATTTCATTACGACCCACACATTATTATAATATTGGATTAAAGATTCAACAGATTACTCCATCCAATATACATGTAATAAATCCAAACTCATCTCTTTGAAATGATTATTCATCATTACAGTTAATCAGCTCTATCAAAATTTGATATGGTAACATATCTGCTACAATGATCGATCTGAAAACAAATGGAGAGTAGCAAAACCCTATGTGAAAGTTTTAGGCTAAAATATTCGAATTCAATGGTACAAAAATTTATAAGCATCGATCGGTAATGTTCTTCACATAATCACATTTTGTCTTGCTAACCAAACAAACAGCGATACCGCTGCAAGGCCCAACCTGGCAGCACGGGCCTTTATCCCCTTAATAGTATTTACTGAACCCACCTGAGTAATTATCTGATTACAACTATCTTCCATAGTGTTTCGCCAAATACAACACTATGATCAACCCTGTATGCTCTGGTATCTCACATAATAATATTTTAGAGATTTACGCTAAAAAAAAGAAAAAAATATTTTTCTTATAATTTCATTATTTAAATTTAGAAAATTAATTTTGTCAAGACCTTGGGTCTTTATAGTGTTGGCATCTTATGACAAACTAGTTTATTTAATTAGGAAATAATGTAATTGCTGATATAGAAATTAATCACTCATACCACCTCAAGGGGGTCTTAGTCTTTAGGAGGGAAAGTTAAATCCCTAAAAAGCAGGAACATACATTATTAGGTAGAAAATTAAGGACCCCTCGAGGTGGGAAGTAAGAAACTGTCAGTTGAGGCATTGATTTGGTTAAAACACCAACTTAACAAGGTTGAAATATCAAAATAATGTTCATCATTAAGAAAGAATCGCGAAAACACAAAAAAAAAAAGAGTAAGAAAGTTGGTCACAAGGCTAACACACACCCAAAAAAGGAGAAGCATGATCCCTACTCCTATAAATATGCTTCATTTTCTTCTCTTATCACCTCAGGGGTTGGATAATGCCAACTACTCCACCATTTCACAACCTCCTAAAATAAAAAAGATAAAACCATAACCACCTTGTAATACTTCATTCCGACAATGGATGAGATCAATAACTGTTCACAATCACCAAAATAAGGGGGCCACACTCTTAAATATGTGGTATATTATAAATATTTCATTACTCTATCAAAGAGAGGTGAGTTCGCTAGAATTCTAATATTTTATGATTTAACTGACTTAAGTATCAGAGTGGGATCACTGGAAACCTCTTATTCCGGTGCCATTTCTCTGTTTTTTATTTGTTACCATATGTGCGGGTATACCAGCATCTGTTGCACTTAGTTCGACCTTAGGCGGGAAAAAAATAAAGCGTCAATAGTTGGTACTAGAAAGAAGGCTTCTGCCAAACATAGTTATTAATTACGATTAGATCAATCATCAATTTCGCTGTAACGATTCACTTCTGACTTGATCATGTCTTCCGAGACACAAATCATCCTAAATTTCACCGAATTCCAACAAGATTAAGAAGGAGACACTACCAATCTAGAGGGCTGAAAAATATCTCTGGCTAGACAAACTCAACAGTGCATAAACTCACAGAATAAACATTCAAATCGGAAAAAGCAAAAGTTTGAAGACAACAAGAGATTTCAACATAAATATCCAGGAAAGTAAAAGACATACTTGAACACGTCTGAGAGCGTAAAATTCGGCGACCCTAGCTTCATGAGGAGAATACAAATATTCCAGTCAGGAAACTTCACCACGCGGCCAAGCTTTGCATTGGACAACTAAGCATCACGACCTCCTTAGTGGTCACCAGAAATCTTGGTCAGCTGGTTGACATATCTACCTCAAAATTACGCAACTAATCAATGAATAACTGAAGAAGAAGAATTCAAGTAACCATCATTAGCACAGAAGAACACATGCATAAAAGTATGTCTTTTATTTACATAAAATGTGTATTACATTGCTCACTACCTGTATTTTATAGCTTCAAGTCAGGAATTTCATTGCATGAAAAATCTTAATATGTGAAGGACTATGATAACCTTGTAACCGAATGCATAATGCATGCCACCTTAAAGTTCATAGTTCAACTCAAAATTTAGATTTATAAAATGAATGTTCAGGCACTCTCAGTGGGTAGAAAGTTTGTTTCTAGGCTGAAGTGCGATATTTAAACACCTTACCTGCTAAAGTTTAAATTTTTAACACCTTATGGAGGTAAAAATATATGATGGTCTATGCTTGATATAGGATAAATTGTGAAAATATAGTATGTAAACTAAGGCTAAAGGGGATAGAAATTGCTAACCAATAATATGGTTGAGAAATCATTATCACCAATATTTGTTTTGCATATGCGTTGTTAAGCCCAACTTTTGGAAGAACGAATTATCTACTCAAGGGTGACAAAATTTCCACGTAAAGCCACTTACAATTTTAACTGTGAACAATTCATGGATGTCAAGGGAATGGGGGGATTATAACGCTGATTGAAGTGGAGTAAGAACTCTGCTCCCAATCACTTAAGAAACCAATAGGGTTAGCTATCTATAAGAGTATAAATCTCACACTTGAAATTTTAAGATCTCCAATTGCAATGTATGTTATTGTTATTGTGCGTATGACATGAGAGCATTAAAGAAGGAACATTAGAACTTTATTTGTTTGCTTAAAAGCATTCTAACTTATCTTAATATTCACTAAGCTTAATTTTAAGCACCGATTAAAGGCAGAAAACTCGGAGCTACATCAGGTATGTTAATTTGAATATTATTAAAATCATATGTTTTATATGTCACTGACATTTGCTTGATAGAATAATCTCTCATTATTAAGGGGTGGAAAAAGCACATGTACAAATAACGTGCCTCATCTAAGCAAAGGCCAACAAGGTGTACTGCTAAGATAAGATACTTCCTAGAAGAAGGAAGAATAATTTCTCCAAGTGTTGGATACTTAATACAAGCAACTAGAGTGTAGATGAGAATGATGAAAAAGCTATGCCTGAACTCAAAACTAGAAGTCTATAATGACTGCCACCATTACAAAGTTGAAACTACAACAACAGAGCTTATACATCTTTATTGAGGGAAATTCCATCATTAAATTTCATACTACCTTGATCGTCACAATTTCCACCTTGCAATAGGTTAGACAAAAACGAGATCGCATGAGAATTTCCTAATAAATCTTTCATGACTCAGAAATGGAACCTTCCAAATAGATTGAATCTTAAAACCTTAAAATATATAAAAAAAGGTGACATAGAAATCAACAAAATCAAACTCTAGTATGATTGAATTTATAAGTGCTAATGAGATCCAAGCTTGAGAAATCAATATGTCTACTACCTAACTTGGAAGTTATTTTAAAATATTTATTTGTTATTTTAAAATATTTATTTTTTATACATCACGTTGGAATAATCACCAACTGAGTCACGTACACTCAGCTGAGATGAAAGAACAAACCTACGCAGTTGAATGAGTATTATATACCTATTATACTTATTGTTTACATGGAAATATGAAATTAATTATCATGTTAGCTTTATTATATGTATTGCTTTTTAGAATATTTATATTCTTTAGTAAACGAATGATTTTTTTTACACGAACTTATATCTTTAAGAAAAAGCTAGCATCATCAGGCCCACATGGAAGATCAAGGGTCAATTGTGATCTCAAATACAGTGAATTATAAGTTTCATCTTAAAACCTCATGACACGATCAATGATAAATTTTGTCAGAACAAGGTGCACACATATGACAGCTAAGCGAAGAAGGAAAGAAATAATAGTATAAAGTTTTCATGAGACAAACCAACTAGACAAAAATGAAAAGTGCTGTAAAATAATCAAATGCAGTGCCTAAAGAAAAGTCACTAGTTAAAAACTTGATGAGGGTTGCTAATTCACATGGAGACAACTATGGAAAAGAGAATGGTAATGTTAGATCAAAGAAAGAAAAATGCCTATATCTACAATTACCAATTTCTTTTATTTAATACAATTTAATTTTCTTGCTCTAGATATAATTTTTTATATAGTATAGATTTCAACATTATGAAAAACTAATTTAGGTTAGAAATGAGGTAAGATTAACAGACGTAGAAAACCTAGGAGGGGTAATGACTCGTGAAGTCTACACACTTGTCCAGACAGTCACTACCTTAACTGAAGTGAAATTGGATGATCTCTGAAAGGCCTCACCATTTAAAGGATCCTAACCTATATGATGGATAATTACTGCCCAATGAGCAGAGTACAAATAAGCACAGGAAATACTTCCTTACGAAGTGCAAATTACATGGCCCATTGAGCCATGAATAAAATAGCCCTATCAGGTGCGAAATATATTACCTTATGAGGCGTAAATTACATGGCCCATTGAGCCATGAATAAAATAGCCCTAGAAGGTGCGAAATATATTACCTTATGAGGCGTAAATTACATGGCCCATCGAGGCATGAATTAAATAGCCCTATGAGGTACGAAATATACTGCCTTGCGAGGAGCAAATTACACGGCCCATTGAGGCATAAATTAAATAGCCCTAAGAGGTGTGAAATATACTATCCTATGAGACATAAATTATGTGGCCCGCCAAGGCATAAATTAAATAGTCCTACAAGGTGCGAAATATACTACCTTACGAGGCACAAATTACATGGCCCATCGAGGCATGAATTAAACAGCTTTATGGGCACGAATTATATTACCCTAATCAAAGCACGAATTATATTGCCCTAATCAAGGCAAGAATTAAATAGCCTTTCGAGACATAAATTAAATTGCCTTACTATACACAAATTAAATTGCCTGATGAGGCACAAATTAAATTGCCCTACGAGGCACAAAATATATTGTCGTTTAAGGCGTAAACTATATTGTTCTCTGTAGAGGTGTTCACGGATGGGATTTTACGAATTAAACATCAATTCATATCTGATCCATGATTTTACAGATTATAATTTTTCAATCCAATTTAATCCATGGATTGAATAAATTCAATCAAAATCCAATCCATACATCTGCGGATCGGATGCGGATTTAACTCAATCCATATCTATTCCATACGTCTGCGGATCAGATGCAGATTTAAATTAATCCATATTCAATCCACCATTTTGCGCATTAGTTTTTGAATTAAAAATTTTTAAAGGTGATTTCAAGAATCAATTAACCGACAAATTCGTAGCCCAGGTGACTCACAGCCTCCCTCTTGCCCAAATAAAATGGGATGAATCAAATTAATAAGCTTTTTGATTGGGCATAGCGAAGCCAAATTCAATCAAGGCAATAAGGGGCTTTTCCTGACGCGCTAAGGGTTGGCAATGGGACGAGATAAGATGGGATTTACCAATCTCAGTCTCGTCCCGTATATGCAAGTGGGATGAAAAAACGTTTTACTCCCGTTCTTATATATATTTTTTGGAACAAAAATATGTTCCGATCCCGTCCCAAAAGAGGTGGGATCCTGCGGGATCCCGTCCCAATTGAAAATATTTTCATTTTTAGTCGGTAATGAGACGGATGAGACAAAATTTACTAATTTCACTTCTGTCTTGTGTATGCAAGTGGGATAAAAAAAAGTCCTAGTCCGTTCTTAAATTTTTTTATGGGACAAAAATATTTCTCAATCCCGTCCCAAATTGCCATCCCTACCATGAATTGATGAAATTAAAAAAAATCTAATTTAAAAATAAATTTATTACTGATTAAATTAAAAATTAATAAAAATTAAAAAAATTAATTATATAAATAAAGATAAAATAATACCTTCATAGTTTTAAAATATAACACATCGAGATTAATTGTTCAAATAAACTATAATAATTCGTTCAATGTTTCAAAATATAACACACTAAGATTAATTATTCAAATAAAGTAACAATAATACATTAATATAACACTGAAGTTAATTGTTCAAATAAAGCCATAATTAATTGAAATGACGAAGTTTCTGAAACCAAACACAGTCTGGTCTTTCACTAGGGCTATTGCGCCTGTCAAAAAGTGGTGATTATAGAGCCGTCAACGATGGGAACCAGGAGAAACCATACGGGTGGCGATCTTGAAAGTTGTGATAGTGTAATTGTTTGGTTGAAACCAGTGATTGTGAAGTGGCTCGATGGACTTAGGGAATAAGATGGCTTGCTCTAGTCGGAATCACGCAGCCGACGTTCTTCAAATCAGTGTTGAGAGTGCATCGAACTAACATTGGGTGTTGCTAGTGCGTGTGACGGCGGGGAACTTAGGGTTTTTTGTTTGTAAATTATTGGTGATTTGCATTATGTTACTTTGCTTTTAGGTGGCTTTGCAAATTGTTGGTAACTTGGCGTTCTGTTAGGTTGGTTTTGCTAGTGCGTGTGACTTTGCTTTTATGTTGTTTTACAATTTTTGCAAGTTATATTTGTATATTTGATTATTTAATAATTTTTATTTTATATTATTATTGGGAGATATGTTATAGTGCTTATATAACTATGTAATGTCACATTTATAATATTTTTTAACTAAATAAATAAATAATTTTTTTTTGCGGATTTACAAAAGTAAATTCATATCCAATCCATTGACTACGGATTTTTAAATTTACAATCCATATTCAATCCATCAATCCACATATTAGATTTATACGGATCAGACGGATTAAGCAGATCAGATTGGATTTTAAACACCCTTAGTTCTTTGAGTAGAAGTATGAATGTTCATGAATTATTGCCATTTGGCTGGATATTCACGAACTATTGCCATTTGGCCAATGTGCAGATAATTGTGAATTATCGCCATCTGATTAGAGGTGCAATCACGCACAAACTATTGCCATATGAGTGAAAGTGCAAACATGTATTAATTACTCGCATCATAACATGATAGGCATGAATTATTGCCATTGGAATAATGCGCCGACTAGGCACAAGTTATTGCCATATGAATAGATGTATGGATAGTTGCAAGTTTTCTCATCTAAACAAAAGCATAAACACACATGAATTGCATGCATCTAAACAAGATAGGCATGAATGATCACCATCATAATAATGTGCCAACCAGACATGAATTGTTGTTATCAAAATAAGGTGCTAGTTAAACATAAGTTATCGTCATCAAAATAATATGTAAAAGAAGCACAAAATTATCGTAATAAAAACAAAGTACATTCAAGCATAAATAGTTGTTATTTGTGCAAAGAAGCATTCGAGCATGTATAATTACTATATGAGCAAATGTGCATCCTAGCATGAAAGATTGCCACCTGTGTGACTTTAGGTGGATGATTTCAACTTCTCTAGAAAGAATGTATGTATAAGCCACATCAAGTGGTCATATGCTTATGCTTGTAGAAAATATATTTTGGGATGTATTATTAGATGCAATAACCATCTAATTGTACCGCCAAACATACATATCTCATCTAGGCAATTTAACTTGCCTCAAATGTGACAAATGCAAGTGCAGCAAAAGAAGTAAGTATTCAAGCACGACGAATGTCATCTTATAATCCAAGGAATGCCAATTGAAGAGGCATTAAGACAAAGTTATGCAATTACCAATGGAAAATCGCCACTAAAAATTTAATTATAGAAAAATGCTTAACATGAGATAAATGTGTTTATAAATTGCTATAAGTGTAAAGAATTGCTCAATAAGGAGGAATATATTGAAGTTATTCAATTAATCTTTACAAATCAGATAGCCAAAAAGAATAGTGAGATTCGATAAAATTTATTGATCAGAGAACGCCTAAGTATTGGCACACAATAAATTTAAGAAAATAATTGATCTACCCAAAGGCAAAAGCGCACCACTTGAGCATACCTACAAGCCATCCACGTGTGAAATTACAATATCTAATAAAAAGAAATGAGAAGTTGAGCGAGGAAAAATTCCCTTCTTAAATGGAATTGCTCAAAATGAAAACTTAAAGCAAGTAATCAAGACTGTAAGGGAGTAAAGATGTGTTACATCAGCGCATCACTTGGTTATTGGCTAAAGACTACACCATATGCAATATGATTTAATCATACCTCGTCACTCACCCTTAAACAATGAAACTTCTAATATCGTCATCAAAGTATTTTGTCTTATTGAGAAGTGGCCACTGTCAACATCTTCAAAACAATATAACTTAAAACAACTCTATTAGAATGCTAGAACAAACTCCTTAATGCTCTAAAATCTCTTAAGAGCTATTTAAGTTCAAGCGATAAGGAATGTCTCTTCTAGTAGACATGAAAAGTACAAAAGAAAAATCACGAAAAATAAAACCAACAAGTTAAAAGGATTTTTTAAAGGGCCAATATCTGAAAAGTAAGCATTGATATGTATTAACTATTTACTTAGTTCATGACAAGAGATTTTTAAATTTAAAAAACTCTTATCATGAACTATGGTCCTATATTGATATGAAATTTAATCACTTATACCACCTCGACGGGGTCAGGGTCTTCAGGAGGGAAAGTTAGATCCCATGAAAGCATGAACGTAAGTTAGCAGGTGGGAATTGAGGACCCCTCGAGGTTGGAAGTAGAGAACTCTCGACTAAGGCTTTGATTTGGTTAAGAACATTGACCCAACAGGGCTAAAATATCATAATAATATTTATTATTAAGAAAGAATCACATGAACACAAAGAAAATGGGTAAAGAAGTTAGTTACAAGGCCAACATACACCCAAAAAAGAGAAGCATGATCCCCACTCCTAAAAATATACTTTATTTCCTTTTTCCATCATTCTAGGGGTTGGATTATGGCAGCTACTCCACCATCCCACAATCTCTTAAAATAAAGAAGATAAAGTCATAATTGTTATGTATCACTTCATTTCTACAATGGCAACTATGATCAAGGGGCCTAATTCAAACCCTTCTGGTAAAATAAGAATGACCCCCATATTCAAAGCCCTTTTTTTACCATTAGCAAGAACTTTTTTCAGTTGCATATCATAAGGAATTCCAACAACTGCTTAGCTAAATGGCAATTGGCACATACAATACGACTAGTTGCTTCTCATGGATTTTCAAAACCCTGTTGCACAAAAATAGGATATGAATTTAAAATTTATGCCCTATTTATTGTATATATCATGAGGGATATGACAATTAATCAAGTAATCTTTCCTTTTAATGAAGAAAAGGTATTTCTAATTTTCATGGTCTAATTGGTGATTCTAAAAATTTCTACAATAAGATTTGGTAAATCATTAATATAGTTCCGTATAAGCGATTTTGCTATTTCCTAAAATCATTTTACTGGAATAGTATATGATTCCTGAAATCTAAGAGGGATCTTCTAGATGGGTAGAAAAAGTAAGGTAACTACAACTTTGAATGCTTTGCTTATGTAGATAATAAGAAATATTCTTATTAGATGATTGAACCACTTTTCACTTAGTCATTGAACAATAAATCACTATAAGTGATCGAGATCGATACACAATTTAAATAAGAAAAATGCTAGTATCTAGAACAACTAGAAAAGTGGGAACAAGAATAAATAAAATAATATCATTATCATTATGAGCAAGCCCAAAATTGTTATAGACATAGCCAATCAGTAGTTCCCAACTGCGAGGTGAATGGAGACCCACTAAAGTATGAAAGCCAAAATCTTTAGAAAAAAGGATTCCCATTGGAAGTGTGCATAATCACATAGATAAGCTCACACTAACCCGTCAATTTAGGTTGCAATTCGGGATCTTCCTTGGGAGGTATTGGGAAAGAATTAGAATGAAATAATATCGATTCATATAGATAAAAAAAAAAGTTCTCTATTGATTGAAATGCTATACCTATGAGATAAGGATAGAGTGAGAGGAAAAAATTGAAGATTTTACATATTACTTTTGATCGAAAGATCAATATGATCTATATTGTACCCTTTGCTTAACAAGAAAATGGAATAAATTCTATAAGATCAACACTATGGGACTTAAGGAATAATGGAAGAGAGTAAAATTAAAAAAAAAGAAATAAAAAAAGACAAGCAAAGGAAAAAATAATAAAGAAATAAGTAAATAAAAATGAAGTAGAAGAACCTAGATTCCAAATGAACAATTTGAAACTTGAAAATGTTCTTTCTAGTTCTTGAAGAATGAGGGCCAAATATCTCTTGTTCTTATTATAAAATCATGTGATTGGATCCGCAAATTTTCGGTAAAAAAATTCTCTTCTCCTTTGAGAATAATAAAAGATGGAAAATTTTCAATTGGAATATGAAAACCTGACTGAATTGGCCTTAGTTACTTTTGGGGATGAACTAGAAGAAGCGAGTAGATTATCTAAGGAGGAAAAGGGCCCAGTTCTTTCAAAAAAATAGAACGAAAAGTTATATGAGGTGAAAATCTCATGTACAATTCGGTACAGCAATAGGGAAGTAAGACCATCACCAATAGTCCAAATATTCAATTGAAAATCTTTGGAATAGTCTGAGTCATTCATGAATATTACAGTAAATATGATTAAAACATTTATAGCTCCCACATAAGTAAGGAGTTGCGCGGTAACTGTAAAATGGAAATTTGATAGAATACAAAATAATGATATACAAACAAGAACCAATCCCAAGGAAAATGTAGAATAAATTGGGTTGGTAAATAATACCACTCTCAGACCTTCTAATATAAGACCTGATCCCCAAAAAAGTAAAATGAAATCATGTATTGGTCCAAGAAAATCCATTATAATAAAATAAGAGATAAATCAATCGAAACGTTTTTCATGGCTTTACTGAGCTGACTAAGAAAAATTATTTATAAGACATTCTCAATTCCAATTCAATGAAATTCTAATTTACTAAGTGGGAAATGATGCAGATACAGTTCTAGGATCAATTTCGTTATTTTCGTTATTCTAACTATCAATTTGAAATTGAAGCCATATATATAGTTCGAAAAAGTTTTTGTCTATATATTATATCATTTCAATACAAATTTAGTTGTACTTCTCATCAACCAATCAAAAGTTAGGATTTGGAGTTATTGACTAAGTAAAAAAACAGCATAATCCTTTTATACCAACTATACCAAAATTGAGCCTTAGTAATTCGAAATTAAAACGTTTTAGACGTTTTTTTATTGAGGCAAATTAAAGAATGTTTGAATTATAAAATTTTCAATGATTGACATTGGTAAATGACCTAAAGGCAATTTAATTATAATTCAATTCATAGCAAGTTCATATCCTTTAGTCATTGATAAACAATTTGTTGGACAATACTCAATGCAATTACCACCAAAAATATAAATTCCAAAATCTGTAATTTAGCAATAATTTCTTTTGAATATCTATTTCAAATTTCCAACCAACAACATGTAGATCTATAGGGTATACTCGAGCACACACTTCACAAGCAATACATTTATCAAATTCGAAATGGATTTGACCACAAAAATGCTCTGATGTGATTAATTTTTCATAAGGATATTGAATAGTTACAAGTAAATGATTTGCCTGGGATAAAGTAATCATGAAACTTTGACCAAAGTACCTTGTAGCTTGTATTGTTAGTTGACCATATTTCTTAAAATTGGTTACCATAGGGAACATATTGTGAATATTTAAAGATGTTTTGAGTTTATTTATTTCTCTTTTTTTAGACAAGTAGCAATTCTTTTTTTCTTTATCTTTGTAGCAAAATGAGTTGGGAAGAAGTTGTAAATAAAAGATTACCAAAAGAAATAGGTAAAAAAAAATTTCCAACCAAGATTTAATAGTTGGTCCATTATTAGTCTCGGTAAAGTCCACCTTGTTGCAATTGGAATGAACAAGAGCAAAAACGCTTTAGCTAATGTAATAAAGATGTCAATTGTCTTTCCAAATATTCCATCCGCTTTATTTATTTCAACCAGGCCAAGAACAAGTACATATGGAATGAAAAGATTCAAATCTCCTAAGTAAGAACTGTTACAAATAATGAGGATTTCTTGTACTGCACTCTAGGTTTATCGGAACTTTTTTAGGATTTTTATTTTAGATTTCTATTAAGTATTGGTAAACAAAAAAAGAAATAAAAGTCATTGAACAAATGACACTTCTTCCATGAACTTAGAAAATAATTTGAATTGATGAGAAACTAAAATAAATAGTATAAAGTTATACTAGTATAGAAGGGATTTGGATGATTGTTGCTCGATTAATTCAATGATTGTTTATTTTTTTTGTAACTTTGAAAGTATCGATAGAGATTATCGGGGAGCAACGATTTTGAATCAATTAATCAATTTAATAAAAAAATAAAAACCAGAAAAAAATGAAATGGATTTCTTTGAAGCATCTGAAAAAGTGATCCATTTTTTTCCTTTTATATGACAAAACAAAACATTATGTTTATTAAGAACTCAAGAGGCCCCGACCCTACCTCTCGAATCATACAAACACAAGAATGATAGGGTACCTTGAGTTCTTACACTTTTATGTCTATAATGCAGTTCATTCGATTACTACAAGGATGAATTTGATCTAGAATATGAACCATAAAAAAAATGCCTATTAAAAAAATCATAGCTAGTTACAGTTCTTATTATCCAAAGAGGAATCCTTCCAGTAATGTCGACGAGGAATGCATTTTTGCTATGCTACTGATACTTGCTCTCTTATTCTTGCTAAGCGTAGCTGCGGACGAGCTACGGGGCATAAAACACAAAAAAGAATATGTCGATTCGGGCTAGGAATACTTTTTTGGGTCAATAACTGCTCACATTCACCAAAATAAGGGGACCACACTCCTAAATATGTGGTATGTTATAAATAATACATTACTCTCTCAAAGAAAGGTGGATTCACTAAAATTGAATTCTAATATTTTATGATTTAACTCAAATTCACTAACATCAGAGTGAAATTACCAAGAACCCCCTCTTTCAGTTCTATTTCACTACTTTTTGTTTATTATTATGTGTGCAAATATACCTCCATCTATTACACTTGGTTCGACCCTAAGTGGGAAAAAATTAGGTGTCAATAGTAATTATTCTTATTGTATTAGGTTTGTTGGGATTCTTTCTTAAAGTCTTTTGATACGTGGGATTAAAAGCAGCGTTCAAGGATTGCCTTCATTATTATTAACTTGCGTAAGTCGGATTTCATTTATTAATTTTGCCTTGATCAAGTTGGTCAAACGATCATTAGATCAAGCCGTGAGCAAGCTTATAGCGTGCAACATTTCGGTGATTGAGATTTTAGGAACAGACGCTTTGATGTTCGTTTAAAACTTATCACTTTCATAATTTCATAATTTATTTCCTTTACAGTCATACTTGCTCATTTTTTTATTATATCAAATTATTTAAAAATTTCACATTCTTAATTAATAAAATTAAAATAATTTTTTATGGTACAATTCTAATAATTTATATTTTAAGCTTATTTATTGTATTATTATCAATCTTTTATTAAATATATGTATTGTACTAAGAATTTTAATTTTACGTTATTTGACATGTGATTTTTTTTACTTTTTTTATATACACTGGCATTCATATAATAATTTTATAAATTAGACCATGTAATAAATAGTTTTGAGCTTGCCCCTGGTATAAGTTTTTTTTTTTTTTTTATGAGAGGAAGGTTTGGAATTTGATGTTTGGGTAATGTGACAGTCATTATTGTCATGGGATCAAGATTTTCTTCTGATATGATCTCTTCCTAAGTAAAAATACATGTAGGTGATTGGTAGTTAATAAATAAAGAAAATAAAGAAGTTAAATCATATATATACACTATCACTTAAAAACTCATAAGAGCTCAGATCAGGAGATGATCTTTATCTATTGTCATGATATGACTAAGCATGTTTGTGTACATTATATGGATAATCCTTAATTCCTCATAATTATGACTATTAACACTAAAGGTGTGGCAATTTTACATTGTGAAATTTATTTTGAATACTTTATTACTTTATATGCTTTTATACTAGTTTTAAAAAAATAAGTTCACTTAATACACTCTTTAGAATTCTATACAAATTTCTTACGTAAACTATTTAAATTAATTAACTTCATTCACTTAGGACACCAATAAAACTATTCAATACACCTAATTTTAAGAGATTTAACCATACTTACAACAACATAATCAAGTCAAATTGTGAAAAAATTACTAACACAATTATAGTTATGAATTTTCTTCGTTTATGTTCAATATTGAAATTTTGCACACAAAATAACTTACAATGAAAACAACGACGACGATGACGGCATCAACAACAACAACAACAACAACAACAACATAATAATAATAATAATAATAATAATAATAATAATAATAATAATAATAATAATAATAATAATAATAATAATAATAATAATAATAATAATAATAATTGTATAAATACTACCAGAAAAAATAAAAATCAAAAGAAGAAGAAGAGCTAAAAAAAAACAGTTGTTTTTATTGTACTTATATTTATTTTCATTTTTTTCAATTTTTTGAATGGATATTTATTTTATTTTTTAATAAACAAGAAGCTTTATTACGCATACTTTTTAGTCAATTTTTTTTAAAATATTGATTTCCTCATTGTTCATTTAGGTATTGATTAAGATATGAGAATTGTACATTCAATAATGCGTGTGTTATACCAATGTTCAAAATAATTATGTACTACTAACTTATAATAAATTGTCCTTAATAATAATTCGGCCGATGAGTATTCTTATAATAATTTTTTATTAAATAATAATATTAAAATTAATTTTTAGAATGTAAATAGGCTTGGCAAAACTTCGGGTCGGGCTCGGGCTTGGTCAAACCCGACCCGACCCGATCAACTCAATATGTAAGCCCGACCCGAAAAAAGCCCGACCCTAAAATAGTTCGGGTCGGGCTAAGCCCGACCCTACCAAAATCAGCCATTTCAGATTGCTTGCAGGTTGCAGCAGCCGATTTTGGTAACTTGCTGAAGCTAATTTTTCCAAGCTGCTTTAACTTAAACATGAATTAATATGTAGCCACAATATTCCACAACCAATTCCACAATTATTTCAATCATTTCCTAAATCATTTCACACACAAATTAATTTCAAAATCCCACATGAAAAATACATAATATAATTATTTCAATCATTTCCAAAATCATTTCACACACAAATTAATTTCAAAATCCAACATGAAAAATACATAATACAATTAAAATTAAAAACACACAATATAATTTTTCAACAATCCTAACCAAATCAATTCCATAACCCAACATAAAAAAAAAAATCTTATACAATAATACAAATAAAAATTCATAATTTAATTCCACAACCAATTTTTTTTTTTTTAAAAAAGAACTACTCTAACACTTGCGGGCCACTTTCATCTTTATCCACAAATTCCTCTCCGTTAAAAATTTCACTTTCGAGAATTTTACCTATAAAAAAAAAGACAATGAGAAAATAATTCAAGTTTATAAAATTATTACTAAACCAATTATTTTGTACATTATTTATATCATACCTTTGGAGTTTGCCCATAGCCAATGTTGAGTGCACATAAGCGCTTCCAATGTCATAGGATGAAGTCTACTCCGATGTGGAGTCAAGACTCTACCTCCAGTGCTAAATGCCGATTCAGAGGCAACAGTTGTCACGGGAATGGCTAAGATATCCTTGGCCATTTGAGCCAAAATTGGATATTTGCCTTGGTTCACTTTCCACCAATTTAGAATATCAAAGTCCGAAGTGGATTTGATTAAAGACTCTTCTAAATACCTCTCAAGGTCGGACTTAGATACAATGGTCTCACTATTTTGGCTTGTAAATGCCTCAAACTTCTTTATATTAAAAAATTTACGGCCAGTTCCTAAATTAAAATTAAAACGAACATCGGTCGAAGAAGATTCACCAACAACCGCATCACTCACATTCCCACTCTTATTTTCATAAAACTTAACTAAATCAATACTTAAATTGCGCACCCTTTGAATCTCATTTGCAGCACCCTCACCATAAAGTTGTGGAAAATAATAATTAACCAATTGCATCTTAAACCTCGGATCAAGAATAACCGCCATCACCAAAATCCCATGAATTTGGGCCCAACATTTATCAAATTTCATAATCATTTGACCAGCCATTTCTCTAACCACAGGCACACTAGAAAGATCCCATTCATCCAAATTAATCCTCATTTCACATATCATTGGAAAAAAAAGATTAGATGTGGGATATTGTGTACCTGAAAATAACTCTGTCATAGAGTAAAATGGCATCAAATATTCCAACATCTTTTCAGCCATCTCCCATTCCTCATCTGTTGGCAAAGAGGTGTAGTGTTTGTCGCGCTGCTGCAGTCTAGAAAATACTATTTTATATTTCACAGCAATATCAAGCATAACATATGTAGAATTCCATCTAGTTACACAATCAAGTGTCAACTTTTTCTCACACTTAACTTGTAATTGTTAGCTTTTATAGCTATACATATTGATTTTGATGATAACAAAACACATGTATTGATTAAATAAAGATTTATAAATTGTGTTTTCATAATAAGAAAATGAGGCTATAAAATCAAAGTGTTTTGGATTAAAATGAATGTGTTTTTAAAGACTTTGATTTTGAATTTTGAATTTGGATTTAAATGACAAGTTTTGAAATCTTTGATTTTAATAAGTATTGTTATAAAATTTCGGAGTTGGATATTTTTATAAACATTTGAAATGTTTTGGGCCATACAATTATTTATGAATATTTTGGACTAAAGTGAAAGGTTTTGAGAACTTTGAAAATATGAGTATTTTGTTGAAAAGGATCTTTGTGCAAAATAATAAAATTGTTAGGGCTAAATCATAATTTCAAAAAGTTTTTGGCATTACAAAGTAATATTTGGAAATTCTGAAATTGGACCTATTTGCAACGTTTTCTAACGTTTTGGGCCGTAATACAGTTTGATAAAGTTTTGGGGCCAAACTGTGAATTTGGAAAATATTTCACTGTAGCAGTCACTGTAGCAACCGGCTAACCGGTTGTGTAAATCCGGCGAACCGGTTTCGGGCATAATGTGTGCAAAATGAAAGCGGCGAACCGGATGTGAAATCCGGCAAACCAGTTTTCTGGGTTTTCGAGACAGAATACAACCAAAACGCAAGCGGCTGACCGGATTCGACAATCGGTAAACCGGATGTTCAGAATTTCAAATTTGTTTGTAACGGTAACATCAAGCGGCTAACCGGATTCCATATCCGGCAAACCGGTTCCGGCCAGAAATGAACTCAACGGCTAGTTTTTGACCTCAAACTATAAAAACTCAAAACCATTTCATTTTTGGTAAGAGAAGAAAAGCCAAGCAAGCCTAAACAAGTGCACACAACATACATTGAGCTTCATTTTCGGAAATCATCATTTATTATCTCATCTTTGTTCTTCAATTTGTATATCAACTCTTAGAGAGAGATTCATTGTTGTATTCATTATTTCTCATCAAATTGTGAGTGTACAAGTGAGGGAAACACTTGGGTTAAGAGATTGGAAATATAATCTCTTGTTGTAAAGGTTCATTGACACCTTGAAGTCAATTGTAATTGGTTGAAGCCTTGGAAAGGCTTGGATAGTGAAATCCTCAAGCGGGTGAGCTTGGAGGCGTGGACGTAGGCGGGGATAGCCGAACCACGTAAAAATCCTTGAGTTCGTTTTTTCTCTTCCCTTGCTCTTTAATTATTGTGCTTGCATTGAATTTATTGTTTTCGAATTTATTAAGGCATTAGATTAAATTGTTGTGTGGATTTGTTAGGATAAGTTTTAAAATTCCAATTCACCCCCCCCTCTTGGGTTGCACACTTATATTTCAGTAATTGCCTCGCAACCATTTCAAAAGTTTCTACCCTCTTTGGTGTGCCCGTCCAATAAGCCACACTGTCCCTAATCTTTTTAATCCACTCCTCAATCACTTTCATCCCCTCCTTCACAATTAGATTTAAAATATGAGCCACACACCTCATATGAAAAAAATTTACCACCCATTAACATAGAATCAGCTGGAATCAATCCCATCAACCTATCAACCATAGCATCATTGGTGGAACAACTATCTAAAGTTACAACCAATATCCTTCTATCCACATTCCAATCCAACATACACTTAAAAAATGCTTCAGAAAGAAATTCAGCGGTATGTGGAGCCGGCAAATATATAAACCTATTTATTACCAAAAAATTAAAATTTTGAATTAATTAAATTGAATTAGAAATAAATAAACATAATATCGATTTTGCAAATATATGAATCTATTCATCACCAAAAATTTAAATTTTAGAATTAATTAAATTGAATTAAAATAAATATCAAGTAACAAGAAAAGTACCTTAAAATTCGACTTTGTAACCGTCAAGACTTGTCTACAAAATGTCCCGTAACAACCATGTACCCCTTCTTTTGATTACTCGCAGTCCACATGTCTGTAGTAATTGCCACCCTACTATCATTATTCTCCAACAAAGCCATTGCTTTTGCCTTTTCAGCTTGATACAATTTCAAAATCTCACTCTTTAAAGTGTTTCTACTCAAATTCTTTACCAAAGGGTTGGCATAAGACATCAAATCCCTAAATGCCTCATATTCTACAAAATTAAGTGGTAGCTCATGCTTTACAACCAAGGTTGCTATATTTTGCCGAGCAACAATTGGATCAAATTCTCTCGTCTCAATACAACTTGTTCCATTATCTTTCCTCGTCACACTAAGAGTTTTTTGTAAGCTGTTAAGAACTGAAGGAACACCCTTTGCCTTACATGATTTTTTCAAATGTCTATCTAAATGTGAGGTTCCATTATGACCAGATGCTACCAACTTAGCTTGACAATGATTACATTTCGCCTTCAATTCACCATTAATAGTTACCTTGGTGAAGTGTCCCCAAACATAAGAAAGTTCTCGCATACCTCGCTTTTTTTTTTATTACTACTTTGTTCTACCCCATCATCATCACGGGATGCCTCTTGGACTCCTCCAAGAGGAATGTCATCATTTGTATTCTCTTCGCCAACATGAGAAATCTCAAGTGAATTTGACATAATGACCTAAATTAAATGTGTAACAAGTTGCAATTAAATATCTAGATAAATAAATTAAATTGCAGCAACAATTTGACATAATGACCTTAAATAAATAATACTGATTTCCAGAGACTATTTTACATTTGGACAACATGTGTAGGAAACAATTAAAGTACAGAATAGAAGTGGTTCAACTGCAGTTCTAGATTGTAAGTCCAGCACTTTAAAATTCAGATAATCTTAAAAAGAAAAAAGAAAAGAATTTGCAAATGTCGTCATTCAATTACAAAGATTAAATGATTAAATATACATATCAGGCATAATAGGCCCCCCTCTTTTTTTTTCCATTTTTTGACATGGTGCAAATCTTTCTTTGCAAGTGAGAAATTTAGTCCATACGAAGGCTGCAGGCAGAAAAAAGCATAGCCTTATATTTAAAATCGAATATGCTTGCTTTTTAAAGTACAGGGAATAAAGCAGAACATCCAGTGAAAGAGGCAGAACATCCAGTGAACATGGTGCAAATCTTACAACGTTGTTTCAAAGAAATACAAACAGTTTGTAATAGTTGAACATAAATTTTCCATTTATAAGTCCAGCACTTTAAAATTTTCCAGTGAACATGGTGCAAATTTTCTAGTTTGTAACAGTTTGCAGTTCCCAACTTCATCCGCCCTCTAATCTTATGTGCAGTATCCTCATTATCACTTACAACATCTTTATTGATAAATATTACAGCATCAAATACCCATGGCATATACGAGACATCAAACCTTCAAAACTAACCAAACAAACCTTCAAAACTAACCAAACAGACACTGTAAAATGGAAACAATGTAATTGTCTAGTAATTGGTCGGAAATAAGCAACAATGTAATTGTCTTCAAAAGCTCCATTTCAAGCAAACAAATTATTATTAATGCATCGGTAGCGGATGAAACTCAAATTAGTGCAGTGTGAAAAACAGAGAGGCAAAGAAAGAGACCAAATTGGTCGGAAATAATTACAGAACAAATCGCTAATTCATGAATTCAACTCACTCACCTAGGCTCCTAGCGGCGTCGCGGATGGTCACGATGGCGGGTGATGATGGCGGGTCACGATTGAGAGAGACGCGACAGTGAGACGCGAGCGCGACAGTGAGACGCGAGCGCAACGGCGAGACGCGACGGCGACAGTCACAATGCTGCTGGCTGATTCGGCGGCGGGCTGGGTGGCTGGTTTAGTGGCTTAGGGTTTTTGAGAGTTTGAGCTTTGAGAGGCTGAGGGCTGTGCGTGTGATGCTCACTGCAGCTGTTTGTGAAATTGTGTTGACTGGTGTGCGTGCAGGCTTGCAGTAAGCGTGTGGTGTTTTTTTTTTTTTTGTAATAGGGTCGGGTCGGGCCGGGTTGGCTTTAAGCCCGATCCTGACCCTAAATTTATTCGGGCCTTAAAATTGTGGCCCGAACCCGACCCCGAAAATTAAAAATTTGGGCCAAAACCCTAATAATTAGGGTTGGGTCAATCGGGCTAAAATTCGGGTCGGGCTAAATTGCCAAGCCTAAATGTAAATAACCTTACTCTTAACACTAATTATAAAGATTGTCATTGGAATAATGAATAGCTTAGTGGAAGCACAACTACACAGTTAATGCTGAGCTTATTTATAAGTGAAAGGAACATGGAATTGTTGGAAATGGAAATCCTCTAGGCATGGCAAACAGTGGGCTTGGGCTGAGCTTTTTCAAGCCCAAACCTAAGCCCAAGTTCAGCAAAAGGGTCTGGGCCGAACTTAGGCTTTATTTATTTAAAATTTTTTAAAAATTATTTTAAATTTGAAATAAATTAATGATTAATAAGTTATTATAATAATACATAAATTAAAGAAAATTAATATTTCAAATTAAAATAATAAATAAAGCAAATAAAAGCTCATAACTTTAATTTTCTTTAATATTGGATTCTTTAATTCAAAACGCTCTCTTAATTAATTAACACAAAAGAGAGAGTTTAGTATTATAATTTTAATTTTTTTTAATCATCATTGATTTATAAGTTAAGAATTTAAGTTTTCTATTTTATGTTTAAATTATTTTTCAATTTTAATTATATTATTCTAATTTATAAATTTTTTTTTTTAGAAAATAGTGAGTTTAGGCATGGCTTGAACTTTTTTTCTTGGGCCCTTCTCGCTGAAGCCCACAAACTTGGATAAGCTTGGACTGACCCGAACTTTTTTGCCCACCCCTAAAATCCTTAGCTTCAAATTGGAGAGGTAACTATCCCCCAATAGTGGGCCCATACAAGACTTTGGACTTGGCAGATACCTAAATTTTATAACTTTTCTTTTGTATTTTGTTATTATTTTTAAATAGTAATATGTTTCTACAGCAGAGGCTCCTCTGGACAATCTTGGAGGCAATCCTCCTCTAAAAAGATCTACTTTAGCTTTCTTTGCTGGAAGGATGCATGGTTATCTACGGCCGATCCTTCTAAACTTTTGGGAGAATAAAGTAGATGATATGAAAATCTTTGGCCCAATGCCTCCCGATGTTGAAGGCAAAAGAATTTACAGGGAGCACATGAAGAGCAGCAAGTATTGCATATGTGCAAGGGGCTATGAAGTTCACACGCCTCGAGTGGTTGAGGCCATCTTCTACGAGTGTGTGCCAGTCATCATATCAGATAATTATGTTCCGCCTTTCTTTGAGGTACTGAACTGGGAGGCATTCTCGGTTTTTGTTCAAGAGAAGGATATCCCAAATTTGAGAAACATTTTGCTCTCCATCCCAGAAGAGAGATACCTAGCAATGCAGTCGAGAGTTAAGATGGTGCAAAAGCATTTCCTTTGGCACAAAAAGCCAAAGAAATATGACATATTCCATATGGCCCTTCACTCTATCTGGTACAATAGATTGTTCAACACAAGAACCAAATGAAGATGAGGGGGTTTTAAATTCTTGCTTCATGAAAGCCGCAAGCGTACAACATGCTGATTGCCGAAGCTGATGGAGTTGTTTGAAATTTCAGGAGCCGGGCACCTCCTAGTTAACTTTGAGTCTGTGACTTGTATTTCCGATTGTCGCAGACGAATGATCAGAATGTTGACCTTGTGGCAATCTTTCCTTTTCGTGGTTATTTTCGCAGCGCCATCAGTAGATGAAGTAAACATCACATTTGCTGCCACAAGGTTATTATATATCCGCTGCTTTTCTTGTAAATAAATTGGTTCAGATTTGCACACCAGAGTCCAAATTTGTTTATTGAGGTTGATGGTGCAAATTATATAAACGATTCAACTGTGAAATATTAGCCAATCCCGTCGTTT